>VYXF01010888.1:863756-927559 GCA_013397295.1 Polioptila caerulea | reverse complement strand
GGAGCCCGGGGCGAGCAGCCGGCGTCCCAAAGCCCCCGGCTCCTCCTTGAGGCCGTGTCTCCCCGGCCAGGGGCCTCCCGGCCGCCCGCAGCCCCCGGGGCTGGTGTTATCTGGTGGCCTTGCGGAGCTGGCGAGGGAGCGCGGCTGCTCCCCGGGCTTCTGAGAGTACTTTAGACTTTTCCTTGAGACACGAGGGCCCGGCGGGGGGGGCGGGAGCCGGGGAGCCGTCGGCGTTATTAGGGCTGATTTGCCTGTTGGTAGCGGTGAGGGTGTGGTGGGAGATGGTGGCAGGAGAGAGGCGGGCAGCGCTGAGGTCTCCTGTTCATTGGGGCGATAAATTCTCGCAGGAGGCTTTGCAGAGGTTTCTGCCCAGTGTCAGCATTGTTACTGCCTTATAGCCCGTTATAGGGCTATAGGGAGAAGTCCTTAATTCGCATCGTATCTTTTAACTAAAGAAAAAGAAAAGTGTGTGAAGGCTGTTGGAAGGTGACAGTGGTGGAAGGCTGTTGGGGGATGTTGTGCTCAAGCACCCGTGTGTGGAGCAGAAACACCTCTTGGCTTGCTCTGATTCCGTTTTATGTCAAAAAAATAGAGACCAATTTCTGGGATGAGTTGCTTGGCTGTTTGTTTTTTTTCCCTTCGAATGCTTCCCTATGTATCTTGTGTAGCTGGAGGTGTGTAGAATTGTTTGCTTTTGGTGTAGACACATTCCTGTAAAATTCCCAGATTTCTCTGCTTCCTGAGGAGAGGGTGACCGTGCAGGGCCATGGCAGCGGTGCTCGCTGCCAACAGGTGTTCTGTGCTTCGCAAGCACTGTTCAAACATTGACTTGACTTTGTATTGTCCTCATCGGTGCAGTGCAGCAGCAGCAATGTTGACATTTACTGCGTGAGGAGTAGGGAGAGCTGCAAGAACATGGCTGAATGGACAGTTGCTCGAAAAGGGGGTTGAGGACTGTGTGGGGTGGGCTTTCAGCATTTGTTCTATGTATGAGGCTTCTTTTTCTTTCCCTGAGAAAGTCCTTCTGTTGCTTGGCAGCCCAGCCTGTTGCATTTAAGTGCAGTAGGCAACAGGCGGTGTGGACAGTAAAAGTTCATCTAGGAGATGAAACCCTGAGGAGAGATTTGGCAGTGTGGGCAGTATTGTGAATCTTTAAATCATCAGAGCATGGCCAGCATTCTGAGGGCAGCCTTTGAGGTGTGTGTGTCTGTAGGACTGCAGCACAAAAGGCTTCGGGGGCTCAGCCTGCCTTGGTGGGACTAACAGAAGGTACAAATGTTTTCCAAGGTAGAAAGCTGTCTTGCTCCACTTCAGATTTCATAGGTTGCAGGGATAATAAAGCAATTAGCCTGAAACTGAAGCACTGCCAGAAGGGATAATTCAGCAGGGATAATAGGGCTGCCTCATGCTTTCTGGTAGCAAGTCACAAGATTTGCTCGTTCAGCAGTGAGAATGCGTGTGTGTAACTGGGGACCCCCTGGAAAACGGGCATGTGAGAGAGCGAGGCGGTGAAAAAGGCGGAGTGTGGATGCAACACTGAACAGCGTGTGCCTGCCCTGAGTTAAGAGTGCCCAAAAAGGAAACTTCTTTCCCATGGGTGCATGGGATGGAAGAGGAAAAAAAGAGCCTAAGTGTGAGAAAACAAGTTTCTTCTCTCTGTGGCTGTGAGGAGAAGCTGAGTCTGTTTTACTTTAAATGGTAATGGACAAGGGGAGGGCTGTCAGCTGCTGCTATGCAGCCCAAAAAGCAGATTATCCAAGGGGGGTGTGTAGTGGAGGAAAGCACTCTGGATTTCATCCCTGTTCAGAGCTGACTGCAAGCTGTTGGTAGACAGCAGCATGTTTCACTCCATCTCCCTTGCTGCACAGGCATAGCACGGAGTTGGTGGTGTGTGCTTTGGGTCACTTCTGGAGGTCAGCTCTGCCTTACAGGCCTTGAGGAGGAGATGTCCTTACTTCAAATTGTATCTTCTAACTAGAGAAAAGTGTGTGTGAAAGCTGTTGGAAACAGCAGTGAAGACTTTTTGTCAGTGAATGCTGTGATCAAGCACCCGTGTGTGGAGAAAAAACATCCCTTGGCTAGCTTGGATTTCCTTGAACCCCAGTTAAGGGGTTTTTTTCCCTGTCAGAAACTAGGAAGGGTTATTGCAAAATGGAACCAGCTGAGGGGAAATCATGCAAATCAAAGCAATCCTTATCTGGTGCAATTAAAAAAATCTTAATATATTGCCTTTCCCCATCTTCTTCATTCTTTTATTACTATGGCTGTTTTATGACAGTTCACTTTTTATTACTATGGCTAGAGGATAGTCCTTTTGCCACAGAAAACCCTGGGCCCAGCCAACACATGTATCTGGAAAAACGGGAACTGGGGGTGGTCTCTGACAAGTGAGGTGAACTGTACAACCCACTCCAGTGCTGACCTGCTGAAAACTGCAGCTCATCGTTCACCCAGGCCTTTCCAAGGGATAGCCTTCACCAGCTCATCTAGGGGAAAACTGGGTCCTGTCCACTCATCTTGATGTGTTTGTCAGCTACTGGAGATGTCTGGAGTTATGGTGACTATTTATTACAGGCGAAGAAGTGAGGAAGAAGGTGACTCTTTGTAGTTGGCACAGCACCAAAAAACCCAGGATGGGCTGCTCAGCTGTGCAGCGATGACATTTGGAAAGCCCTCTTTGCTCTTGGGTCTTCACACAACTCCAGAGCAGTGGAGGTGTTTGTCTTAATACCCAGAGAGGGCTTAAGGTGTGTGGGTGGTCCTTGTTTCATCCCGATGATTAAAAGCCTGATTAGGTTTACATCTCTTCTCATGGGAGAAGAGCTTGTCCTTTCATAATCTGGGAAGCAGCAGTCTGTGCACAATTAGCAATTACTAGCTGTTGAGTAAAAACTGCCTTGTACTGGCCCAGATGCTGAGAGTCTGATCAATTGATGCAGCTTGAGTTTTTTGATTCAAGATAGGAGATTGAACACAGCTCTTGGGAGGGAGTAAGAAGGATCCAAAGCCATTCCATCTTTTGCTAGGATTACATAGGGTCATGGAACAGAGTTTCCAGTCCAATAGGCGGAGTTAGTTTTATGACTCATCTGGTTAATATATTTACTGTCTCATAAGGCAGCAGGACAGTAACTTTTCTGTTTTCTCTGCACAATTGATTATAATGACATAAGCAGTAAAACAGACCAGGCCTCCAGAGACTGCGTAATTTGTTTTGGCTCTTACTTGACATTTCTTGTTGGATTAGGTGATCTTAGAGCAGGGTACTTCTGAGCTTGTCTGCTGATTGGTACCCCTCCTGTTTCCTGGTCAATCATGGCTTGTATTGAGAACATCAGCCATGAATGGCTCAATTAGTCCAGAGCGGAAAATCATCAGCTGTATCTGAAAGACAATAGGATTTTCTGGGGGATGTATAAAACTTCTTAGCTGGTGTGTACAAATGTTGTGCTTAAGCCAGTGGAAAAAAAATAAATCTTGCATGGAAAAAAAAAAGAAGCTGCATTGTTTTTTTTCTGAGGCAGTTTTGATGAGTCAGTTCTTGGGCTAAGTCAAGGAACAGGGGTGACATTTCTGATGAGACAGACCTTCCTTTGTGTTCAGGCCATGTGATTAAATCATGATAAGATGTGGATGTGGAGTACCACAGGCCTTCTTCTCTTTGTACAGCAGGAAAAGAAGGGGAGAGCAGGGAAATCCTACAGCACCAAGGTGGGATGAAAACCTCTTCCCCTGGCAGCCCAGCCAGCACAAGCCTTTGTAAAAGAGATTGGGGTAATTTTGCAGGAAGAGCAAGAGGCACAGAACAGGGGCAGGACTTGGACTCTGATATGTGTGTCAAGTTCAGTTTGAATGATGGAGCAGGAAGTTCAGATTCTGCACGAAATGATCCTGTAACAAGAGCTGAAACTGATTCTCCTGACTTACCTACTTACCTTTTCAGTAAGGGTGGGATGTGGTACTAAAGGAACAGAAGGGAAAGTATTGTGCTATTTTTTTTTTTTTTCCTAAGCTGAGGAATTGCTGAGCTCCTCTGTAAGATGGACTCCATTAAGACCCAAATACTCGGGTGCTTAAAGAAACAAGTAACTCTATCCACTCTTTGTTCTGACTGCAGCTGATCGCTGAGTTTTTTGGGTTTGTTTTTTTTTTGTGTGTGTGTTTTGTTTTTTTTTTAAAGCAAATCATGCTTGAACAAGGGCACTGAGCCTTTTCATGTTAGCCCACTTGTAGATTGTTTGAGCTGCAGCTGAAAAAGCTTAAGCGCTCCTATATTCCTGGATTGTTCACTGCCCCCAATGAGCTGAGTAACTCTATTTTTCACAGAAGTTTCAAAGAACTAGGGGGTTTTTAGATCACCTGCTAGAGCTTGCCAACCTTTTTTGGGGGAGAAGGGGTGAAGGTGATGGAGTGGTAGTCAGACAAGGCAGTAGCTCCTTCAGCTTCATTAGGAATCGTTTCTCATCTCGAGCAGTAATCAAGAGGCGTGTGTTTTGTGCAGGGCTGTGTTTGAACTTGTCTGCCGTAGCTCAGGCAGCAGTCGAAGTTGTTTCCTTCAGAGACAAAGAGAGAGATGCTTCATGGTGGCTTTTTTGTGAATTGCCCTGTGGCAAATTCCTGTGATGCTGGAATGCGAGGACCTTGCTGGTTCAAGTCCTGTGGCTTTCACTTTTTTAAGAAGGGAAATGGGAGTTTAGGTGCAGGGAAGAGAATGTCAGGAATGCTGACAGTCTGTAGTTCTGTGTCCTTTTCCTGGATCAGAGGGAGGCAAATAGCTCGGCTCTGCTCCACTTATTAAAAACTGTTTCCATTGCACAGCTCCGTAGCGGTGTGCAAAGCTTGCCTTTGCTGAGCAGGGCAAGGGGAGACTTCTGTGCATGTGAAATGTGTGACTGTGGCTGCAGAGCTAAAGCACACAGAGCTTTCTCAGCACGGTAAAAACCCTTGCCTAGATGCGACTGACGGGGTTCTTCCAGATAAGTAATGATCTTCCCTCTTTCGTGCAGTTTTGCTTTTGGTTTTGGTTTCTACTTCTCTCGAAATAGATAATAAAATTTCCTGTGCTAGCTGCTCATCAGGACAGGTCTTGGATCCAAACAGTAGTTCCAGATCACTCTAAGGAATCCAGCTCACAGGAGTCCAGTTTGTGGTTTGAGGTGTTCATGCAAAGAATAAACGAGGCAATGTCTTTGAAACCGTTTCTTAATCTTGTTAAGGATTTGACTCTGGTGCCACTAAGTGTTAAACACTAAGTGTTTCATCTTAAAGTTCTTCTTGGGGATCTTGTTAGGTGAACATCTCATCACATAGAACTTGGCAGAGTGTAGGGATGTAATAGATCACACACAGAAGGGAACAGAAGGTTGTCTTTTAAGTGATGTTTATGTGCACTAGGTCATGATTTGTTTGTCCTTAAATGCTTGTTTACCCCATTATGACTAGATCTGAATCTTTGCATCATTTCATGTGGAATTAACCATAATAAAAGTGAATAAAAATCCTACTGAATAAAGAGGCTTTAAGCAAATCATCTGCTCTGTGAAGTGTAAGCAGGACTAAGGGCAGATTGAATCTGCAAAAGTGTGCTGCTGCTTTGTATACCATTCTTGCTGCCCAAACTGCCATAAATTGAAAGCAGATTTCTGTTGCGTAAACTGGCCAGCTAGTTTGCCAAACTGAGAATGAAAGTGTTGGAACTTAGCCCCCAGAATCGACCAGCCAGAGGTACCACCTCTTATTTATCTTCAGTTGATAGGCTGCTCCTCACCAGAGGATATGGAAGGCTTGGGGGGGTGGGAGGAGGAGTTAATGCCTTGAAGGGAACATACGTTTGCTCTCAGGAATTGGTTTCTTCTGCTCTTCATCACTTTTTCAGCTTGAGCTGGGGCTCACATGTCAAGACTGCCTCAATAGTGTGTAGCTTGCTTTCTTCCTTGCTAGGCTTGCACAATGTCTGGCTCTAATCTGTGTATTGGGGATGATACTGAGCAGACTTCTCTGTTCACTAGCTCATTTTTATTATTGTAGTGGCATAACTTTCATAGAGTCGTGGAGGTTGGTAAAGACCATTAGAATAATTGAGTCCAACCACCAACCCAGCATAGCCAAGTCCACCACTTAAACCATCTCTCCAAGTGCCACATCTACACATCTTCTAAATACTGCTGGGGATGGTGACTCAACCAGTTCCCTGGGCATCCTGTTCCAGGCTTGACAGCCTTTTCCTTGAAGAAATTTTTCCTAATAGCCAATCTAAACCTCTCCTGGCACAACTGGAGGTAATTCTTTCTTGGCCTGCCACTTCTTAGGAGAATAAACCAGCCCCTACCTGGCTGCAGCCTCTTTCAGGGAGTTGTAGAGAGTGATAAGGTCTCCCTGAGCCTCCTTTTCTCCAGGCTAAACACCCCCAGCTCCCTCAGCCCCTCCTCGTAGCACTCACTCTCTAGACAGTTCACCAGCTCTGTTGCCTTCTCTGGACAGGCTCCAGCACCTCAATGTCCTTCTTCCAGTGAGGGGCCCAGAACTGGACACAGCACTCGAGGTGTGGCCTCAGCAGTGCCGAGCACAGGGGGCAGTCACTGCCGTGGTCCTGCTGGCCACACTATTTCTGACACAGGCCAGGATGCCATTGGCCTTCTTGGCCACTTGGGCACATGTTGGCTCGGGCAGCCACTGTTGACCAGCACCCCCAGGTCCTTCTCTGCTGGGCAGCTTTCCAGCCACTCTGCCAGCAGCCCTTAGTGCTGGCTGGGGCTGTTGTGACCCAAGGGCAGGACTCAGCACTCTGCCTTATTAAACCTTGTATTGTTGGTCTCGGCCCATCAATCCAGCCTGTCCAGATCCCTCTGCAGATGCTTCCTGCCCTCCAGCAGATCAACCCTCCTGCCCAACTTAGTATTATCTGCAAACTGACTGAGGCACTCTTGACCTGCTGGTCCAGATCACTGATAAAGATATTAAACAGGACTTGCCTCAATACTGAGGCCTGGAGAACCCCACCGGTGGCCAGATGCCAGCTGGATGTAACTGCTCACCACCACTTTCTTGGTCCAACCCTCTAGCTGTTTTTTCACCCAGCACACAGTGCACCTGTCCAAGCCATGAGCAGCCTGTTTGTCCAAGAGAGTGCTGTAGGATATGGTGTCTAAGGCTTTACTGAAGTTTAGGTAGACAACTTTTAATAAATTGTAATAATTTTGTCTGCCTGGCGGTCTTGTGTGTATAGTTCACGTCTACTGCTGTGGAATTTGACTGTAAAATGTTTCTAATAATGCTGTGTCTTCCCTTGCAGGCTGGAAGAGACAAGTATGAGCCCACTGCTACATCAGAGCATGGCGGGAAGAAGGGGAAGAAGGGGGAGAAGGAGAGGGACATGGATGAGCTCAAAAAGGAAGTTGTGATGGTAAGAGTGTAGGGCTCAGAAAGTGCAGCTTTAAGAATGTTTGCTATGCCCAAAGCCCTGTGCCTAATCTGACTAAAAGAGAAATGAGCTGGTGTGCTGACAGCACGGTGTGACTGAAGGCACTGATCTCCCTTCTCCTCCCCTCTGTCCCCAAGCCAGATGTGCTGTAAGTGTTTCAGCATCAGGATGAGCACACAATAGACCCTGGCAACATGACTTCTCAAAAGGCACTTGACACAGACCCTAAGTCTGTGCTTGCCTGCATTACCCATAGCACAGTATAGATGTATTTCCTCAGCCAGGCGAGCACTCTGCATAGCAGCATTACAGGCTTTATTGTGCTGTCATGTGAGTGGGGCTGCTGTTTTCATTCCAGCTGAGGAGTTGAGGCTGTACAGCTCCATTTACTGCTGGGCTCTGCTCGGACTGACCTCAGTATTATTCCTTCTAATCATGCTTGAGGCAGTGGGGAGTGTCTCCCATCTCCTTCTGTGAAAGCTGGATGATGCTATATCTGCCTGTGAGCATCATCTGGCTTAGATCTGCTCTCCTTGAAAGTGATGCAGATTTTGTTTCTGTGGGTTTGAGACTGGGCTTTAACATTTTTGACCCCTCTGTTAGAAAGAGGGGGTTCTAAAGATTGCTCAAAGATTACATTCTGTGTTCAGTAGTGATGTGTGCTTAAAGCATCTGCTCCTCCAGTACAACCTTTTAAGTGAGGCACTGCTCTGAACTAACCTGATCCAGCTGAAAAATAGCCTGGCTGTGAAAAGAAGCCTCTCTGGGGAAAGAAACACTTCCTCTAAAGTAGTTTTTAATATAGCAACACTACTTTAAAATGTGTGAAATTACAGGTTTAATCTTCTGTACATTCCTACCTTCCTTCCCACCTCCTTTTCTCCCCATTCCTCTCTCAACCTCCCAAAGAAACCCACCCACTGAGGTTTCACAGAATCTGCTGGGGATGTAAGGACTGCACTGAGAAAAATTCAGACTTTTTCAAAAAACCATTCAAGTACCCAAACAGTCACAAGAATGCTAAAGACGAGACTGTGCTGAATTCCAGAATGAGTTTGTGATTCCTCTTCACAGAGAGGATGAACTAGAGTCCTGCTATCTCACCAATTGTTACAGATAGGAAACCTTGCATGGGGGGTGGAATTGCTGAGCTCTTTTCTCTTCCAACTGTTTCTTGTCTTTCAGGATGACCACAAGCTGAGCCTTGATGAACTTCATCGTAAATATGGAACAGACTTGAGTCGGGTAGGTAGACATTGTGTTCCTCTTCCCTCTTGGCCCTGATCTGAAAAGAAACAACTGCAGCTCAGAGCATTTCACAAAGGGAGATCTGGGTGGTCTGATTTTGGTATGGGTTTTGGTTTTTTTTTTCTTTTTGTGTTTAATCTCCCCTCCTCCAGTCAAGTTTCTCAGGCTTAGGGAGAACTGTTGAATTCACAAATACTTCTCTTTATCCTCCCACTATATAACTTGACTGCAATACTTCAGCAACTTTGCTTCTAAAAAAGTCACTGTTATCTGCCTCTGAGTTGTTCAAGGTCAGGTTGATTCTTGGTGTTACTTTTTTCCAGAGGAGCATGTAATGAAGACAAATGTTTGTTATGTTGCAAATGTAGTCTAGAGAGCTAGCACATGCCCAGAGACTTAAGGATGGCTAGTAGCAGTTAAAATTTTGCCTTTCTGCAGTAAGAGGTGTGCAGATAGCCTAGGCTACCTTAGAGTCCAGTGCAGAAGCACTGCAGTGGTTTTACACTTTTGCAGTTGTTTGCTTTGCATAATGCAGAGATTTGCATTTTTGTGTCCAAGACCTTGGCTTCTGAAAGCTGAACTTCATGGAAGGTTGTTCCAACATGTCATCACTTTTATGGCCTCCAGCTTTCACTTGTTCCATAATTTGATAAGGGTGGATGGCACTATGCTGTTCCTTAGAGCTCAAAGTCTGAGGCTGTAGCCTTCTTGTCCTGCCCTTTTTCAGTGTTTGTAGGCCCATGGCCTGCAGGCTCCTCAAGTAGCATTCAGCATCCTGTAGCTCCTGTTTTGGCATTCAGCTCTCACATTCTGCCCTTGTGTTGTGGAACCCTGGCAGCTTTGGACATCTCCATTACCTGTTAGCAGCTCCTTGTTGCCACGGTAGAACTTGAACAAATTCAGACCTACCTTCTGCACTTGGTCTTGCCACAGTGCCTAAAAGAGGAACCTCTCTTGTAGGGTTTGACTTCTGCACGTGCAGCTGAGATCCTGGCTCGTGATGGCCCGAATGCCCTCACCCCCCCACCCACCACTCCTGAGTGGGTGAAGTTCTGTCGGCAGCTCTTCGGAGGGTTCTCGCTCCTGCTGTGGATTGGTGCTATTCTGTGCTTTCTGGCTTACGGCATACAGAGCTTGATGGAGGAGGAGCCCAACAAGGATAATGTAAGTAAAATTGTCTGGTTTACCTCAAAGGCAGGCCAAGCAGCCTGTTGGGCTCAAGGCACATTAACTTCCCTTTAAGCATTCAGTCCAGAAGGTTTTCCCATAAGCACGGGAAATTCAGTGTGTGAGCTTAACCTGTTTTGGAGTGCTTCCACATAATGAAATGAACAGACAGCTTCCTTTGCCTTGTGTTAACAACACTAGCTGGTGGACAGCCTTTGTGTTCAGAATGTACAGAGACTGCAAGTACATTCATGTTTGTGATGGGGCACTTAAATGCCAGGCAATTAATTAGGACAAACTGGAAGCCTCTCAGGCAGATTGTCCTCTGACTCACTTTCTCTGCTCTTTGTAGCTGTACCTGGGTATTGTGTTGGCAGCTGTGGTTATCATTACTGGCTGTTTCTCTTATTACCAAGAAGCAAAAAGTTCCAAGATCATGGAGTCCTTCAAGAACTTGGTGCCTCAGGTATGGAATAAAGCATTTCCTTGAGGTCTGGCAAGTCATAACTTGTTCAAAGGTATTAATGGTTTTAAGCATCATCTCCAGTTGCAAGGACCTGGCTGTTAATGTGGGTTACTAGCTCTTAATTTTGAGGGATCTGTGAGACTGCTCCAGGTAACTATGGTAATAGGCCAGGGTAGTTCCTGAAAACCTGTGGGTTCCACCAGCTTGTTAACAATCATAGGACACTTTATCCACAGTCTGGGAAGTTCAGTTAACTGGTGTGATAAGCACTAAAATTTGGATTCCTTCATGGACAATCTGGATCATACCTAACTATCACACTGTCACCTTGGTAGCAAGAGCTTTAATATCAAGAAAAAAATACTTATTTTTCTTAAATATACATGTCAGATACACACATCTTAGTACAAGTAGAAACCTTGTTGAAGCATAGCATAACTATTTTAAGATTCTCAGATCTTTTGAGCCTTTTTTCTTATGAGTTGCTTTTGACATAGATTTTTTTTATTCACTGTCTTTCAGCAAGCACTTGTAGTCAGAAATGGTGAGAAGATGAGCATAAATGCTGAAGGTGTCGTAGTTGGAGATCTAGTGGAGGTAAAAGGAGGAGACAGAATTCCGGCTGACCTTCGGATCATATCTGCCCATGGTTGCAAGGTACAGTAGTGACAGGCTGTTGGGGAAACTTTGTTCTGAAGGAGGATTAATTGGCCCTCTACGCTGTGAGTGGGGGCTGGAGTGGAGGAGAAGTATGGGGAAGTACCTAGTAGACATCTGTCTGCTCGTGTATGACAAAGTGCTCTCTTTCATGTAGGTGGATAACTCCTCACTTACTGGTGAATCAGAGCCTCAAACCAGGTCTCCAGACTTCTCCCATGAGAACCCACTGGAGACTAGGAACATTGCCTTCTTTTCCACCAACTGTGTGGAAGGTATGTGTGTCTCCTACTTCCCTGAAGTATGAGCAATGATACTGAGCTGTGTAGATAAGCAGTGTGAATGCACCATGAGCCTACTTTTACCATGCAAGAGCAGGGTGGACGTGCCCATTGAAGTCCTTTTCCCTTCCAACTGCAGTACTGTGAAATGGGCAAAGACTCCACAGCACTACTGGTGGGTTTTTTGCTCTTGCTTCTTTTAGAGAAGCAACTATGTGGTGCGTCTCCTAGCCTGCCTGTTTTATTGCAGGTAAAAAGTGTTGAAGTGCAGATAACATAATGTGAACCATGGGGTAGAGCTGTATGAAGTACTACAACTTCTGCAGAAAGCAGGAATGTCAGAAATCTCTGGCAGGACTTCTCTTGCAGCTCTGAATATGAGGGTGGGCAGTCTTTGTGCTGAAGCCCACCCAGAACATGTCTTCCACACTTACAGGATATTAATCTCTGGTTGCTTTTTGTTTTCTGAAACCCATCTCTCTTCCAGGCACTGCCCGTGGCATTGTCATTAGCACTGGGGATCGCACTGTGATGGGCCGTATTGCCAGTTTGGCTTCTGGGCTGGAAGGGGGGAAAACTCCAATTGCCATGGAGATCGAGCACTTTATCCACCTCATCACTGGAGTGGCTGTGTTCCTGGGTGTCTCCTTCTTCATCCTTTCCCTCATCCTTGAGTACACATGGCTGGAGGCTGTTATCTTCCTGATCGGGATCATTGTTGCCAATGTCCCCGAAGGGCTGCTTGCAACGGTTACGGTGAGTGAAGTTGGAAGAAAGATTGAATTTGCTACATATGTGGTCCTTAAGGAAGTGGAGTGCATTATCTCAGTGTGCATTGAGAGGGATATCAAGTTCTGCAGCAATTTATCTCAAAGATGGGTCATTGAGTTAGACCTGCACGGAGGCTTGGCATCATGCAACTGATCTGAGCAAGACTAGTTCTAGTCCTGCCTTTTTCTGTGGCAAGAAGGGGTTTTCCTGCTACAACCATCAGGGTTTCTACACCCATGTGCACACTAGCCCTTCCAACCCTTAAGGGCTGGCAGAGCATCCAGGGATCTTCACTCAAGCCCCAGCTTTTGGTCTGGAATCTGTCAGAGTTTTTTTTAAGTTTGGTTTCCTGAAGAGGTCATGAGTGTATCTAGGTGTTAGGTGTATGGAGAGTGGTGGTGGACAGGAGAAAATTCTGTGCTGCCTTAGGAAGCAGAGTGGTAACCCAGCCAGGGAGTGAACAGTTGGGAACTGGAACCAGGTAAGAGCCTCTAGCAAGAAAATGAGCTGGAGCAGCTCCCTTTCTGCCTCAGCAACTTGCAAGCCCTATCACCAGGGCTAATCTGGGCTGTCTCATATGTGGCTTGCCTTCACCTATTTTGAGAACTCCTATGATAAGGAGGTGGCAACTTTGGCTGAAATGTTAGTTTGAGGCACATTATTTCCTTCCTCCCGAGAAATGAGGAGGCTGAAGCCTTTTCTGGAGGTTTTGTAATGAGGAAAATGTCATTTAAACCTAGCACCTGGGTGCAAGTGTTGATGTTTATTTTGCCCTGGCAGGGTGACCAAGGAGTTAGGGAATCACTGCAGGGCATGGAAGCTGGTTGTCATTCCATGTGCACATTGAGTTGGGCAGCAATGTTATTACTGCCCAAGTGCATCTAACCTGACTTCTCTCTTGTCCCCAGGTATGTCTGACACTAACAGCCAAGCGTATGGCTCGTAAGAACTGCTTGGTGAAGAACCTCGAGGCTGTGGAGACCCTGGGTTCCACATCCACCATCTGTTCTGACAAAACTGGCACCCTGACACAGAATCGCATGACAGTTGCTCACATGTGGTTTGACAATCAGATTCATGAGGCTGATACTACTGAGAACCAGAGTGGTAAGACTGCCTGTCTGTGCTTGAGGTATTTCATTAAAAAATGGCTTTTTCTGGGCCTTTATGAACACTGGTACTTCTGAGAACCTGTGTTTGTAGCTCTCCAGTCCAAGTGACGTTCACAATGCAAGGACTTCTAATGTACACTCTAGAATGAGCATAAAAAAAATTAAAATGACACATAGCTTTGCACTGTACCATTATTTTGTTTAATCCTTACACTCTGTATAACCTGCCTTTTGTGCAGAATTACTCCATTGGCATTTGAGCCTGTTGAATGTTCAGCCCCATGTGTTTGTCCTGTACATAGAAATATTTGCAAAGTACCTGATTATCTTTGCCAAAATGTATCTTGATGAAATTGCTCCATCTTAAGTCTGTTGAAAGTATGGACAGCAGAAGTGTTTGCATTATTGTGATAATAATGACTTGAGGCAGGACATAGGTGGAAAGTTCCCATGTGGAACTAGATGGTTGCCTTCGGACAGGGGTTTTCCCAGGACATCCAGGTTGTGTTTGCATAGTGCCAGCAACGAATGTAAGACTTTAGGAGGAAGTTTCTCCTAGTTGATAAGAATCTGAAATCTGTGTGCTGTTCAACTGAGAGAAATGCTTATCTCTCCAGAACTGTTCAATACAACCAAACTCAGGAGTTTCCTAGCTGTTGTCTACCTTGTGAAATGCTGTGCTTGCAACATGTTATTAGCATAAACATTTTTCCAGTGGTGCTGCTGCACCCTGCCCTGAACCAACCCAAAACATTGTGCTTGTTTGCACCGCTTAAAAAAGCCACTTTATTTAACACTAGTGCAGAGTAATGAGCTATAAATAAATTTTTTGGAAGCCCTAGGGCTGGCAGCGGTTGGCTTGGCTGCAATGGAAATAAACCTAGAAGATTTCACTTCATGGAAAGTATGTTAGGTTATCAGTTAACTGTCTCTCTTCAGTTTATCTCCTTTGAAGCCAACTTAAGAGCCAGAATGAGAGAATATCTGTATTTAAGCATTGTTCCTTTGGGAGCTATTTCATCCAGTTACTGGGATGATGGATGAAGTGAGACAACCTGGAGGCAGAACCCAGTATCCCTTACTCAAGCCCTCTGAATGAATGGTATCTGTCCAGAATTCCTTGGCTTTGTCAGCGTGTCCCTCTGTTGCTGCTGGATATGGCCATTACTAGAATCTTGAAAGCAGAGGTGTTCTCTTGCACTGCTGCTGTTCCACCCTCTGGTCCTAATATAATCAGCTTCTCATCAAGTATCTGGGAAGGGAGGAGGAATGAAAGAGATGTAGTGATGCTCTGAGTGTTTCCTGTTTCTGAGATAAATGTTTCTGGCTCTTAAAGCTGTGGGATTTGGAGCTTATGTGACTTTTTTCAGGATTGGCTTTTTGACATTCTTCCTCTGCTTTCAGGTGCTTCCTTTGACAAGAGCTCAGCCACTTGGTCAGCTTTGTCCAGAATTGCAGGTCTCTGTAACCGTGCTGTGTTCCAGGCTGGCCAGGAAAACGTACCAATTCTCAAGGTGAGTTCCCAGGAAAAAAAAAAAAAAAGTGTTGGTCTTGTTCCTCACTGCCATCCTCTCATAATGGTAGTGGGATTACATCCTGTGGGTCATATGAACTTGCAAAGTAGAGGTACCTGCCACTCTTAATTTTTTCTGCCCTCTAGCACTCTTAGAGGAAGTGTGCCATGGGCAGGGGAGATGGGATTGAAAAGACCTTTTTCCCACAGCAGAATTCCTGCCATCTGCTGCCATGTACATTCAGCTTGGGAGGCCAGATATTTCAGCAGGTCTAGGAAAGACCAGAAAGCTTTCCTAGGCATTTCCCAGTATCTGGCTGTTCCAGGAATTGCTATCTCTGGCATTTGTACACTTCAAAGCTACAAACACCTGGTGCTGGGAGAAGTAAATGTCAGAACTGGGGGAGCAGTGGTTGTGGGAGACTGGCTGGAGACAGTCTGCTCTCACTGGCAAGTCTCCTTAAGCTTTCAGAGGTTCAGTGGTGGTGCAAATGCTGGCATAGCACCAGCTCACATTCCTCCTTCTGAACTGTGACCCAGCCAGGGCTGAAATTAACTGTACAGTGCTTATAATCTGTCAAGTATTAGTCATGTTGCTTAGTAAACTTATTCCCAAGGGTGTTCTGATGCAGTGGTTGTAGGCACGATGGAACAAACTATTTTTCCTAGCACTCCTCTGACTGGATCTCAAGTCACAAAATGTGATCTGAAGTTAGAGATGGAGTTCTTCCTGTTTAAGGAAGGCTTGGGAGAGGGTAGTTTTGAGAAGTCTTTGGATACCAAAAAGTAGTACAGAAAGGAAAAAAACCCCAAATTTTTCAAAGACAAAGAGACCAGAAGGGCAAGAAATACTTGGTTTTAGTTGCAGCAAAGGAAACTCTACCAGGGCATTGAGCACATACAGATGGCTTGGCCTGAGAATCCCCATCTCTACCAGTGCCAACCTTTGTGGGGAAGGGAGACATGGACAGATCAAGTTTCTCCCAGAGGCTTGATAAGCTGGTGTTAGATTGGAGTGGGAGAGCATGTGAAAGTGTTTCTGCATGTCTGTTGTCAGTCTTCATCTCACATTAGCTGTTCTTCATGGCAAGCAGTTTACAGCAGTTCTTCTCAAAGTTTACCCTCCAGCCTCACTTGGTCTGACTGTGCCTGGTTATGTGAGTTTCTGTAGCCCTTTTAAAAGGCTTCTTGACTTTGTCACAAGAAGAGTGCTGCTCTCTCAAGATGGGAGGCCCATTTCATTTCTGAAATGCAGTATTTGTTGGTACTAAATAATAGAATTATTAATTCTTTGCTTTCATATAATGTTATGTAGAAGCTGGGACTGGGCTGTGATGAATTCACTCTTAAAATATATTTCAAATATCCAGTCTTCTGTGGTGTTATGTTTTTGAAAGTTGTCTTTTTTTTCCTCAGCGAGCAGTGGCAGGAGATGCCTCTGAGTCTGCACTTCTGAAATGCATTGAATTGTGCTGTGGTTCTGTCAAGGAGATGAGAGAAAGGTATCCCAAAGTGGTGGAAATACCGTTTAACTCTACCAACAAGTACCAGGTAAGCAGGTGTCCTCTTGAAAGGAGAGCTGCTGTGTGAAGTACTTGTGTAAACTTGCACACAGTGTGCTTCAAAACTTGTTCTTGCACCCAAATCTTGTGTAGCCATTTCTTGCTTGAAGACTGCTCAACAAATCCGAGTTAACAGACAGTTAACTCCTGTGTAGGAGCTGCACTGACACTAATGTGTGAGCTGCTAACAAAGGATCAGACATGCTCTCAACCTGTGTTGTAGCAGTAGTGCACAGGGCGTGGAGTTACTCCAATCTGGGAATAGGAATGAACTGCTGGGAAGTGACCTTAACAGGTGGCACTTGGATACAGAAAAGGTCATTACAACACCTGCAGTTACACATTAATGGCAAAGAATTCACAGATTCCTTAGTTTGTAAACCTCCTTGAAGTGTGAGTAAATGGGAACTAGAGCAGACTATCACACATGGCCCTGAGCTGCCATAGTTGCAAAGCATAAATGTTGATTACTTGTGTCCTTCACATTACATGTTTATAGAAGAGATTCATTTCTTCCACCCTTAGCTGTCTATCCACAAAAACGCAAATCCATCAGAATCCCGTTACCTGCTGGTGATGAAGGGAGCTCCAGAGAGGATCTTGGATCGCTGCAGCACCATTCTTATTCATGGCAAAGAGCAACCACTGGATGAGGAAATGAAAGATGCTTTTCAGAATGCCTACCTTGAATTGGGAGGCCTTGGGGAGAGAGTGTTAGGTAAGGAAAAACAGCCTTATTACACTGGAAGAGATCTGTCCTTCATGTTCCCGTGCAGTCCTCATGGATTGAGTGAAGGGTCACTCTGTTCCTGCAGTGTAACCATAGTATTAAGGTCACTCCAGCCATTTGTGTAGGGACAGTCCTGCCTTGAATCTAAAAGGCAGCCTGCAGGGTCTGGTGTCTCCTGGCAGCGAAATCGCATAGATCCAAATGCAGCAAAGCATTTGGGACCTTCCATGGGACCACAGGGTATTGGGCTTATTCCACTGCCCAAGAACCAGGCTGTGTCTGAGCACCTAGCAACAGCTGGTAGTTACCAGAATTGGAGTGTGACTCCTGTCTCAACAGCCCTGGCTAAACCTCTGACTAAGCTGCCCTGTTATTCTGGCATAGCTGTTTGCAGAAGCACTGAGTGTTCACTCTCTCTGCCTCCTGATGTGTAGGAACAGAGTAAATGTGGGTTTGATGTGTTACAGGATTCTGCCACTTGGCTCTGCCTGATGATCAGTTCCCCGATGGCTTCCAGTTTGATACGGATGACCTGAACTTCCCTGTAGACAAACTCTGCTTTGTAGGACTGATGTCTATGATTGACCCACCTCGTGCTGCTGTGCCAGATGCTGTTGGCAAATGCAGAAGTGCTGGGATCAAGGTAATTTTAATTTATTCCTGGGTTGAAAATCACCACACTTCATACCTGTGGAAATAAAGGGCTTCCTTGACCTCCTGTATTACTGTAATGTGAGTGGATGAAGTAATTGATCAGGATTTAGCTACTACTGCTTCAGGCTTAATTTCTAAGTTAAATGCAAATGGATCTGTGTTCATAAACTGAAAACTGAGTGAAACTCCAAACTGCTAGGGCACTGGCAGGTGCTGAGAGCATCGTGTCCCAAAGCACACAATTTGGCTCAGGGCGAGTTCTGCATGTGCCACAGTACTGACTAAAATGAGAGGGAAGCACAGGCTGGAAACAGAACTGGCTCCATTAGCTCTACATGAGCAATTTTGTGTTTTCCATCCACCTCAATCCCTTGCATACTGCTTACTGCCTGTACCTCAGACTTGCTCTATGCTAGGGCTCAGAAGTAGACCAAAAGACATGTGACCCTTTTCAGTGTAAGGGAACCCTGCCTTTTGGGCAGTGTTGCTCTGCAGTACAGGCAAGGCTTTCATGGCAGTCTGTTTGCATTTCAGGTTATCATGGTTACTGGAGACCATCCCATCACAGCCAAAGCCATTGCCAAGGGTGTCGGCATCATCTCTGAGGGCAATGAAACAGTAGAAGATATTGCTGCTCGACTCAACATTCCTGTCAGCCAGGTCAACCCTAGGTAATGTCTGCTGGGAAAGGCCAGAGCTGTTCAAAGAATTCAGCATTTGCCTCTCTCCTTGCCTTGGATAATCCCTCAGCATCTCCCTCCTGGAGATGAAGAGCTTGGCATTTGCTTAGCTCAGCATATTGTGGCTCTTGAATGTGTTTCATGAGTTATGTGGAGAATGCACAAGACTGTCTTAAATGTGCATGTCCTGTGTGTGGGAAGTACTTAAGGTTGTAGGAGAGCAAAGGGAGTGGGACTTAGGCCAGGTAGAGGAGTTGACACTAGTGCATAGCTACAAGCAGAATAAATGTAAAGAGGGAACTCCTCACTCTTAAGGGTTAATGGTTGCCTTTATAGCCTAGCTGGGACTGAGGAATCCTCAGAAAATGTGCTTTGGCATGAGCAGGCTGTTTGCAGAATGGCTGGGCTGTCTGCATTGCTTAGCTTGACCCAGCCTGTGTTTGGGCTGGAGGACAGCCATGTAGCTTATGAACTGTGAATAGAGACACCCTGTGAAATGAAATTGCTTGGGGTTTTTTTTGGTTGGGATTTTTTTTTTTTCTTCTGGATTTTGAGGGTAACTTCAGAACCCAGCAATGCAGGCTGGGGTTGGCTGGGCTGTATGACTGAGCAGTTCAGCAACTGGCTCTAAGGGTGGGGAAGGAATTTCTCTGTCTAAGCTGGGTGATGTCAAGAGCTGCATGGATAGTGCCCTAGACCTATAAGGGATGGTATGCTGGCCTGGAGAGATGGTATTTTGCTGCAGCATATAGGGTACTAACCCAGTCTAAATATAACATTGCATGCTTTTGTGGCCAAAGGGTGTAAATTAGTTGGAACTGGCATGGTGTGAACACTCTCTGTGAAGAACCGTGTGTCATCAGTCATGTGGTCATCAGTCTATTGTGAAAAGGATTGCCTGCAGAAGACAGCAGCATCTTTTGAAATCTTGGAAGCTAACTACCTGAGCCAGGGGATCCTTTTTTTCAGAGATGCCAAGATTTGTGGAAACAATTAGTTTCCACAACATCTTTGCCTTGATGCACTTTAAAAAGCTCTGGAAATAATCTTCTCATGAGGTTTTATGTCTGTTGCTTAGTTCTGTTTTGGTTTTTTCTTGGTGTTCCCCATCTGCCTCTCAAATTTTGAGCACCAAACCTCTGTGCAGAGGCTGCCTGGATTAGTATTTAGTCATAGCAGAAGTTGGTCTTTCCCAAGAGCAGTGAAGAGCCTTATTTTTATGGGGCAAGTACAGCTAATGAGAAACTTATTGTGAAGTAAAACATAACTTTCTCTTGTTTGCAGGGATGCCAAAGCTTGTGTGGTTCATGGCTCGGATTTGAAGGACATGACTAGTGAGCAATTGGATGACATCCTGCTTCACCATACAGAAATTGTGTTTGCCAGGACATCTCCCCAGCAGAAGCTTATCATTGTGGAAGGCTGCCAGCGACAGGTAAATAGAGGGAGAACAAGGATGTCATATTAGAGGAATGCCCAGACACATGTATGTAAACTACCAGGCAGTTCTGCTGTTGAAGTGGTAGGGCTAAGTCTGCTCAGTGCCCTCATGTAAATGGCCAGATTAAATCTGTCTGTCAGCAGCCTTCAACTGCTGATGTCAGGCTGCTCTACAATACATAAATATAAGGGTCTGATAGGAAAACATCTTCAGTCTGTACTGAGGCTTTCTTCTGATCCTAGGATGTTCATTAGTAAACTTAACTCCTAAATGCTCTGGTTGTGCTTGGGAGAGGAGGGTCCAACATATTCATGTGTTGTTGAGTCTCCTTTGGAGAGAGCAGCATGGTTCTCTGGATGAGCCTCATCAGACCAGGGAGAGGGTGAGGAGGAGCTGAGGTGTCTTTACAGCCAAGTGAAATAGTTTTTTGTGCTTCACCTGAAAGGTAGTAGAAAGCTTTTCTGCCCAAAACATCTTACATGATGATTTCAGTGTTGCTGTTCTCTCTTTGTGACTAGGGTGCCATTGTGGCAGTCACAGGTGATGGTGTGAATGATTCCCCAGCCCTGAAGAAGGCTGACATTGGTGTTGCTATGGGTATTGCTGGCTCAGATGTCTCCAAGCAGGCAGCTGACATGATTCTGCTGGATGATAATTTTGCCTCCATTGTCACTGGGGTTGAAGAAGGTGAGTCTATAACTCTTGTGCAGCAGTGGTAAAGTACCATGCTGCAGCATCCCCCCTGAAATAGAGGCATCTGGGGGGCTCTTGTTTGAGTTTGCCTCCATGACAAGAGTGCTCAAGAAGAGCAGCACTTTTCCTTTCCATGGGTGTTCAACATGACCCTTTGGGCTGGGTAAGAGTAGGAAGCAGCTGAGTAACAAAAGCTACTTTGTGTTGTTGCCCAACACGTGACCTTACAGTCATCTTTGCCAGCTGAGTGTGACGCATGTTCCTCTCTGATGGAGAAGCAGCTCTCAAACAGGGGCACAACAGAGGGTCCCTCCAGGGGCTCTTGATGGTGTCCAGAATCCAAGGCTTAGTATCCTACTGCTGTATGCAGTGAGCCCTGTTTGCTGTGACCAAAAGTGTCACTCTCCACAGGTGTTGCTGTGCATGGAGCAGTCTCACCCTGACATATAACAGAACCCTTTCATTTGCTGCACTAGCATTTTGCCATTTGGTGTAAGCACTGAGGCTGCCTGTGAGCTGCTTGGCTGCCTTCTGCTGATAACCTGTTCTCTCTTCCTTGCCTCAGGGCGTCTGATCTTCGATAACCTGAAGAAGTCTATTGCCTATACCTTGACCAGTAACATTCCTGAAATCACGCCGTTCCTGATCTTCATCATTGCAAACATACCCCTTCCTCTGGGAACAGTCACAATCCTCTGCATTGACTTGGGCACTGACATGGTGAGTGTGGTTTTTTTTTGTCTCAAGAAAAAATGGGGATGTTCTTAGGTAACCTAAAGAAAAAACAGGTGGAAGGAAAATGCTTAAATACAGTTTTCTCTAGTGTTCTGATGTAAAGTAACCGACCATCTGATACTCCTTTTATTCACATTCATCTCATGGCTCTTGAGTCTGAGTATCTTTTGGCTCCCTTTAAAGACAAACTGGGGATGGGGAGGGGGTGAAGTCCTTCTGGAATATCAGAGCTAGGGATTTTAGGGAGTGCTGTTTCCCACACTGAGTGCACAGGACAGGGAAGACGCTATACAGAGGAGAATTGAAACTCTTCTAACAGCAGTCCTGCCACCCTTAGGTCCCTGCTATCTCCCTGGCATATGAGCAAGCAGAGAGTGACATCATGAAGAGGCAGCCCAGAAATCCCAAAACAGACAAGCTGGTGAATGAACGGCTGATCAGCATGGCCTATGGGCAGATTGGTAAGCTGCTCTGTTTTCTCTGGCACCAGTTTGAACTTGGTGGTAGCAGGGGTTGTACACAATCTTGAGTCAGTGACTGCTCTGCTTATTTTGGTAGGGTTGAGGTTTGGGGTGTGTAAACCAGAACCTCAGGCTGTAAAGAGCTTGCCATGATTCTTCCCCCACGGCTTATAGCGGTGGCTTGTGCAGCTTGATCCATTGAATCGCTTTCACAGTAATTTTGTTTAATTGCACAGCACTGTAAAGGAACTGGCTGACAACCAGCTCTCCTCTGGTTCAGACTTGTTCAGCAAGAACATAGATCCCATTGTTAGTTTAATTAGAAGTAAAGGATTCTCTCCAGCGTATCCCTAAACACACAGCATTAGGAGCCTTGATTAAAGGCAGCTACAGAGATGTGCCCAGTTCACAGGATGGGAGCTCATGCTTAATTGCAGCAAACCTTGGGAACCTTCTTGACTGTATTTTGCAAGGGTTGGGGGTGGGCAAGGCATAAATGAGAATACAAAGAGAGTTTTATCTTGTGTCCTTGAGTATGGTGCCATCACAGCACAGGGCAGAACAGAAGTAACTCTGTACAAAGTTGGGGGCAGAAGCTGCTCAGCAAAAGGGTTGCAGCTGAGTTTGGTGTTAGTATTAACTATTTCTACAGCTGCTGCTTGGGACACTGAGCCCCACAAGGAGTAATTTTTAAGGTGGTTAGGATTGCCTGCAAACTGCTGTTCTCTGTTGTGAGTTCTCTGCACAGTAGCTTCATCAGTTTTATCATCCTTTCTCACCTGTTTAGGTATGATCCAGGCCCTTGGAGGCTTCTTCACTTATTTTGTAATCATGGCGGAGAATGGGTTCTGGCCTTCCGGCTTGCTCGGGATCAGAGTTCAGTGGGATGACCGATGGATTAACGATGTGGAGGACAGCTATGGGCAGCAATGGGTAAGGTTTGAGGCACGGCTTAGGGGCTGCCAGCCAAAACATCAACGCTTGCTGAGCTTGGTGTGAGCACCGGAGAGCAAAGGCAGCGTGTCTGAACACACGCTCTCTGCTTTGTCTGCTCCCTAGACCTACGAGCAGAGGAAAATCGTGGAGTTCACTTGCCACACAGCCTTCTTCGTCAGCATCGTGGTCGTGCAGTGGGCAGACTTGATCATTTGTAAGACCCGAAGAAACTCTGTCTTCCAGCAGGGGATGAAGTAAGTCAGCCTGTTCATGGAGGATTTAAAATTGGACTCTGTGTTCTCCAGCACACAGTATTCTAGTCCTTCATCCCAGTAGTCTCTGGGTGTTTTGGCAAAAGTCTGGACTAGACTGCCTTGGTAGTGGGTCAAAAAAGACGGGGTGTTCTCTTCCTTCTAGTACTTGCTTGTAGACTTGCAGTTGGCAGGCTGAGACAGAGAAATGGTGGCTTCTGTTAGCATTGTCTTTGGGAGCTATCCCACCTCAAAGGACACTGACACTCCAGCACATGGCCTTGATCTCTTGATCTTGTACATCAGGAGATCGCGTGGCATGAACCCCAGCCACCTCCTGAATTTGTGATGAAAGCAGTCCCTGGTTGACTTGATCATGAACTGTCTCTGAAGAGACTTAAAATACCATTTTGGCAACTCTGCTGTCACCTTGGATAGATGGCCTGGTAGTCCCCACCTCTTGAACTTCTGGGATGGATTGTCTCCATTCACTCCCATGTGGCAACTAGGGGTTTTTTAGGATGTCATCTCTGAAAGTATTTTTGTCCCTGACTTCTTTCCTGTCTCTTCTAGGAACAAGATCTTAATATTTGGTCTCTTTGAGGAGACTGCTCTGGCTGCCTTCCTGTCCTACTGCCCTGGGATGGATGTTGCTCTAAGGATGTATCCTCTGAAGTAAGTTGCATCATGCTTTTTGTGTGACAGATTGTACCACAGAACAATAGTGCTTGGTTGAGGAGGTGGATAAAAGTAGTTGTGAACTAGTGAAGCATCAGGCCTAGAGAGTGTCAGTGATCCTTTGCTGTCCTGTGGCACACCAGGATTTGCTTTGCTGTGTCTGGAATGTTTTGAGGAGCCTTCTGTTCAGTGCCTCACTACAAATCAGCAACAAAATTTCGGTCCCAGTGTGCTCTAGTGCAGCTGCCTCTTGCATTTATTTGCATGGAGTATTTTTATGGGTAGGGTACTTCACCTCCAAAGAAAGCTAGTTGTATTACTGTTAATCATAGGCCAGTACTAAAGAACTGCTGATGGTGTCTTGTGCTTTTTTCCTACATTCCTTGGGAAGAGAACAAGTAGTAAAATCTTTTAAAAGCTGCTGCTAGATGCAATTGACCAGTTGATGCACAGTAACTTTCCTAATGGTTGGGAAGGGGCCAACATCTTAAGTGTTGTTCCAACAGCATTGCAACACTTCATGGCAGGGTTTAGTCTTAAGCCAGAAGACTGCTCTAAGTTTAAGTGTCATGAAATCTTCATGGGAAAAAAAAATCCTGGTACATCTTGTGTTCCATTCAGAGTGTTTCCTGGATTGGGTGCTGAAGTGTGAGCATTTCCTAACGAGAAAACTGGCCTCTGCCCAGTGCCTGCAGCAGTTGTAAATCATGAGGGTAACAATACAGTTCCAGTGAGCACAAAGATCTGGGCACAAAGATTGTGTACTTTAGGGAAATATTGCTTGAATGGGAGGTGCTGGTACAGAGATGAGCAAAGGTGCTATGACTCACCTTGTGTTGGAATTACTGTCCAAAAGTGGATGAATCTATGGCAGCAAAAAACCTGGTACTAATTCTTGGCTTGGAGGATTCTTGACTGAACTGGCAAGCTGAGTCATGCCAGCCTTCTTGCGCTTGAGTGTGCCATCAAGTCAGAGCTGTGCCAGGCAGAGAGCATCTCCCCAGCCTGTGTTCTCACTGTCTCCTCTCCCCAACAGGCCAACCTGGTGGTTCTGTGCTTTCCCGTACTCCCTCCTCATATTTGTGTATGATGAAGTCAGAAAGCTCATTATCAGACGCAACCCTGGCGGTAAGAATATGCTGCTCATCTGTGTCTTTCCTTCCCTCTCTTCATGCTGCTCAGTTCTCCAGAAGCCCCTTGCTGTCCCTATATTTTCTCCCATTGTGTAAAAGTAAGCACTGAAGTAGATGGGAAAGACTCATTAATACTTGGATAGTTCTAGAAAGCTGGAAGAGGCCCTGAAAGCTGGAGAACATCAATTTGGCAGGATTTTCCCATTGTGACAGGTCACAGGTGCTACAGTGCAAGTTTGCAAGAACCAAAAAAGAACTCTCGGGAACCTCATATTTGGTTTGACTTGAGACTAACTCTGCTTTCTCCCTCCTTTTCCTTTAGGCTGGGTGGAAAGAGAGACCTACTACTAAAAAGTACCTGTAAAACATTCCACGCACAGCCCATGCCACCTCTCCACCATCTCCCCTGTGTGCATACTTCATCTTTGTGAGAGCAGAACTGTGCCTGAGCAGGAGTGAGCTGAAACTAAGGGAAACATGAAGAAACATGGACTGGAGGAGAAAGAGAGGGGGAGGTTGGGGTGGGGGGGGAGTGTCCGACCATCAGTCCAGGGGAATGAGAGTTTGAGTAGTTTTATGTGCCTTTATGTTTTTGTAAAAGGAAACTGAAGATTTTATATGTGGATTTTTACAAATAAAGATGGATTATAAGAGGATGCCCCCATATGGTCTTAGGTGGATGTTTTTCTCTAGGCAAAAACTGGTTCAGGGCAGTCTCCTCATCCTAGCTTAGGGTGTGGTTGTGAGTGCAAGGGTTAGTCCCTGGCTTCCTGTTTTTGTAATAGGGAAGCAGAGCTGCTTGACCCACAGACAACAGCATGTGTAAAAGCCCCAGTGCACCTTACTCTAGCTCAGTGCTTTATGTGACAAACTGTTTGCCAGCACTTGCAGATCACAGCCTAAAGCTCAGGGAGCTTCCTGGCCTCTGACTGTGCATCTTGGCTTCTTTGAGCAAATGGAGCATTGAGTAGAGAGAAGAGCTGGCCTGCCTTAAGGGGCTCTTTGCTGGGTTCTGAGTGAGAACAGGCTTCCACTGACTGGCACTTGGATGCCAAGCAGCCTTGTTCTCAAAATTGACACTGATTTTCCTTCTTGCTTAGCCAAGCAAGGGATAGTGTTTCCTGGTGTCCTTTGTGCATGGCACTTGCCCCATCCTGATACTGGCTCATGCCTCCTGTGGAATGAGGGCAGGGGCTCACCATGGATTCTGCATCCTCCACTTTTGAGGAAGGTGTTGCTGTTGTCTGGGGTCCAAGCTGTCTCTGTGAGCTGAAGTGAGTCATGCTGCTTCCCTCTGAGTATCTAACCTTTTTCTGTATGCTTTGATTTACTGTTAATGCCTGTATGGCTCACTTCTGTGAGAACTCTGTGAGAGAGCTGGCCTTTTGCATGTGGGCAGTCACCATGAAGTCCTAGCTATTTGTTGCTCCTAGTGCTGTTATGCTAAAGCAAGCTGGAGATGCTTCAAGCCCTGTTCCTGAACTACTGGTCTGTGCCCCTCTTAGATGTGTCTACCTCTGCAACTAACCACAGCACTGAAAGGCTCTGCAATTAAAACTCCATGTTGTCATCCCTCCTTCCTCATAACTTTTTGGTTTTTTTAAGGTGGTGTTTTAGAGCTGAGTTGTTTGCCTCATGTACTGAACAATATAAACTCAAGAGAGCACTAGGGAGGGGAAAAAGTGAGAAGTTGAGGGTGGCAGCTGTTTCAATTTGTCTTGGACACTACTGTGGAACCCCCAGTTGGAGATGATTAAAAATAATAATAAAGTCTTCCAATTGTTGGAGTCTGCCCATGCTAACAGTTGAATTGATGCAACTGGACATGAGGTGATCCCAGATGGGAAGGGGAGATGATGAATTGCACTAAGGGAGGAAAAAAAAAAGGTGGGATGTATCTGATGATGACTGAGAAGTGACACACAGTCCACCCAGGCATGACACTTCCTTGATTTGGGCTTTACACTTCCTTAAACATTTTGGTCAATGCCTGAGACCCACTGCAGTGAAGTTGCAAAATCAGTGTTGGTTTTTAGATGCTGGCGAAAAAAATAAAGGTCCTGTTACTCTCCCTGACATTTCAGCTTTTAACAGCCTTAGCAGTGGGCTTCTCACTAAGACTCAAAGGTGTAGGTGAGGAGGGACCCCTGAAGCTTCAGCTGCCACTTAGAACGAGGCCAGAGCTGATCCCCTGCCCTGTGGCTCCCAAGGCTCCTTATTGGGCTGTCCTTGTGATGTGCTGTAGTTGAGACTACTTTCCAGACAGGTCCAACCACATCTTGCAGGAATGCTTTTTGGCTACAGTTGCTGCTCAGGAATTCCACCTCACCTGGACATCTCACACCAGTCCAGGAGCATTTCCTACAGTTCATGCTGTGACTCACCAGTTTAGTTGCCATCATCCAAAAGAAAACTACTCTGAAGCCAAGTCTGGACAAGCACTGACTCATGTTTAAGGAAAGCTTCACCCCACTGTGCTCTGGTGTCCTTGCCTGGGTAAGGGATGGAGGGAGCTGTGACTGGGCTGAATGGGACTCCAATGCATGGGGAAGGGAGCAGGTAACCAGGACCTGAGGTGGTAGAGAAGGCAATGGAGGATGTTCAACATTGATTCTAGGTGCTGGTCAATATTCACAAGCTAAGTAATGGCCAGTAATTGGAGACAGCATTTACAGCAGCTTCCCTTTAGCACAGTGAGCTGTGGTCACATGGCTGAGCTCATCCTGACCTTTCTCCCCACCCTTAAAGGGCAGGATGTGCTTATGATGGCAACACCATCTCCTTTAGCCCAAAGTGACATGGAAGATTTTGCTTGAGATGCCCGTGACTCACCCTCCAGTAGAAGAATCTGAAATAGCATCAGTGCCTGAGTGGATGGACACCAGATGTCTGTGCCAGAATCACATATCCTTTGCTGGAGGTGGGGGCCTGGGGCAGAAGGATGAGGGCAGGGCATAGGGATGGCTGGGAATGGTACCCACCAGGATGTGGGAGCCTCAGCAGACCTCTACAGAGCTCCTACCTTGCTCAGTGCTGGGCTCTTGCAGAGGTGTTTTTTCCCCCAGTAATCCTTCGTTTTCACAAGCTCTGCCAATTAGCAAGAAGAAAGGCACTAGTCCCTCCTGGAGACCTGCTTCCCAGCACCATTCCTCAAGGGATAAAGCACTTTTCTGCTAGACTTGACAGCAGGCAGCTCTGAGCCCCTCCACAGTGCTTGCTTGCCCCTGACTCCATGGCCTTGAAAACAGGAGGAGGGCGAGACATCTCCCTCCAACCTATTAGGCCTCTGAACCAGCTGATTAGCCAAAGTAGAAAGCAGATTAACCCCAATTAGGTGAGAATGTATAAACAATTATACTCAGTAAAGCTCTGTGGATAGGCTTCCCAGGAGTCTGGCTTTGGACATGAATCCCTGGGACCTTCCATAGTTTACACTCACAGCTTCTTACTCCATCAGCTCCTATATCGTACCAAGGCTTGAAGCCCCTTCAGGGCTCTCCCACAGCTCACTGCTGCAGGCTTGCTCAGATCCCGCCTGCACTTGCTTCAGACGTTGCTTTGTTCCTCTCCCCCTCCCCTCCTCTGGGCTCTGCAGCCCTCCTTCTCTTTCCCCATCACCCCATGTGCCATCCCAAGGGCCTCTGGACCCCTGGGCTTTGCTGATAACAATATGGCAGGTCTGTATGACTGGAAAATTTTTACTCCCTATATGGAGGCTTAGAAATCCTTCTCATCATATGCATCTTTGCTCCCATGAGATGATCTATCTCCCTGCTTCTTTCATCTGGCTTTCCAAGCACAGTAACCTTTTCACTTGTGTGATCCTTTAAGGCCTCTGGCTCTGCAGAAGGCTGGAAAAGAAACTGGGCTGATTTGCCCCAGCTCTGATAACAGCAGCTGCAGAATCTTGCATTTGTGTGCTTCCTTGCACTTTAGGAGGCCCCACATTTTCCTGCACCGTACACAAAACTTTCCCTCTGCCTCTGGGAGGCTTATGCTGCTGTCCGGCAAACAGCCAGATCAAACAGCCCAGAGGGGAGATCTGATCAGGGAGGAGATACTGAAAAACCCTCCAGTGAAATGCCACCAGAACTTTCCAAATATAGCTGGAAAACAGCTGTGCTTCCTAGGCATGCCTGGGAGGGTTGGTGTCACTTCCCAGAGGTTTGCCTAGCCAGCACCCCCATGTCCTATGTGCTTAACTGGATCTCTGATGCGCTGAAATAAGCCAGGAGAAGTCAGGGATGGTTAGAAAATCATCAGCCAAAAGGAACGGGAAACCTCTCCACAGGCACAGCAACTCAGCTTTTCCCTTTACTGTGGCAGAGGACATTGAACCACCAGCAGAAAACCCCATAGCTGTTTCTTAAATGTTAAAGGGGATAAAAAAGGGATTCTTGACAGCGTGTCACATTCATGGACTGGGATCCACAGCTGACAGGAATCAGGGGTAAAAATAGACATCAGTGCTAATGGGCTTGGAGCAGCCTTTGGCGAACGAGTCCCAAGGTGAATTATGAAATCTAACACGTGTTCTGTCCCTAACAAGTGTGGTTTCTATTGAGGCTTATTTACTTTGGTCTTCAGAACTGCTGGACATAGGATACGAGTGTTGGGTTTCACAACTAAACCGAGCTGGGCCTGATGGGGGGACAGCCGAGAAGTCAACAGGAGCACTGTTGTGGAGGGTGCAGCTCCACCAAACTCAGAAACAGCACTGACCAAAGGAGATCTGGTGGTGACCCTTGCCCAGACAAACTGATCCAGCTCAGGTGTGACTGCCCTTGGTGAGTTGGCTTTCACATGACCTCCCGAAACCCTTCATTCGTGCAACACCTGCCAGTCTATCCACACGTACCTTTGGTGACAGGTATTCTGTGGTGGTGGTCTGATAGTTTTCATTCAATCAATGCCCTCCTGCATTATCCATCCCTATAAATCTGGTCTGGCTGAGGCACGGTGACAGGGCTCCTTTCTGTTGAATAAGCATTGTGTGGTGCTCTCGCCAGCTTCGTCCCATGTGTGGGAGAATGAGCAGCACCTGATCCAGAGAAAAAACAGAGCAGCACAGGCATGAAGCCTGGCTGTGCAAGAACTATTGTCTCAAAAATGCAAAAAGTATTTTGAACCAACAAGTTTATACTTATCTGCCCTTTCCATGGCATGGCTGGGGTGTGTTTGATCTGATGGCAGGAGGTTTACCACATCGTCAAGCTACAACCTGAAGTGGCTGAGAATAGTCTTCCCACAGCTCCGTGCTGCCCCAGCAGACAAAGCTGGGCCCACAGGCAGAAGAGAAGGGAAAGGGAGTGCTCAGCAGACAGCTGGGCTTCTTCTTTCCACTTAGGGTATTTTCTGTTGGTTTTTAAAGTTGTATCTACAGCTAATCATCCAGGGATGTTTTTCTGTTCCTTTTTAATGTCTTTTCCCTTTTACAAAATACTTTCTAAAAACAAGTCTGTACAACAGCCAGTCTGAAACATGGTTGTCCCCAGCCTATCCTTATCACATATGCTTGCCTGCATGCTCTTCTCTGCTCTTCCAGGGCTTTTTTAGGAGGCAATTAATCCCCAGAGAGATTAAAATAGAAATGAAGGGAGTTTTTCCTTGGAGTGAACATTTCCGAGTGACCTTCCTTCTCCTCCACAGTGAAAATTGACCATCTTGGACAATCACTCCCAAAGCAACAGATACCACTTGAAGGCTTCTGGCAAAGCCTTCTAATTACCATAGGCCAGGGGTCAGGAACAGCTCAGCTGCACTGCTGGCAGTCAGAGCAAGCTACTGGGAACAGTGTGATCACCTGGAAATAATGAAAGTATGATAGGAAAGAAAACTTAATACTGGGATGACCACCCTCAGCATCTGCTGGAGAAGGTCTATTTTGGTGACAGACAGAGCAGTCAAGGCAGAGTCCTTACCACCTCCTCTGGAAGCAGTCAGATAGCCACAGTTTGCCCAAAGCTTCCTCTTTTTCATTCTGGATTTCAGTGTGTTTTTGTAATCAGCTGCCTGAACTCACCCACGTCTTCAAACTCCCACGCATCATTGCTGGAATCAAGGAACTTGCACTGGTGTCAGCAGGGTCCCCTTTTCACGCCATGGGTGAGATCCCCAAATTACAACCAAATGTGGAAGAAGCACCCAGAACCCCTTCCTGCTCTCAGTCAGTGCCTTATCCTTGAGTTACCCCCACATGAAGCTCTCCATTCAGTGCTGCACGCACATGGTTGCTGGGTTCTCAGCTGACATCCATGAGCCCCCCTCCCCAGAACACACACATGTGGCATGTAACAACCCTGTCAGGGCTGTTCTGTCCATGTTGTCCTTAAGGACTGTCCTGTATTCACTCATATCAGTGGAATACTAACACCTGAACACTCAGGCAAGATCCAGCTGTTTAAATACATGCCCACATGTGTCTTACAGCTACAGCTGTATAAATACAGCTACACAAATACCCCTTTGCCTGGCCACCTTTCAGACTTGAGCAGGCTTGTCCTGCTGTCCAGGGACAGCTCAGCAATGCTGTTGCTCCCAGGGTGTCACTGGGGCTTGAGCTCCAGCATCTCAGCATCCCAGCTGTGCCCTAAGGGAGATCAGAGAGCTGGCTCTGGATACTCTCCAGCAGCAGACTGGGAAGGGTGCAGCAGTCCCCAGGGACAGGGATTGCATTGTATGTCCAACAACTCAGGGAAAGACATGAATTCTACCCAGGGTTTCACAGAAATTAACTGAGTTGCCAGCAGAACTTAGCAGCAGTTTAGGACATGCCTTGTTGGGCCATATATGTTGGTTCACAAGGGGTGGGGGAAGCAAAGCCTCCCAAGCCAGTCTTGAGAAAGGCACTCTGCTACAGTCAAACTTGAGAAAGGAAGGAGTAAAGAGAAGCCTTTTCTTTCACAGCTTTATGCCTATGAAATCTTGAGCAGGAAAAGGGAGATCAGTCCCTCTTTGAATTTCAGGTGAACAATAGTGATTCCACCCTAAAAAGGTCTGTCCCACCTTACTGAGGAACAAAAGTGTCTTCAGACAACTGTGGGATGAGCTTCTGCACCCACTGGGTGTGCTGCTGACACAGCTCTCCAGTCCCACAGAGGTGAGGGCTAGGTTTTATGGAAGGAGATGCGGCATGGGCAGAGAAGAAAAGCTCTTGAGCTTTTGTACAGTGTGTCCCACCTCAGTCCATGGGTTCCCCTAGAAGCTGTTCCTCATCCTGATGCCTGTTCCTGACATCTCCTGTGTATCCTGGACAGTTGTGGTGTAGGCTGAGGCTGTTCAGCAACCCACAGCTCATATCCCCTTTTTTGCCAAAATAAGTGAGGAAGGGGATTTTTGCTTTGCTTCACTGTGAAGCACTTGGGAGCAGATAAATTTTGCCATAAATAGCAACCTCTTTCTGCTCTGTGGGGAAAGCTATGTCACCCTTGGCACAGGAGTACAGAGCTAGCCAAATTAGAGGTATTCCTCTGTTCTCACATAATTCCCAGCTCCCCAGACCTCCCGTCACCAGCCAAGGCCATGCATTAGGGAACTCAGGTCAGGGGGTGAGAGGCAGGAGGGGAAGGGGTTCTTAGAAGAAGATCAAATCTCAAAACATGATATTTGCATTTATTAGGAGGCAGTAAAGAAGCTGGGCAAGCAGGGCAATTAGAGATAAGGGTGAGCAACACACTGTTCCCAGACCAATGTCCTGCCTGCTGGTAAAAGTGGGGGTGCAGTGCGATGCATTCTTGACATTTTGTTCTCCCAACTGATGCCAGCTCAGTTCTTATCAGATATCTCCACGGCCAATGATTTTTCACAGTGGATAACATGACTGAGCTGCATAGGAAATAATCATAAACCTCTGTCTAGGCAGCTGAGCAGAATGTTCTCTTCCTGGCCTTCAAATACTTGTGGCTTTACTTCTTCCACTCTTCCTCACTTAATCTCTTTCCTGCCCTGCACACTCAAGGCTCTGACCCACCCTGAGTTACATGAAGGTAATGAACTTCAGACCAGATCTTTCCTCCACTCCTTGGATCCAGTCTGACCTCCTCTTCCGCAAACAACACAGACTTGTCTTTGTCTTGAACACACTCTTTGGTGGTTCTCTGCTGGTCAAACAAACCTTAAATTGCAGGGACAGTACAGCCAGCATGCAGCATGGGGCAGAAGGGCACAGCCAGAGCAAGGCTGCCATCAGCAACCAGCATGGCAACAGGAGAGGCCGTGATTTCCTCCTGACTCCCCAACTCTCCAGAGCAAACAAACGCCCCCATCCACCCTCTCTACAGAGGAAAGCTATCTCCATGCTCAAGGATGCTCCCAGCTTGATAGGTTCCATGAGAAAAAATTCCACAGTCTTGGCAGTGCTGGACGAGGTGGAGGTGCATCCACTGCCCAGCAGCACCATTTCTGACTCAACACGGAGACCATCTTGCAGCCAGCAGAGCCGCCTCTGACAGGAATCTGACCTTGAGCACACTGGCCTGACCTCCCAGCAGAAGTGGCACCCAAAGTTCCCTCTTGGGCGGATTTTGGCTGAGGTTCAAGGATGCTTTTGCTGCTATTCTTCCTTTACACTGAACTTGGTGAAGCTGGGCTTGGTGTCACCGCACAGTGCAGGAGAGACACCCTCCTTGTTCTGCTCCGTGTCCAACTCTCTGCTAAGGCAATATTTGGGGAGCTCAGTTATGTGTGCCAAAGCCAGGGGAGCTGAGGATGCAATCCAACTGCTTCCCTGTAGATTCTGCACTCCAGAATAAGGAAGCTCTCCAGTAAGCACTCACGCCCTGGTGACAAAAGCACACTCCTGCCTAGGCTAACACGTGATGGTACTGTTAACTCGAGCAAGGTACTGCTCTGCCCTCCACACATGCACACCACAGCTCGAGACTTTCTCAGAACTCCCTGGGATGAGTCCTACAGATTAGGCAACAAGGAGCATGTTAATTTTGGCCAGGCAGTGCTGGCTTCAACTAATCCTGGGCTGCTCTACCCTTGGCTATGCGCCCCAGGGGCTCCCCTTTTGCAGTGCCCTCACTCCCAGAGCACAGAGCACACCCCTCCAGGGCTGTCAGTGATTCTGGGGCTGTTCAGAGCCTCAGGCTCTTTGAAAGAGATTTCTGTGTGCCATACATACATGCATACATACACATTTATACAGACATACGTATATCTCTGTAATCTGTGTCTGTATTTAGGCACATGACTTTACACTGTCACATTATAGTTGCCCTGCACTGGAAAGCTTCTTGACACTGTCATGGCAGGATTTCTGGGAGATGAACTGCGTAGCAAGTTTCTGAGCCAGTTTTTGGGGATCTTTTTCAGAATAAGCAGGATAGTTTCTCATTTTGTCCATTCCTCCATTTTACTGGCAATGATAGGCATCAGCAGCCATCAAACTGAATCTCTTCTGTGCTGCGTGCTCTACCACAGCCCCACTGAACTGGAGCCAGTCTCACGAACTATCACATTACTGCATCAGCTGTATCCAGCCATGTTCATATTTTCATGGCTTGCGTGGCTTGTGCAGGGCCCACAGGTCTCTGTGCTGTCATCCTTTGCCCACACACTCTGCTCTGCAGGTCCTAGCTCCCTTTCTTGCAGTGCTGTGAATTCCCAGCTCTGCAAACAGTTTCAGGACACTATTCACCCAGGCATAGCCATGTTTTTTGAGGGGATGCACTGTGTTGCTTGGCACAGCCAGGGTTAGTTCTGGCTCCCCCGCAGTCCTTGTTTTCAGTCCCAGCCATGGGCTGGTCTCCTCTAAGGGAGCTGGCTATGCTCCTCTTTTCCTTTCTCCTCCCCTAAAACTACCAAACCTATCAAGCACATCAGAGCCAGGCAGTGTAACAAATAGGACTATTTCTTGAGATCTTTTTATTTGCTCACACTTAGTGCAGGCAGTGAGTGAAATAGTCTTTGACCTTCCTCTGCTGCTTCCCATAGCCCCAGAGCTCCTCTGGAGCATTAAAACCTCCAAACTTCTGCTCTGATGTTTTCTTGGTATGTCTGGCACTATGTGACCATCAGTGATTACTCAATAATTCAGTTATTAATTTGCAGGACAGAGGCCTGCCTGTGGTCAATAACGAGGCACCTTTGTGTTTATTACATGCAAACTCTGCCCCTTCTCTGTCCCGAGAAATCCTTCCCAGCACCTCTAACTGATGGGAACTTTTCCAAACAAAAGCCTGTAAGCACAGGAGTGCCAGTTCCCAGCTCCTTGCAATAGCAGGACTATATCTGCCAGATGACATCCTGGGCAACCAAGTCACAAGTCACATTCCCACAATTCTTCCCTACCTGACCAGAACAAAGATTTTTTTTTCCTGGCTTTGATCTGGATACTGGTTTACCTTTGAATGCATGAACAAGAGAGATCCTTGAGAGGTTTCCCAACTCAAGCTATACACATCCCAGCTCGACTCTCTATCTGTGGCCAATCTCCAGAATTTCAGAGAACCAGCCAGAGCTGCCCTGATTTTACAGGAATATGCACCAATGGGAAGCAGTTGAGTGAGTGGCTTTCAGACAGACAAAATCTAGGCCAACAGCATGCCTTGCTCTAGACCATGCAGACAGTAGGCACATCTGTGGTGGAGAGGAAACTCCAGAGAGTGATCTTCACACCTGGATAGCAGCTCAAGAGAAAAGGGATGCTGCAGCTCAGCACCTGCTCCTGTGCACCAAGCGGGCACTGCTACAGGTGCCACAAGGACACTGGCAGCCACATGAGCCTGTCCCCTCTCTCTCACTCCACCAGCTGCCTGGGGCCCTGTGAGTGGGAGCCACAGCATCAGGACTGTGTTTTTCAGCAGACAGGGGAAGGCACCCAGTGTGGATGGGTGGCAAGGGCAGGGACAGCTCACCTCAGCTAGCTCCTGCACATGGAGCTCCTGGCTGGCTCTTGTTCCAGGGGTTATCTAATGGCAACACAAGGTCACCAGCCAGCAACCAAGCGTCACTCCAAAGCCTGGCTTCCTTGCTTGTGTTCCCTGCCAAGACCAGCCCCCAGCAGGGACTGGCTGTGGCCTCTCTCCCAACCCCAGAGGAAACTTACTGGAAGACCCTGATCCAGTGTCTACCCCAAATCCTGGCAGCCTGAAAGAGCAGGGTGCACTGTCCCACTCATTTGGGTGGACAGGACCCAGCAGATGCACACCAGTGGTGGGTTTTAGTGGTTAACATTGTTTGTTTCTCTGAGAGCTGTGTTGGCAAAACATTTGATCTCTCTAGCAATATAAATACGCAGCTGTTTCCTCCAAAATAGGAGGTGAATAGAATGGAGAGGAGTGAAAGTGTGTGTGCGCATTTGTGGTGCTTGTGCTAGAGAGAAAAAGGGAGAGGAAATGAGGCTTCGTGCAAAATACAGGAAGTGGAAGAAAAACAGCACAAAGCAAACGTTGCATCCATTGAACGGGACTTGAATTGGTATCTTGGCTGCTGTTTGACTAACTTATGGTATCACTAAATCCCATTCTCCTCACAGGGAAAGAAACCCTGCAACTGTGCATTGTCAGTGTGACGGAAGAAACAGCGGCAGCTGATGCTGGTTGGGTCAGTATTACTCTCGGGCTCACAGACCAGCCTTTGTTCCCAGCGCAGTGACAAAGGGCTCCCTTCTTTCCTTCACCTCCCGCAAGTTCTTCACAGGCATGTTGGAACAGTGCACGTTTTAAGACTGTATCAGCTATGGCTGGCATGCCTTGGCCAGCTCCCATCAGGACCTCGGCCACCCCTGCCCCATGGGAGGTGTCCCTCTCATGCACCAGAGCCCTCCACGGAGGGTGCAGCCAGAGGCTCATTTCCTTATCACTTGGTGGAGCTGCATGCTCCCAAGAGTCTGTTGGTACTAAACATGACCACAAGCCCTGAGCCAGCAGGTGCATAGGATACCAGGAATGCACAGAATGCTCCTGTCACGTCCTTGCTCACCTCTCTGGTTACCCCCAGCACTCCTGGACTTGTCCCTTGGGCACTCTGTCCCCCCATCTTTCTTGGCACATAAGCACTGGGGAAAGGGAGCTGGTGTTGATGAGTCTTAGCTGGCATTCATAAGGGTGACCTCCTTCTCCCACCACATGGAAGAGGCTTTGGCCAATGCCTGAAAAGGGGCAAGTTCTGGCTGTTCATGTAACGCCAGCCTATGGTGTATGCTTTTTCTAGAAGAGGTAGCCTCTCAATCAGTGATTTTTGGCAAGTGGCTGTGCCCAATATCTGGCAGAAGGAAGGATGCAAGGCATTGTGCTGGGTTGCAGAGCTCTCCCAAACAAGGAACTCAGCTGGAAAACACACTTCCCACATTCATGCACCCTCTGGCTGGTGGACTGTCTGCCCCCCCACTGCCAGTGAAGGTCTCCTCTCCCAGCATCTGCCTGTTGCAAAGGGAGAGCATGCACAGTGGTGCAGTATCTGAGTACCTGAGATGTGATCTTGCACTTGCAAGACCATTTGATGTGATCCCAGCATTCCCCATCTGTGCACCCTGAAGAGTTGTAGTCTGAGCTATTAGAGTGGAAGGATTATTTCAGTCACATTTCTAGTGCTTTTTAACTTGTCAGCAAAAGGATTTCATCCTCGTTACCTTTCTCATGACCTTGGTGCAGAGGGTTGAACCTGCACAGAGACATACAGGGATACAAAGGAGGACCCATGCCCTGATGCATGCGGGTCCTAACCTACAAAAAGACACATTTAGAGGCAGATACACAGACAGCCACTTGCAAAGTGATTCTGTGATCTTGCATGGACAACAGAACAATACATGGAGAAATTGACACAGGCAGACATCTTCTAGTTCTCTACAAGAAATCCGAAGTGTCATTGTCCCCTAAGGGAACCTGGAAAAAGCAGCATAGTACATTAGTTTAAAAGCTGATGTTTCAGTGTCTCCCTTTCAGAAAACAGGGAAATAATTTTCAACTTCTGAGAGCATCAAACAGCAGCGTATGGAGAAGTCAACAAAGGAGCCAGTGCTTCAGCTGTAGTTTTGGTGCAAGAAAAGGCCTCAGCACGAGCATCACATGCTGGCCACTGTGTCTGCACACAAGTCACGCCACTGGGAGATGCCTGCAGTCAAGCAATTCCAAATCTTCTTTTTAGAAGTTGTGTTTCCAGGTCACGTTTGTGCAAGCTAGAACAACCACAAGGAGCAGTTCCTTGAACAAAAGAACATTGCTGAGTGGAAGCTGAACAGGTGGAGCTCTCCACATCAGTCACAACAAGCGGCTTGTGACCAATGTTCTCCTCTATCCTTATGCTTCCTTAGCTTAGTTTTAGGGGAGTTTAGTTTTCCCCTTAGGGCTTTGTCTGATGCCAGGCAACACAAGTCTGTTGTGAGGCCTCCACAGGCAGCCCAAAAACACAGCTCAGACTCCCTGGGGTTTGGATCCTGGAGTGTTGTTTTTTGACAGTAGGGATGAGCCAGGTGACTCCATATATAGGTAGTGTAAAAAATGAAAAGGGAAGATAAAAGATTTTTAGGAGTACAAGACATCCTGCTAAACCCATATGTGTTTATTTCCCTTACCCCGTGTGATACTGTCTGGAGGAGCTGTGGTACCATCCCCACCTGTATCAGGGAGTGCACAGTGGTGAAAGCTGTGCCAAATATGCACATTTTTGGGAAAGCCAGCACAGATGCTTCTTCTGTATGCTAACAGGAGCCACCTATGCATTCAAATCTCAGGAGCAATGAGACCAGGGACTGCACTGCACAGCTCATGTGAAGCTGGGCAAAAAGCCATGACCTTGAATCCGTGATGTTTGAAGAGGAGGCGGGGATTGACCTGCAGCAGGAATTACGAGTTGCCTACAGCTCGGCTCAGCTAACATTTCCCACAACAGAGCAGAGGGAAGGGCTTAAGCTTAAGATTGTCCAAGGGGGAGAGAGAGCTTGTCTCCAGAGTGTTTTTCTACGGCATACATCTGAAAACAGTTTACATGTGGCTGGAAGGAAGCCTCTTTGTTATTGTGGTTCAAATGACCTCTTAGTATCTAGCCTCTATTTTAAGCAGGTGATGCATATATGTTCTCATGCCAGTACTCTTCAGCCTTTTAGCTGAAATAGCAGTTCCCTTTCATTGGGATTTACCCATCTGATGTATTAATAGGCAGCAATCATATGCCCTCTTAACATTCCTTTTGCTAGGCTAAAAAAAGCAAAGACTGTCTAGACTTCTACCATCACCTCTCTTTTTGTCCAGATCACTCTAGTGCCATTCTTCCCACTTGTTAGAAATTTCTCTCTCCTTTTCCAATTCTTTTGGAAGATATTTTTCTCTTTCTCCATATCAGCGATGCTTCTTTGTTTTGTCTCTTCAGCTATCGGTTACATTTTATCTCCAAGGTCATCAGTGAAGATATGAAATTAGCTGGTGCCAAAACCAGTCCCTAAGGAATTTCATTAGTAATTGCCCACAATTTTATGTTTCAGGATCTCTTCATTAAGCGATTTGTTACCCTCTTTTTAGTTCAAGTGGGTATCCCTGCACTCCCCTGCTTTCACAACTTCCGAGCCTTCATCTGTGAAACCCAGATATCTTTCATATACCACCTCATCAATATTTTAAGAATTATTTATTCTCCAACTCAAATATAAAAATAATAAAAAATACCTTTCATATAGTCACATCGAATTTTTTCTCATTGTCTGTGCACTTCCATATCTTTAATTATTCCTATTTTGTTCTAGGACAAAAAGAAAAGCTATCCCAAGCTCTTGGGTCTGTAAGTAACTACCTCCCTTTTTTTATTCCTCAATTAAATTTAGGGAAAATTGTTGATACTAGGCAACTGTCCAGTCCCCATCCAACCTCCATCTGCACAGGTTGATTGTATATCAGTGCTGTTGAATTTACCACTTGATCTGTCTCCAGGAACCTTTTGATTTGAACAAACCTTACAAATTTTGCCTTGACCTCTGATGAGATTGTTTGTGTTTCCAGACAGTTTTAACCATCAACCCGTAATCCCCTTCTTCTGCACCACCTTTCCAGCAAAATGAAGCAAAACTTCTGGTTTCTGAAGCATGCCTTGATCTTATCTGCACTGCACAGAGGTCTGATGCCTTGCCTGGTTTTTTTACCTCTACAAAGAACTTCATTCAGCAACTCTGCCAGGTATATCTCACCTGGGTTTCTGCTGACTGACGTGTCTTTTTCTCTAAACTTTGTGACCTCTGCAATGTAAATTTCTTTGCTGACCACTCCCATTTTTAACTGAGGAATTTCTTCCCCAGTCAGCCACATTTTCTATACAGTCCCCTCCTGCTCTTTGTTTGGGAAAGTAAGTTAGCTATTGCCATATTGAGCTTGAATGCCTTCCACATACAAATACTTAAGAATTTTAACTCAAATTGCTTCATCACTTCAGTCTTATAACTTCTCCGACCATTAATGTTTGGAGGCTGAAAAATCTTAGCTGTGGCCACACGATATTTACTCTTCCATTTAATTGAAACAGAATCAGCCTGCGCACAGTCAAGGTTAAAAGTTATCTTCTGACACATTGTTCTGCAATGTCTCACTGGCTGTCAAGACCAGGTCAAACACAACAGCAGCTGTGGTTAGCTTGCTGCCTTCTTTTAGTGAAGGAATATCAGGCAGTGCATCCTAGAAATCCAAGGCCACAGCCTATGTTAGTAGCAATTTTTTCTCCTTGTATGAAGTTAAAATTTGTAGTAATGGCAATCCCTGGTTCTGCATATCATTCTAAAATCATAAGGGACCATCATCAATATCCAGACACAGCCTTGGTTAACAGCAGCAGAACTGCAGCTGTCTTTCCTCGAGGTTATTTGAACCCAAACAAAATCTGTTTTATTACCTCTGCTCCTGCTTTTGCCTTCATGCTCAAAAATATCATGCACAAGCAATACTACCACACACTCTACTGGTCTTTGCTCCTCTGAGCAGCACAAATCTTTCAGTCTCAGGGGTCCAGCCATGCCAGCTGTCCATCCGACCCCTGAAAGTCCTGGCATACACAGTCTGCATATTGCTCATGAGGCCCTTGTCTTGGCATTCAGGCACTTCCATTGTTTCTCCTAGTTTCCCATATATATTGGTTATATAATCTTGGATAGAGTATTGGTTTCCTGCTCAAATTAGTATTGCACTCCTGCTCTCATATGTTCCTTTAATCATTGTATCTTAATATCTATGCTCTTCCTTCAACTAAACATCAAAAGCCAGGATGGAAACCACACCAGTCCCAACTAAAAAGCCCAGAAAAAATCCCAAGCCCTCCTCCTTATGTCTAGTCTAAAGCTTGTCTCGGGTGTCTTGCTCTGGGCAGGCTGTGTTCCTCCACATGCACACTCGAGCTGCCAAGGAGGGTCCTCTTTCTCTGGATGACTTCAAAGAGAAAATACACTGCTGGCAGGAGTTCCCAAAGAATCTGTAATGTCTGGGCCATGGATTTGCCCTTCTTCTCTTAGGACATGGTTCACTGAGGTATGTAAAGTTCCTTGAGCGGTATCTGCAGTCATCCTTCTTCCATTTCAGTAGGAATCTAGCTCCCTCATTTGTCTCAACATGAAAAGGATCACTGGGTTATTCTCTTTTCCTGACAAACGCCTTTTCAATTCCAGATCCCCTTTGTAACAGGATTTGTCTTAAAGTGCTTCCACTCACACAGAACTATTTTCCCTGGTGCTCCTGCTGGTCTCTATAGCTTGTTTTTGTCTCTTCCCCTTGCCCTTTGCAGTGCTTCCTGCAGCCTCTTCTTCTTCCCAGATTTATGGGCTCATGTTTCCCTGGCGTCTGACGTCAAGCCATCCCTATCTTTTAATTTTCTTCTAGATTCGGTTCTTCTCTCCTTCTTGTTTTCTCTTTCTTGTCTCCTTCTTGTCTTCTCTCCTTAGCAGTTGCAGGGAAGAGCTTACATGTGCCTCATAAACTCTGCCCTGTTTGCTCAGAAGGTACGGCAGGGATGACCTGAGTGCATTTCTCTCTACCCTGAAAATCTGAAAAATGATTTGAGATTTCAGCAGCACAGAAGCTGTAATCCTAATTTAGACTTACCCAGATCTGAGATTGGAAGTGGACAGCTGATTTAAAGCAGCAAAGCAGACTAAAGCAGCACAAGGCCAGAACATACAACAGCCTTTATTTCAAGGCAGCAATTATAAATTTGAATTGAGAATTTCACTTCTCCAGGAGGTGGGCAGCTACTACTACTTGTATTGTACATTGCAGTGACAGAGATTAAACAACCTGCATGTTGTTGTTGACAGATGCCAGCTCCAGACACTTCTGTTGCCTGCCCCTTGGCACCAGGTGAGAGCTACCAGGAAGGTGGGGAGCTCAGTCAGTGTGCCTCTATTGTAGCTATCTCAGCCTAACTTTGCTGCCTTAGACAGCACAGGTGGAGGCAAAAACGATGGACATATCTTCAGCACTGTCATCCAGGTGTTTGAGCCTCCCATCTGAGCCGCAGTCCTGCCCACAGCTTGGGTACAGCGCGGTTTGGCACAGCACCATTGAGTGGCATTCCTTAGGTGGAAAATGTGTGTTTCCTCCACAAAGTTTCCATCCCAGACAGATAGGGTTGTGTTGTCTAAGGTCAGTGACATGATGCTCCCTCTTGCTGGGCCGAGGAGCAAATTGTCACAGCACAGCAAAGGACATTGTTGTCACGGGACCATCTCCCCTTGCCTACCGTCGGCCTTGCTCAAGGTCACACTGCGTGGCAGCAACAGGAATAGAGCTTGCGAATTCCAGCTCCTTATCCCACTTGACCCAGAGCCAGGCTCAGCTGGGAAAAAGCAATCTCCGTCCAAGCGCAGCGGCAGTGCCCGGGTGTTGCCGTGCAGCTCGGGAACAGGTTAACACTCGTGCTGAAACCCGCGCCGCGCACACAATAGGCAGTGAGAGGTGCCAGCTCTGGAAGCTGGAGACCTGGGGACACGCTGTGCTGGAAGCGCTGGGGCCACATCCAGCTGCACCCTCGCCCGTGGGACTGCGAGTTCCTCCCTGGGAAAGCAGCAACGCCCAGCTGACTGCGCTCCAGCCCTGGCAGGAAAACGCCGATTTTACGGACAATGCCCAGATGGGGTGATTAAGCCTGTCCAGCAATGCATGGTCCCGGGTGAGCGGTGTGCGCACCTCGGAGCACACCTGCACTCCGGGATGCTTTGTGTGCTTCTTTTCCACTACGTTCTGTGCATTAGGGATGCTTTTTCCCAGAGAGGCAAGGGAGTAGCAGTCATTACCCACCATTACCCACCAAGCAGCTTCAGCTCTGCCCCAGAGGCCTCCTGGAGGAGGATGTGGGGTTGTTTACCCTCCATGAGAGCTGTCAAATCTGTTAGGACTTGGGAGAGGCTGAAGGATTTGGGCACCCAACCACTAGGGAGTAAAATGTGCTGCTTTGACTTCGGTGGAAAAGGTCATGCATCACAGGCTACTGCCAGCTAATGAGAAATGAGTCTGGACAATTAATCAATACACAATCTCCTCCGCTAATCATATTGATGGAAGATGAGCTCCATTCCCCAGGAAGGGCAAAGGCCATTCAGCTAAGCCATTTAGCAGCATTTATTTATATCCTTGGTGGTTCAATAATTTGAGTCTTGCCCAATAGCATCAGGCCCCTGAGGGCTGGGTAATATTGTCCAGCTGGAAAAAAAACCCACAACACAACAGGTATTACTTAGCAAAAAAATAGCCTTTTAATGGAAATGAACACTTTTAAGGGAAAATACATTAATTTTCTCTACATTTCAACCACACACATACACACAAAAGAAATTCTGAAATATTCCATGTAAATGGTCATAAAAATATTTTCTAGGGGGAATACTTAAAACAGTTGTCAAGGTGTCAGGACGTATAATACTCTTAGTTGCACCAGAATGCCTTTCTCTAGAAGGCTACCTATTCTATTAAAATAGAATTCGTCCCCCACTCATTCATCCTAAAACCATGCCTCTCCTCTGGCAGGCACAACCCATCTTGTAAGAATGCTGGCCCCGTAGGTAAGGTGAGTTCACACTTGCGTAACTAAAGCCTATGTTGAAACACATACGCACCAAGGGACAAAGATGATGTCATGGCACTGCTGTTTCTGCAACACAGCTGGTTTCCTGGCTTCCCGGCTTCCCGACACAAATCCTGCTTTTTCTGAGCTGCAGCAAAGCGGGTGGTAAAACTGTCATTTGGAAGTTGCAGACTGTCCCTGCCTGGTGTGTGGTGCTAAGGCTGTCCCTGCAAAAGCTAACAGAGCCCTTCCGCTGCTCTACGTAAACTGTGGAGAAAGGCACTGGTGCTCCCAAAGAAGCTGTTTACTTACACAGTTGCCTGCTGGTACTTATTTACAGAGTACTACTGACAGCCACCAAATCTGCTTGAACAGCTCTGGAGACGGTTCAAACTCTCTGTTCCCAGACAAGTGATTAATGGTGTATGGAGAGAAGTTGGGACTGAGGATAAAACCGAGCTTTCAAAACAAGAGCCTCTGATCTCAAACTGAACAAACATTTCCCTTGCCTGTGTCAGCTAGTTTGATTTCCAACAAAAGAGCAGATTGCTTGGGAAACCACAGTCACGCCAATGAATTACTTTCCTACTAGCCAGAGAGAGCTCTCCCAAGCACCCTGTCCGGCTCTCTGAAATCAGGTTGAAGGCAGAGCTCCCTCTGCAAGCAGCTAGGGCAAATGAAGCTCACAGGTGGGTGTCCCAGCTCAGACTTTGCAAGGAACAAGACAAAACTCTTCAGAGCCCCACCTCCTTTATTAACTCTTACTTATAAATTGCCATAGGGCCAACTTGTGCTCAGAAGATGCACCCAATCCTGCCAGCAGCAGATCCAAACATGAAGGCATCAAGGGAACAGTTAACTCACCCTTTGAAAGGACTACAGAAGCCAGAACAGTATTTTCTCACAGTTTGAAAGCATCTCTGAACAGGAAAGAATTAATGGCATTGGCAAAGAGGCGCTCCATGCAAACAAACAGGTCTGTGGCAGCAACACAGAGAGCACTGTGATAGCAGCAGCCCAAGGCACAGTGTCTGGATGGCACAGTCAGCCTTCCCCTCTGCCCCCTCCAGAGAACATATGAAATGTGCTGGGTGGTTATTAATGGCTCTGGAAGCCCGTGGGTTTTAGCCTATGTGTACAGAACACACGTGCAGGTCTAGACTCATACGTGTGTGTGCACACACCATTGTTCACATACTCATGCTGTGGAAAGTGCATCCAGCCCAAAGCCGTTGCCTCAGGCTCTGCCAATAACTGGTGGGCTCTTGCTGAAAAGAGCTCTAAGCACAGGTTTTACTCTGTGTGAGCCTCTTCCAGCCGAGCCCGCTGAGAACGCCGCTATTGTGAGGGCCTGAGCCTTCCTGCCATGCCAGCACACGCAAAGGCTGACGTTTCCTAAGCTGCCTGCCATCCGGAGCACAAAGTGCCATCGAGTGGGCATTGACTCTGCCTTCCCTTGCAGATCGCAAGGGATCAGCTGAACTCGAGTTTGGCAGCCTCCCACGGTGTGGCACAAGGCTAGCCAAGCATGTGAGGCAGAGCCATTATCAGTGCCCTGCTCCTAACAAAGTGAAGACATTCTCTTTCATCTCAAACTAATATTTGTCCCGGTTGTTTCCAAGTAGAGGAAAAAAGGCTCGGCCTGTGCCAGATCCCCTGCTGTGATACATATCTCCTAATCTCTGGCTTGTATGGTTACAGAGAGGCTGCAGGCATGGGAAAACACTTAAACATCCGAATCCAGGATAACATCCTGAAATCAAGGTGTAAAGTAGAAACAATAAATAAATGTTCTTTGGGAAGGAGGGAAGACAAAATTGCTTAATTCCAGTGTTTTCCCACCACAATGGCTACGGAAGTGAAGGTTTACAGAGAGCAAGGGAAGAAGGATGGTCCAGTCCCTTTTAGGAGAAAGAAGGTGCTGACTGCCCAGACTCCATATCCTGCTGTCTCCTCAGTTGCCTTTATCACCAGAGGCAGCAAAGATTAAATTCTAGGACTTTTCTCAGCACTTTAGTCCTGATTTAGGGCACAGACAAATCAGCCTCCTGAGTTAGCTAAGATACTGAGCACTGAAGGAACTTCCTTCTACAGAGAGTAATCCAAATTCTGCATGACCTTTGTGTATTTTCTTTATAACATGAACCTATCCATGAACTAGATTCACTTGCTTTTCTACTGAAAAATAATCCACCTGTAAACACTGACTTAGTGCTAAGCTGAACCTAAGTGATGTGACATGTACTGGAGACACCCTGCTCCTGCTAGGATGCTGAATATTTTACACAGAGCTGTTCTGGGAAGCTGCTTGCATGTCTATTGACCCTGATGCAGTGGAGATGCTGAGAGTCCACAAAGCACTGAGCTGCATGGTCCTGGTTCTAGGCAGGCAAAAAGGGATTCCTGGTTACAGAGGGGTGTCTGTTCCTCTGCAAAGGTTAGACCAGGTCTCTAACAAGCAGGGAGGCAGAGGAGAGGCACAGCTCAGGGGGTCATGGGGAACTAGTTCAGAATGATATGAGGATGACCAGACTGCCCTCATATCTTCAAGCATGTGAGCTCTCAAGAAATCCCAGTGGAGAAGGCACTAGAGAGGATTTTGCTGTGTTTGCTTGCAGTTCTCTGCATCAGCCGATTTTGGAAATAGAGGACTAATATTAATTTAACACATTTTTCAGTTAGCTCTTCTCCAGAACCAGTAGATGACACATGGCCTCTGAACTGCTCAAAGAGGCAGAGAGGAAAAAGAGAGGAAAGCTCCTGTATGGCTCATGCCAGCCGTAAACATACAGAAGTGGAAAGCAGGTGGACTACAGACACCAAAAGGCAGGTTTCAAATGAGTCTCAGGTCTTTGGCACCTATATCTCTCCTGAACTGGAGCTATTTGATAACCAGCCAACTCAGAGCACAGGCAAGGTGGTGGGCTTTGTCCCCGCTCCCTGTGGAAGGATTTGTGCCCTTGCTTCAGGAAGGAATGAAAGAGCGCCATGAGCCTGAAGCAGACCAGACTTTCAGCTGTGCCTTTAATTCATGTCCAGGCTTTCCCTAGTCTTTGCAGTTACAGGTCCCTCCATACCATCTCCCTGTGATGCTGTCTGGAGGAGGGGACAGGGAGCAGAGTGAAGGAGAGCCAGTGATAAAAGGGACCACACAGCCCTGGAGTGCCAGGTGTCCTTTACTCAGCAGCTTTCCTTTCCCTTAGCACCAGCTGAACATTCTTTGCAGGTTACTACAGACCTCTGACACAGCAGCTGCAGCCCTGAAGCAAAGGCAGTGTTTGGCTGGGTGACTCTGGAGGTGGGAGCAGGTGCCTCGTCAAAGGGATACCTCAGGAATGCAGGGATACCCAGCAGCACACAGGGCATGGAGCCCAACATCCCAGCCAAGAGGTTACAGGGCAGGCTGGGCAGGTGGGTGCAGCCCATGGGGTCACAGGTGAGGGAGGTGACCACAGCTGTGTGAGACATGACAGGGTGTGGGACAGGCCCTCCTCACATGCCTCACATCCAGCTGTGGCTGGGCATCAGCAGGCCTGTAAAACACAGCTAGCCAGCCTTGGAGAGTGCACATTTCCTGACTCCTCAGTCTATTCCAGGCACTCCTTCTGCATCCAGGGGACAAGGGTCACTGCAGTCCTTTCACAGGGTGCCAGTGAAGCAGTAGGGAAAGAGCCAAGGTAAACTCTTGAAGAAAAGCAAGAGCCACCACAAACACAACTGACCGAGCCCAGCAGGAGCAGGCGTGTGCTCTGTGTTGTCCCTTTAGACAACATTCAGAGAAGTAGTATTATAAGCCAGTGGCTGCCTCCCAGGAGGCAGCAGTCCTGGCTGCCATGGCTAGCCCTGCCAGTCCCTTTGCTTTTTGGCTTTGCCGAGGCCACATGACCTTTATGTTTCTCTTTCCCTGCTGTTACAGCATGTGGCAAAGCTGAGGGACTCCTTCCAAAACCTTTGCCCTCTTTGAGAGGGCAGCAAAGGACCAACTCAGCTTGGCGCTGGCCAGCTAAGAGAGGGACAGCAAAATGCCTACATCAGGTACAGAGGCTGCCTGCAGAAGTGCTTGGAGCACAGATCCTCAGGAATTAAATCCCCAGGGAAACAGTCACTCTTGCCCATCTATTTACTTCCAGCCACAGTGCTCTGCCTCCACAGGGCCACTATGCTGAGTGGTGAAAGGCAGAAACTTGGCATCTGTCTCTACGCGGTACATGGACATTATGGGCACAAGCCAAACGTGTAAGATACACCTGAGTCCCGTGGCCTGATCCACCCTCTGCCAGTATCTCAGCTCCTACCCCTCATCCAGGGCCCTCCTGCAGCTGGTGGACCCCCATCTGCTGGGGTCTCAGCCCATGTACCCTTTTTACCACAGCTCACGCCCTTCAGGGACCTCCCAGGCTGAGCAGACACAGAGGAGAGACCCTTTCCACTCTGTGTAAGAGAAAAAGCTTCAGAAAGGCTTCACAGCAGAGAAACCAGATTGGCTCTCTTCTGTCCCCTCCCAGAGCTGAGATGACTGGCTATTTCAGCTAAGGGGACCCTTCCCTGGGTGGCTGGCATCTGGGGATCTCACCTGTAAGTCTTCATTTTTTCCTGTGTGTCAGTTAAGTGAAACTAATCACAGGTGCTTTTTAAAGTACTGGATGCTATCTCACCAGAGACTGTCTCCTTAATTGTGTTGCTGGTTGACAGCCTGCCAGGGCCTCTGCACCTCATCCAGGAGTTAATATTTTATCTAGAAGTTCAAGGGAAGCTCGGTGGAAATTGTGCTAGCCTTGAAATGCCAAAGGTAACTTGTAAATATTTCCTTCCGGACCCTGAAATGTTGCTGGTAGAAATGTCTTTTCTGAAAGGAAATGGCTCCAGACCTAGGCTAACAGCTGGGGAGATTATTCATGGAAATCAGTGCCCTGAGGCTCTGTATCATTTTCATCTGTCTTTCCAAAACCCCCCACCTATATGGAGACCAAATGCATCACTCTTCCAGGGAGGTGAAGTGAGAGCAGCTCTCCAGCAGAGGAAAATGTGCTCATCCTGAAAAGGTTCCTTTGTTCTCATTGCACAGGATCGTTTTTCTACTGTGCAGCAGATTTATGTGAGGAACAGCAGTGGCACAGGGCATAATGACTCCATTTTGTTTAATAATTAACTCACATGATCTCCGGGTGCCGCGCGTTCCAGCAGACGCTGCAAGGCAGTCAGGCTGTGCCACTGAGAGAGCCAAGCAGCAGGTGGGCAAGAAGGAAAAACCCATTTCTCCTCCTGCTCACTGAAGTTATGCCCTGGGCAGTTCTGGGGTCTTCTTACCTGAAGTGTGCTGTCCCAACAGCTCTTGGAACTCTGCAGGCTCAGAGCATTTTACCAAAACAACTGGTAACTGCAATGAATCTTTTCGATGGGCAACATATAGCAACTATTTCAAAGAGCAAAGCCAAACTTCACAGCAAGAGTGAATGGAAGCCAGAATTCATCTCTCTGTGTTTTCCAGCTGCCATCAAGAAGCTCTGTCAACCCATCACTGCTTGGTTTGCAAATGTCCAGGAAATGCTTTACAGTGAAAAGATACATGCTTCAGGATAATTTGCTGGAAACTTTTCACCAAACTTTTCTCAAATTTATTGCTGGTTTCTCAGGAGCAGATAATTTTTTGAGAAAAGGTGTTCTCAAAGAACTTGTCAGCTTGTAATACTGCTGAGGGAATCCCTTTTCTAGGTATCATAACATTTAGACACTTTTTAAAAGAAAATATTTCATTACAGATATACAATACTTAGTTGTTAAAAACCAGAGGGCTAGATATAGTAAAATGGTTCTAAAAGGACTATTTTAAGGTAACTGAAATAAAATATTCCAAAAAGGGCTTCCTTTTCCCTAGCAAAAATATCAATTATTTGAAAGATTAGAGATTTTAACGTTTTCTCCAAATGTAAGATAGACCTCTTTCCACAATATCTCAAGCCTTTGGGAAAGAAGAAATCTATTTCCCGCTCAGCTTGGCTTTTAGAAAAGCAGTAAATGATAAAGTAGAACAGAATTTGACTGGAAAAAACAAAAAATCTCAACCAGAATCCTTTCCTTGAGTGAAAACAACCCTAAGGTTATCAGAGACACTTGCAGTCAAGGCCGAGGCAGCTTCCTGACCAAACGCCTGAGATGCCATCAAGTCCACATTGCCTGGGACCTGAATTCTGTCCCTATATCTCTGTCTATTTTAAGGCATATCCCATACACAGTCCTTCCAGCTCCTCATAGCCAGGAATGTGGCTCGTCCTGGAAACCACCTGCTCAGGGAGACAGCTGGGCTTTTACTGAGGGCCGGATCTCCGCCGCAGCCCCTCCCGGGTGGGTTAAGGCGCCCTCCTCGCCGGGTTTCACAACCTCAGCACTCGGGGCAAGCCAGCAAATGTGGGAGGCACTTTGGGTTACACAACTACAACTTGTTACCAGCCTTCAGGCACCAGATCATGGTTCAGGTACAACCTGACATTCACATTCTCTCCACCTGCCCGACACGAGTTTCCTTTGCAGGTCTCCTCTGCCCTCTGAACTCATCAGGCCGTGAGTCCTGCTGAAAGCTGGTGCCAGGTGACTGCTGCTCCATGTCCTGGGGAGGCTGCCAGCCAAGCTTTGTCACCCTGCCTCTCCAATGGTCTGAAATGACCTTCCAAGAGATTGGCTGCAAGGTGAAAGTACACTAGCAGGTTGAAGCTGGTCACTCAACATCCAGGGATTAGAGAAAACGAGCAAACAAAGCTGGTTTGATTTGTCTGCAAGACATCTTTGTCTAAAAGTCAGATCTGCAAACCCCAAAGTAAAAGCTAAGAAGAGCCAACTGCCAAGGTAATCCAAATTGAGAGGACTGCAGAACTCTCAGCTGGGCTGCCTGGGACAAGGATGAGTGCTGGTGAGAAGTGGGAGAATATTATTGCAGATCATGTCTTACTGGATACTAAAGTGTGGATGCCAGTCAGGGCCCTTTCTTCTGTCCTACAGTCAGTCCCACAGAAATTCTGTATGATGGCATCATTCCTGGTTCAAAGAAGGAGATAAAAAGTCCAAACCACTTCAGTAATGGACAAAATTCAGAAGAGATCCTTGAAAATCCTACTCCAGCTAAATGTCCTAGTAATGTTCTCATGATTCCTGAGAGCCCTAATACAGATTTTATCTGCCCTGTAGCTACTGAATGTTATCATGTTATCATGTTACTTACCCTCTGAGTACCTCAAGAACAGACTGCTGGGGGGATGTACAACTGCACATTGGTACCCCAAGATCATCAGGTGGTTGCTTAATTCCTTCAGAGAAGGGTTGAGTGATCTGGAAAGAGGAAAGTATGGAGGATCTCAACAGACCTCAACTCCCTGCTTTTTTGCTTAGCAGCACCACATGCCTCCTGCAATGCCAGGTCTGTAAAGGTGGTGGCCAAGCTCAGGACATAGTGAGGAATTATAGCTAAAGTTCTCCCTCTTCAGTCCTTGAACATGCAAAGGGTGGCTCCACAATTCCTCCCAGGGCCATCCAGCTCAATGATGTGTGACTAACTCTTTCATTGACCAAAGACCAACCACTTCCCTCATGTGACCTTACATAACTGTTCATCTATTCCGTTAATGAATGGAGCTTGAGAAAATTTCCATTGCCTAAGGCCCTAAGGGGAAAATGCGTGAGCACCGTCTCCACCTTTTGTGTGCCGATGTGGGATTTTCCTATGGATTAGCTGAGTACAGTAGTATTATTTTTTGGTTGCTGTCATTGGTGACTGAAATGGTAAGCTAACTGTTGGGTGCCAAGGGGGTGGGAAAAAAAAAAAGAGAGTCTCTGCTTGAGCCAGAGGAAACAGGAGACTCCCCCTGCCAGGAGGAGCAATGGGGACGTCATTGCGTCACCAGTGTGGTCAGGGACTGCACTATTCCCAGGCAAAAGCTGCTCTGTTTACTCAGCCCTGAGCAGAGCCAAAACACCTCCCAGCTTCTCCTTACTCCCTGCACAGATCCAGCAGTGCCAACCTATACAGGATACTGCTGGTATCCCTGGAGCCAGACCCAGTCCTGGGACTGGCAAACCATTCTCTGGCCTGCCGTGGTCAGGATGGAGCAGTCTGATGCTGGGCAGCAGCAGAGAGGGCTGATATGTTCCTCTTGGGCATATTGGCAAGTCAGAGGTCCCCACCCCAGAATTTACAGCAGGTAGGAACAGGAAGGAAGATGGGAATAGCCCAATATTTGTAAAAGCCCCTACCAATGCTTCAGCTTTTCCCATTTTTACCACTTCACTGTTGTGCTGCCTAAGATAGAAATTACTTCTATCATAAAATTCCTCCTGTCAGTAGAAGACTGGATAAGGGAGAGCTCAACCCCTCCCCAAGCAATGTCATGCAAAGGTTCTTGAAAGTGCTAGAGACACACAATTTTCAGAAATAGGAATCATGTTGTTCTCTGAGAATGTACTTTGGAACCAAGGAATATTTTGGATGCACAATGTGGACTCCCCATGGTGTGGGCTACAAATCTCATGGTTTAGAAATGTAGCTGAAGCTAAGAAGATAGCCAGGTTGAACAGGACATGACTGGTCTACCATGATGGATGGAAGTGGCAGCACTGAAATAATGGAGGATGTTCCCTTTTCACTTTATGGGGAGAAAATGCAAATGTTGCTCTGACTTCTGTAATGCCTAGTCCATGTGCAATGATAAGTAAATATTTAACTACAGAAAGAACATTCTCTTCCAGAGACTGAAGCAGCCAAGTTAATCAGTTCCAGACTATATTCAAGTCATGGGTGTCAAGAGGACAATACAGGTTCAAAAACCTTGAGGATGTTCAAAGTCTGCTATTACACCTCAGCAGTTGCCATGTCTTCCTTGGGATGCTAAAAAGGAGGATATTTTCAGCAGCTGAGACAGCAGGACGATGAACTCACTCAAAGACGTGCTTCCTAGGGTGGAGGAAGGGCTAAAGATGTGGCAAACAGGAGTTTGAAGATCTTCTTGTTACATCCAGATGGTGCTTCAGAAACTTGGGAGAGGAGGAGCTGCTGCAGCAGCTGGACTGGGAAAGCCCTCAGGCAGGTCTGGAGACATTCTCTGCCCTGGCAGCCCATGGGATGTTCCCCATCAGGGTTGATGACAGAAGTTGCCACTGGTAGAAGTTCTCAGGCTTTGGAAAGTGCTCAGTTTCTGCCAGACCCTCCTCTTACACAACGTATTTCCAGTTGTTCTTTTATCCAAGTATAGTTTGTCCTCATCTGTCTCTCCCTTACAAAACCAGACTGTTCCCTTCAGAGATTATACAGAGAAGGTTGTCAGTACTCATGTCTCTAATAAAACAAGTTCCTCCAGATAAGATGTAGTTCCTATTTTCATGTACTGTCCATAGGGCTTGTGCTGCACTCCTGGAGCATTGGAAAGAGGCTTGGCTTTCAGCACACTTTCTCCCACCAGTATGAGCAGTTGATGAGCTGGGATCTTGGCTGCTCTTGGCTGCTAATTCACCTCTGACTTCGGCTGCTGCTTTGGAGTTGAGACATCTCTCTGTGGAGAAAAAAACACTCCAAGAATATATTTATCTTTAAGTCCATCTGTCCTCTGATGTCTTCCCCACAAAATCCCCTGAGGCTCAAGGCACATATTTTCAGTCTCCTGTTCCAGACACTATTCTCTAGAGCCCATTTTGATTTAAAGAGCCTCCTTTAAAGTTGGGAGGAGAAAGGAGAGAAGGGATTCAGTGTCCTAGTCTATTTGAATGACTGAACATCTCTTAAGTGCTTCAGCCAAAGGACTAAACATTTACTATTTGGGGTGCTTTTTTCTTAACAGTCAAGAGTCAAGTATTTTATCATGAAATAGCACTCTTTGTATATTATTCAAAGCTCAACTCCTCCTAGAGAAATGACAAATCAGAATAACGGTAAACTAAATTCTGGCTACAAAATAAAAAAGCAAAAGTCTGTGTTGCTATTCCTCACTTTGGATTTAAATCCTCTGGATTGAACAGCCCTTACCAGGCACTGTGTAAAGTTTTTTCCTAAAATAAGATGACAGGGGTCAGGGGCCCAAGCTAAGCTGATTAGCACAGCTAAAGCTGTATCACATTGCTACAGTGGGGTCATATGATTGATCACTGGGATAAATATTTAGGAAGCTTCCCAAGGGAAGGGGAATAGATGGGACTGGCCACAGAAACCAGGCAAAATGGGCAACTGGACTGTAGCTAACAATGGGTCTGATACCACCACCTGTCATAATACAGATTAAAAAAGCAGAGGTAGCTCTGAGATGGGCATTACCTCTGCCATCAGCGTTCCCTTTGAGTACGTGTTCTGATCCACAGGACTCTGCATCACCTTCACTGAGAGGCAGCTTTTTCAGCAGGAGGGACAGAGAGATGTCACTCTGCAACCACGCAGCTCCCATCCTGCCAGGCTTTGCTGGCCCAGGTCAGCCATGCTCCCCTTTCCCTGCAGCCAGGGGCACCCAGTGCCCAGTGTGGAAGGGCAGCATGCTCACAGCAGCAGCAAACAGCCCTTCCGTGGGCTTGGGCCTTCCTGGGGACAGCAAGGGACCCGCTGAGAAGGGCAGGTGGGCCAGGAAGTCTGAAAGGGGCTCTGAGAGCCCCCAAACCATGACAGGATGTGAGCAGGATGTGGGGGAAAATGGTACTCAGCTGGACTCAGCCCCGTGTCCTCCTCTAGGGCCAGGTTGTACCCCTTGTCATGCTGGGTCTCTGTCAGGAGGGTGCTGACCGGCCTCAGGGACCAGAGAGGCCTCTGGGTCCCCTCTTTCCACCATGGATGATGGCCTGAGCCCAGGCTTTCACAAGCACAGCCAGGGTCTGACTCAGCCCTCAACTCTCTCACCATGAAGGACCCAGAGCCCTGACATGAAGAGTTTCCTGGGCTCCCTCCATAACTCACAGTGACCAAAGTAGTCACTGGGAGGGCTGAAAGGCAGGAGGGAGGGAGGCACTGCCCCAGTGACCACCTTGGAGCCCTGATGCAGGCCCCACCCCAGGGAGGCTCCTTCGTCCTGCTGAGACCTGGGTACCTAAAAGACACAGGAGCAAAGGCAAGGCATGGGAACTTAGAGGGATAAACATGAAGACAAGGAGGTTATGGGCAATGGAAAGTGAGCACACAGCCATCCTGGAGAACCTGTATTATTAAACAGGTGTGAATGCCAGCTGCCAGCTGCCCTGGAGGGGATGGAGGGTGTTTGTTTTCCACACATGTAGTGCTTTTACAAAACCTTTCCCCCATCAAACTTACCTTCTCCTCTAACCCCAATTTTACCAGCTCTCATTTCTTCACTGTTTGCCTTTCCTGCCTTGTTGCGGACCGAGGTTGTTTGCCAGAAAATAAGACAAAGGCTCGTTGCTGCCAGGATCTGCCCTTCCAACAACGAGGAACAGCAGTAAGTGAGCAAGTAGGGACACACAGAGCTGTACAGAGAGCAGAAGAGAATGGCTCCTATTATTTTGGTAAGTTGCTGTTGACTTTGAGGCAGGACTCTCAGGGAAAGGTAACAGCTGGTGTTAGACAAATGATACAGCTAGAAAAAACAGAAGAGCTTTTAGACACACAAATCCTTCTTCTGAGCTGAAGCAAAAGGCTTTAAACGTCATCCTAAGCACAGATTGGAAAAGTTTCCTCTAAGTCTCTCTCTTTGGTGAAAAAGGAGGCTTCACAGGGAAAGAGCTTGCCTTTCTTCAGGGAGCAGAATGGACTGGATCCTCGATCCCAGCTCTTCTGCATTGGGATGGAGCTTCCCCACCTGTAGAAACAATGGCTGTTGCTGAATCAACCAAACAAAACCTGTTATGCTACTACAATATCACCCCCCCAGTACTTGTGAAGCATTGGCAGATGCTCTGCCCCACTGCATCACTGCACACGAGCAGTTTGCAAGTGCCACTCAGACACAGACTTGTGAAGTTGAGCTGTGATTTACGCTGGCCCCAGAGATTTCAGGTCAGCTTACACAATTGCTTAATTCAGTCTTTGGTGCAAACATTCATTGTATTTAAAAAAAATAAAAAAAAAAAAATAGAGCAGTTTGTAGGCAGAAACATCAGGGTTGAGCAGAGCTCAGGAACTTTATTAGCACTAGAAGAAGCAGGTGAATTAGAGGAGACACAGCATGAAAATGCATTTGAGCTGAGAGATGATGATGGTCAATGAAGCAAACTATGCTCTGCCAGGTTGCAGGGTCAAACAGCAGTAGTATATTGACTAATGATGTCAAAATGGCCAAAGGACTGCTCTCAGATACAGCAGACAGTTCTGGGATCTGTACATCTGCTTGATTTGAACTGCAGCACCATTTGTCCTTGGGCACATGCCTTGGCTTTGATATAGCGCTGTGGGGTTCACACAGGAGACTGCACTCGAGTATAATCCTGCTGCATGTCACAGGAGAAACCCACCAGCCTGTGGGTGGCAAACCCTGTCCCTGGGATTGGTGCTCAGCCACACAATTTTCCTATTGCACAGCACGGACACTTTCTGACTTGCCGTCTCAGACCTGCCTCACCCTCTGCCGTGAAACTCGAGAGGCGCTCCTCCACCGACAACACTGTTTTGTTCAGAGGGAGAAACCAAGGGCTGATCCACGCTGCTGTCAACAAGCAGGTGTCTCAGATAGTAACAAAAGAACCAGCATCAATAATGGAGAGGGGAGAGAGAGATAGAGGCGCAATGAAGTGGAGAGAGGGAAGCCAATCAACCTAATGAAATAAGGTACAAGGTTAGTGAAGAGCTATTTATAGACTCCAACTGGTTCAGCCTCGTGCACTTAGAGGCTGGTTCAAACTGGCTCCTTAACAGCAGTAATAATCATTACTGAGAAGAAAAAGAAAAAAAAGTGAAAGCTTGGAAAATTCACTGCCGGAGGTAAAGCTTTAGAGCTGGGTCTGGCTGAAGTCAGAAGTAACTGCATTACTGAGAGATTGAAAGGTTAATAGGAAACCAGCTGACACTGAAAGGGAACAATTAGAGAGGTTAAGGGGCTTAATATTAGATTAATGGTTGCCTGGAGGAGCAAAAGCAGAGATTTCAGGAAAATGGGAGAATGGTGTGCAGAAGACTGTTTTTTCACAGATGAAGAGCCCCAGGTCTGCTCCTGCCACTCCCTGGATAAACTGGAAGAAGGTGGCTCTGCCACTCCTTGCCTGTCTTGCTCAGTCTCCTATTTTCATCTTTCTTCCTCTTCTCCTATCTATTTGTCTCTCGAACTCTCTTTGGGTTTGTTCTCCCCAGCATAAGCACTGTCTGTGTGGTCTTATCACAGTGTTATCCTTGTGTTCCTCCTCCGTCCTCCCACTGTCTCCATAATAAAATAATGCTTAGTATTCCCATGGCCCTTCATTCCTCTCCAGCATGCTGCTCTCTGGAGGCAGGGGTGGTGGGAATGGACACTTCTATCTGCATTGCCTGTAACCAGGACTCAATGCTTCAAAAGAGAAGAAAAAAAAGAAGAGTTGACAAAGATCCAATAACATGTCTTTTCCCCAGTATATTCTCCACAACTAGATGGGCAATAATGACACTGGTGAGGTCCCTGACTGCGTAAGATAAGCTATTCTTCCCCCACATTATGAGATGAGTAGCAAAGGATTTGGGATGAGCTCATTACATGTGTTCAGTGCAGACTCCCCTGTCCTTACATGTCCTACCCCATTTCCCCATGCTCACTGTAGGGACGCAGTCATTCCCACAACAGTCCCTGTACCTCAGTGCCAGGAGAGCCTTGTCCCATAGCACCACCAGCTGCTGCTTAGGAACATGCTGGGAGCACTGAACTCCCTGCACCACCCTGAGGGACTCCTGAGACCCAGGGAGAGATTCTTCCCTCTTGCACCTTCACCTTTGGGTGGCTGCTGCACTCAAGAGCCTTTCCAAAGGCTTGTGCTCCTCGCACAGGATAGGGAGAACTTTCCCCAAGTGCCTGGCCCTTGATGGCTGCTTCTGTAGTCAAACAAGTGCAAGCTGGACGGATCCATTTTAATCTTACACTGCTTCCCACAGCACAGCCTCCCCTTTGAAAATCTCCGCTGCAAGATTAGAAAGCAATGCTCTCAGCGCTTCCTTCCAGGGCTGTAAAAGCCAGGCTGGCACTCCACACTTTGCAGGCACCCAACAGAAAAGTTTCCTCATTTGTGATAATGACAAAAAACATCCCAGCCTAGAGAAGTCACAGTCATTCATGGAATATTAGCCCCAAAGACTTGAAATGCAGTGTTGTGGCTTAATGCAAACCTCTGAAGGCCACCCATGGGGTCCTGAGGAGAAAAGATCAAGGAAGCTCTGGCTGGCATCAGAGGGCAACTCAAGCTGTTTGCTTCTTATCTCCATGACAGCTGAGCACTGACTTCTTCTTACCAGCTGGGACACTGCTAATCAACAGAAAGACAAGAGAGATGGCTAGAGAAGCATTCACTGGATATGTTTATCCTTAGGTCTCTCTTTCAAGCAGCCTCATCTGCTTAAAAGATATGAGCCTGAAGGGACAGGTCCTCCCTGTCACCTTCCCATTCCACATAGGTGCACTTCCCAGATTTAAAATAAACCTCCCTTATGATCCTGGCCAGGCACATCCCTGGAGCTGCATGTCTGCTGCAAAAGATCTGCTATACTCTGAGTACTGGCCTCTGCCAGAGCCTGGGGGTAACCATCACCTGCAGCCTGAAATGCCCCAGAGTTCAAAGCAGATTTCAGCTGAGGATCTTGAAGTGCTGTACAAACAGCCATTAATCCTCAAACCATCCCTGGGAGCCAGGCCTGTAATTATTTAGCTCACCATTTATCTCTGGAACTCTCTGTGCCCGTTCTCCCAGCCTGGGGATGAAGAGAGGTAAAACAATACCTACCATTTCATAACAAACTGCAAATTAAATCGACTGCAGCTCAGCCCTGAAGGGAAATGTTACCTTTTCCATAATCACCTCCTGCAGGCAAGTGCAACAGCTATTCTTTAACAGCTGGGTAAACTTTGACAAAAAACCAACAAGCTCTGAGTGAGACAGCCAACAAGTGGCAAAAGATTTCCAAGAGCAGAAACCAGGAATCCTATCTCTTGGTTACTTGATTTATCAACTGTATTGTCTTTGCTCCACCCCTCACTCCCCTTAAAGATGACTGCCAAAGAGAAAGAAATGCCGCCTATGCCCTTTATGTGACTTTGGAATAGATTAAGGAGCCTGTAGGAGTTCAGTCCAATGGAAAAAGATTAAGCGTTTTTCCACTTGTTTTCCTACATTAGAAATGCAGGTCTTCTGGAGCCTAGGAGTCTCCAGTCTGTCTAGATCATGACAAAACTAGGACCAAAGAAAGACAAGAGGGCAAGAATGGGGTGGAGAAGAGGAGAGGGGACAGGAGATCGAGCCAAACTCACAACGTGCTGTTTGCAAGCAACAACTGCATAAACACAGTAACAAAATGACACACAAAATACCAGCAAGAAATTGTGTGCTATTCAAGAGTTGATTTTCCTGCAGCTCCAGCCAGGGTGTGAGAATCCACAGAGGTCAAACTCTGAGTACCCCAGGAGATCTGCAGAGCGAGAAGAGGAAAAAAGAAAGAGATCCTCATACCTTTTCCCCATCTCAAACAGAAGCTTTAAGTGGTCTGAGATCTCAAAGAAGACAGATCCAACGTACAGGAATGAGGTGACCTGGGTAATAAAAGCAGACCAATGTCTGTCCTTTCTCTGCCTCCTGTGTTGGCCAGATTCATGCTGAGGAATCCCTGGAGAGGAGATGTTGAAGGGAAGGAGCATGGGGATGGGTGGAGTAAACCAGTAAAACAAAAGGCAATTACAAAGTGAAGCGGAGATGAAGAAAGCGACAGAAGGACAGGGCCAGAGCAAATGTCTGCACACAGAGGAAATGGTCCCACTTCAGTCCAAAAAGCAGAAAGGTCACTCAGATGGTGACAAAGCTGTCCCTTCTCTGCCCTCTTCCTACAGCTCCCTCCCCTACCTGTTCCAGGGAGGCAGCAGGATCCCTGCTCTGGTCTTAGCCCAGAAGGGAGTAAAGGAAAAATTCAGTCAGTTCCAGCTGTACCTGTTTAAACTACCTCTGTGGCTGGGAGGTTTAATTAGAGCTAGTCTGCAATATCTGGGCTTTGCACTGCTTTAATAGCCTGGGATCAAAACCTGTATGACCAGAGGATGGAGGGAAAGGCAGCAAGGGGCAGGAGGGGGGGGGGGAACAGGGGGCAGGGGGTGTTGCAGCTGTATTGAAAGAAGTGCAGTTGAACAGGTCCTGTCAAGATGTGGCTGAAGAGTACACAGACCACGTTTGCACAAGGGCATTTGGTTGCAAGTCACTGAGTACTTCAAGGGCTAAAATCCAATTCAGTAAGCAGAAGCCTTTTCTCAGGAAATCTGTTTTTCCAGTTCTTTGCAGGTAGCTCCTCCAGAAACCTCCAAGCACAGAGCATTAAATAATCATCTGTTAAAGTTATCTGCCTCCTGTCTAACTACCTGCCAGCAATGTTTCATTGCTATCTCTCTGTATCCTAAAACCCAGGAGAAGTCCAAGAACTGCCTGCAGTAACCAAGTGAAGATCTTGTGGCAACCCCTTCCTTCCCTGTGTCAGGCAGCAGGTAAATACACTCCAGACTGGTGCCTTGAGCTGTAAGGACACCATTCCCCCATAAAGGAAACTGGAAGGGATTGTGATGGGCTCTTTGTCAAATGCCACAGCAGCCAAGCAATTGCTGATCTTAGAGCGGTGCCTGCTGGCCAGTCGTATCAGAAGCACTTGGAAATATTTCCACAGTGGACAAAGTTGCAGTAAAGTTCAGGAAAACATTTATAGGGAAGGGGTTCGTGTCCAGTTCTGCTGTACTTCTGCCAGAATTCTGCCATCCAGGTTCCGACCTCCTGCAAACAAGCTGTCCTAGTTTTGTGAATCAGTCTGGTATTTAGTTCTATCAGATCTCCAGCCCCACACTGTTTTGTCTTTACTCATTAAGGGTTTATGATTTTCAAGCCAATCACAAGGCAATTGATGACTTTATTATTTTGGTGTAACTGATGTTGTCTTGATAATGCAATTCCCTGCAAAAATTCAGCTTCTCAACAGTGCCAACCCAACAGGATCCTTATCTGTTTGATGCTGGATGCTGAGAACACAAGGCATTTCACATCACTTAGAGCTTTTGAAAATTCTTTTACTTCTTTGACATTTTACATACCTTTGCCATACAGAAGCATGACCAAAACAGCAAGAATGCCACTTGTGCAGGCTGGGTGAAACAGCTGCCAATGCCACTGTTCTTTTATGGTCCTTATGACATGCTGGGCAAAGAAATTATGTTATGGGTGAAACAGCTCTGATCACAGCAGCAAGTCTTGCATTTTGCATGCTTACGAATAGAAAAATACAAAAAAGATGAAATTACACAGTAATTATCTCCAGAGATATAATGTAGCACTCTTATGACACCATCACACATGTATAACAAGGCATTAAACTGGAATTCATCCTCAGCCTGAGGATCTGGAGACGATTTAGATATGAACAAAAGAAAATAGATGGCTTATCTTGTATTTCCTGAGCTTATAATATGAGGGGAAATAGAGTTCTATCAGAAGATTGGATTGATGTCCCCTAAGCTCACAGTTCTTCTAGGCAATGACACACACCTCTCCATACCCAAACACATATGGACACAGAGCTCTGCTCCTAAGGCAGGAGTTTAAAATGGCTAAGACTGGCAAGGGCAGAGGGTTGCATCCATCTTCAGGGGTCTTCCAGGGGCTGAGACAGTACAGCAAACTCTCTCTCAGACCCATGTTTTCTGACTGATAGCAGGTGGGGCAGCCTCAGGTAGAGATCTCCCATTATTCACATTTGTTTGCTGTTTTGCTGCACTTGAACCATCAGTTTGATGTTTTACATCCTCAACATGAGCAGGGCAGATGTAGGTGGGAGGTGGGCAGGCAGACAAAATCAACCATAAGGCTGCTAAATGCCTTTCTGAAGAACTGGATGTTATCTGTACATCTGTTTGAGCTCCCCCACGCTGTACATAAACAAAAAGATTCAGCTGAATATGTATTTAAGGTAAACACTGGCCAAATGTCTGTGCTGAACTGGAAACTGCACAGATTTGAGCTGTCCTACTGTCTCAGAAGATGAAAGGACCCTCTCCCCACATCCACTCCAGCTTGGGAAATGGTCACAAGCTATGATGTGAAACTTATAACTCAAAAACACCTGAAAGAAAGTTAATTACTCAAAAAGTACGTCTCAGGTTAGGCACAAAAAAAGCCTGTGGGCTACACAAAGTTAATACAAAAAAAATCAAATTAAATGTTGAAGCTGATCATTTTTCTACCAACAACAGGAATCTGCTGAAAATAAAAGTCTGTTTTCAGAACTGGAGGAATAAGGGAAGACTGCAGAAAATACTGAATTCAGCAGTCTCTAGTCTTTCAGTGTTTGACTTTGCTGCTGCAATGAAATTCTGTCCTAATTTATTTGGCTTCAGAAAGACAGAACTGGAAAACAACCAGATGATAAATAATTATCAATGTGGAGCACATTACTAGTGACTATAGTGTTCCAAATCACCATATGCATGTTACCACTGTGACACCATAGTGATTAGAAAAAGCATATTATGAGTTCTGGTTAATATATTCCAGAGTTGACCAGAGGACTTTCATATTTAATCCGTGCTATTCAGCAAAACTCATGATTCAGGGCCATGGTGGAGCCTGAGAACTGTAGTCTGGCTGCATTACATACAATTATTTACTCGGAGATCATGTAACAGTGATCTCCAAACAGATATTGTTTCCCATGACCTTTTTGCCTACTAGGTTGGTCACAGGAACCAACCAGGTCCACACTACTGGAAGCCAGTGCAGCTTTTCTCAAGACTCTGGCACACTTTAGAGTAGGTGTAAAGAGAGATGTGATGTGCAGCACCCCTGAGTCAACATCTTTTCACAGAGAACAAGTCCCCCACCCCCATGAGCTGGCTCTCAATCACAAAGGCCTTCAACCTCAAAGTCTCACAGCCAGTTCCTTACAGTTTCCCTATTAAATCCAAGCTTTGGCCCATCCTGCCTGCTGGCTTTGCAAGACCCTAAATCCTAATGATATTGGTGAGATCATTTCCCCAAGGGTCGGGGTCCCTCTTTCAGATGTCCTAAAGAAAAGTTAAAATATTGAATGTTTTCACCAATTTCTAATTTCTCTAGGGAAAAAAATCCCCAAAACAACAAAACAAAACCAAACAACTGTTTAGGCTCTTGAAAACATCTAGAACAAACCATCCCACGTGGAAAATCACCCCACACTCACCAAATGCCCATTGAGTAAGTGGGCAGCAACCTGCCTCCTACAGCTCTTCTTGCAAAACAGCAAATCCATAGGTGATTAATCTCAAGGAGCTTTTCTCTCTCCCTCTAAATCAATGGCCTTCCTTGGGAAGCTTCACACTCCACACAGCAGAGTGAAGATGGGAATAATTTCCTACACTGCTTGATCTAAGTGTTGTCCCAGCAGAGCAACATCATCCAGGCACACAGAGCTCCAGGCTGCCATTCTGGCACTGAAAGCTTCTTGCCTCTTTTTCAAGTGGTGTCTCTCTGAGATAACCTTCTGGCTTAACTGAGAGACTCCACCACCATCAAGGTGATTAGTTTGGTTAAATGAGTTGTTTAGTTTAGCTTAACATTTACTTAAAATTGAGAATTTGCAACTGGAAGTGAAACGTCTGAAAGTGTAATTCTCCACCAGATCTTGAGGAAAATGCTGATATCAGTGGGAAGGCGTGGCTCCTCTGTTGTCAGGACTGCAAGATACAGCTTACTGCAGTATAAGGCCAGCATTTCAAAAGGTTATTCTGGGATTAATTTATCTTTGTAGCCCTAAAATAATCTGTTTTGTAGTACTCTGCACAGAATTTCTAGACCTTCTTTGCACTTACCCCCAGCAATCACTGATTGTTTTGTTCTCTTACGACCCATCTTCCTGGTCCAACTCTATACTCTCCTCTCTTCCCCAGGAAGCAAAAAAGGATCCAAACTGCATACTTGAAGTGCACTGATACTCCCCAGTGAAAAGCAATGGTAAACAAATATAACTGGATATGATAGAAGAGGAAAACATGTTCTAAAATGGAAAGGAACTTGCAATTCATAAGGTGAGGAATGATTTTTTCCTGCGTAGAGATGCACAGCTGCTAGAAAAAATTTATGAGCTTTGTGACTCACAAACCTT
>VYXF01010888.1:839427-863674 GCA_013397295.1 Polioptila caerulea | reverse complement strand
AAAAGGATCCAAACTGCATACTTGAAGTGCACTGATACTCCCCAGTGAAAAGCAATGGTAAACAAATATAACTGGATATGATAGAAGAGGAAAACATGTTCTAAAATGGAAAGGAACTTGCAATTTATGAGGCGAGGAATGATTTTTTTTTTCCTAGGTAGAGACGCACAGCTGCTAGAAAAAATTTATGAGCTTTGTGACTCACAAACCTTTCCTCAGATAACCAACAGAGGTGAAGAAGCAGCTGCATTTTACCCCAGTTTTATACTTGGGTCATATAAAACTTTGCAGATTAGAAATAAATGTGTTCTTGAGCACAGGATACACGGGTTTCTCCCATGACTGCACTTGTTAAGCTGCACTGACCAACATGATGCCCCACAATCAACCCTACTTACCACCTTTTAAGGAGGAAAATTCCCTTGAGGTCATGCCTAAGGCAAAGTGCCTTAGACTTTTGTTACGCACTCATTAGAGTCCCTAGAAATGTTTCATGTCCTTGTACCTACCCCACAGCTCAGACTGCGCTCGGAGATGGTTGAGCAGACACGCTCACCTTGCCCTCTTGCTTTGGGTGGCCCTAAATTAGGCTGCTACTGCTTGAAGAGGATTGCAAACCTGTGTTCCAGCAGCAGGATGCCACAGACAGTGGGTGTCACCTCCTTGCAGTCTGCCAGGCATTATCAGTCCCTGGTTTTAAGGCACAGATACAAGTCAGCTCACAAGGCAACCATGCTGCCTGCTGGTGTTCCTGCTGTCCCCAGCTTTTGCTGCAGTCCTGCTCCTGGAAGCCAATCCTCTCACCTCTGCTTGTGTAGCTAGCTCCATATGAAGCTGGCTCTTAGGCACTGATGAAGGCTGTCTCAGCTCACAGGACTGCTTTTCACACTGGAGATTGCTCCCAGCAGTTGCACAGCCAACGCTAATGCATAGAAGATGCAACTTTTCAACCAGCACAGCGAGATCCCGCACGTGTGTTTGCAAACAACTGAAAGTTGGGCGTGTCAGCACAACACAAATTCACCTACACAACTGTGGGTTGAGTTTTGTAGCCAAAATCCACCCTTTCAGCTCTACAGAAGATATTGAGCTCTGATCTCATTTATTCTGGCGTTAATTAGAAGCAACATCTCCTGTAGGCACTGCTTTCATAGGTTAAAGCTAGTATAGAGCAAGGAGAGTCAGGGCCAAGCAATCAATCAGGCTGTGTCTTGTGAGCACAAGTACTCAGCAGCAGCTTCTACTCACTGTGAGTTTGCTTATTAGCAAAAACAGGTCTTGCCATCAGCATCAGGGACACTGGAGGGCAGGCTCACTTCCTGGAATACAGGCAGCATTTCCTGGATTCAAGTTGTTCACAGGCCAAAAATAAATGCATTTTGAGTGAGCTTCTACTCTCTGCTATTGAAAACAGCCTATCTTTCCATTCACTGCAAAGTAAGATTGGACACAAGCTTTTCACAGAAAAATAAAGTTTATTCTTTAGTTACTGAGGAGATATTTGAGGAGAAGGACATAAGGCATGGCACTGCAAACATTGTTACCAAAACCAGCAGGAAGTCAGGTGAATTTATTCTCCCAAATGTCTGACTTCACATCCTTATACGGAAAAAAAACCTCAAAATCTACCCCTCATAAAACCCAGAGAAACAATAATACCAATTTTTTAAAAAAAAAGTTTCACTGTTGTTTTGAAAACTGCAGTTTGCACTTCTACCAGAAATTTCTCAGGCACAGAAGAAACTGTGCAAGGTAAAAGGGTGAAAACCTGTAGCTCTTGGTCTTATGTCAGCCTGCCATGTAAATGGGTTTTTCTACTTCTGATCAAGCTCCAAAATTCCACAAACTATTCTGAAGACTTCCAGCAGCTGTGGTTAATTAACCACAAATGCTCACTATTTTTGAAGGCTGTTGCTTCTTGCTTTGGAAACAATGTCAGTTATACCAGGTGTCAAAGAATTTTCAAGACCACCCTATATGAAACTTTTCTGTGTTGTTTAGTATTAAATTGCATGGGATGAATGGAGACCATTACACAAACCAGATTAGTTTCTGGGAGCAATTTTAGCCAGTTCCACCAATCATTTTTTTTACTATCATTTCTCACATTAATAACAGAAAATAAGACTTTGCCCATGCAGAGGCAAACAAACTACAGGCTTACTTTTACCACAATAATCACAACAAATGATATCTTTGTGTAGAGACTTGTTAAAAAGTTATTAAATAGACAGCATTATCCTGATAAATTCATTGAAGGTGGAATGGAGAAGGACACTTGGGTCAGGAATAGACCCCCCCAAAAACAACAACCAAACAAATAAACAAAACAAACAAATAAAAAACACCCTGTATAAAATACATAACTTTAGGTTAAGATTATTTTGGGGATCAGTTAGTAACTTTTAAGGTTAAATAAAAATTGCATGTATATACTACAAAAAGACATGACGATGTTTTTCACATGCCAAGTATTTTTTAATGAATTATAAATATTTACTGACAGCAGTAAAGTTCTAGTTCTACCAAAAGTGAACTTTCATACACTGTACAGTGTACAAGCTATACTCATGCAGTATAGCTGCAAATAGCAGAAGAAACTGTGGGAGTGGAAAGGGTGTAAGTTGAAACAAGGGGAAAGCTGAAGCTTTTTGGCTCTGTTCTTTGGTTAGCAGTGTCAAACCTCCATGATTCTTTACATGCACCAAGTTCAAAATGAACAAAGCTGGCTTTCAACTTTTATACCAACCAGCATGTAAACATAATGAAAAACACCCTATAGCTTGATTTTATAAAAACATTAATACATGGTGTTTTTCTTTTAGAGGTTAATTATATACATGACCTCAGTTTTCAAGTTCTCGTTCTAGTTTCAAGCAACTTAAAAACATGCTATATTTCCTAGAAATGAGAAGTGAGCTGATTCTTAGAAAAATGTGTAGAGCTAAGGCTTAAAAACAAAAGTCCTAAAAGTTAAAAAAATACAAAAACCCCAAACCTGCTGTCAATAGTAGTTTTGTTCCAGTGCAACAACAAGCTGAAATGTAGTTTTATCACAGAATGAACCACTTCCACGAGGTGATCAGTTTGCCAGACATCTGCCCACTCTAGGACATAGCTTTGTCTGGAACCAGGACTAGAAAATGCAAACTTCCACTCATCTGGGCCTGCGAAGGATGAAGTATTTTCTGACTGTAAAAAGGCACTGATAAAAAAGTGCATAGAAAGGTGACCAGTTTTTTATTTGTCTAAATTAATGCAAATATATAAAACTTTGTACATCTCTAAATGTCAGCTACAAAGAGGCTTTGTAGTTAGCAGGGCACCGTTTGTTAAACAACTCAAAAGATTTGTCAAATACCAAATAATTAAAAAGATTTTGCCCATGATTTGTCTTCACACAGTAGCACTAGAAAAGGAGGCAGTCTTTCCTCAGGGAAGAAAAACAGACACTGGAAACAGTTCAGCCTGTCTTCAAAGTGCTTCTTGATGAAGATCTGACAACTTCATTGCTTGTGGAAGCCCTTCAAGGGAAAAGGTAGCACCTCCTTCATCACTGAATTCTGCTGCTTCTCTTCCATATTTGTTTGGGCAACAAAGCAATTATTTGTTTATGCTTCAAGTTCTGAAACAAAAGAATAAGAAAAGCACACAGGTAAATTACTAGGTCCTTCCTTCTAGAAATTGAACTAGCTACATGAGAATACTGCAAGCTTTAAATACTAATGAGGTGTTGTGAAGATGCACCAAGACACTGCCACATGACTTTAACAATCCAGTTAGAGGAGGTACATGACCAATGGTATCTGATAGCCACTAAACATTTTATCCAAATTATCTGGTTATGATTAGGCATGTTTCTCTGCAACTGGGCCACATTTAGAACATTTATTACTTACTGCCAGCCACCTGCTAAGCAGCTGGTAACCTGTGAAATGGCTCTGACTCCATGACTTTGGATCACGTAATCAGGCAATTAAGACACCACTCCTATTCAAATGTTTTATGTCTATAATCTCAATATCATCTCTGCATCCCACATGCATGTATTGCTGCTGCTATTTCTTCCACACAATAATGCCAGGTGCTTTTGGAGTTTTCTCTTTTGAGGATTGAAAATACAGCTCTTATTTGACGAGCAAGGAGACTGAAGGCAAAGGGAGGTTACACTGCAGGAAATTCATGACTACATGACCAGCCTAACTCATCACAGGCAACATGCATCAGCCTCTAACCAGGCTGATTTCCAACAAAGCACACACAAACCCACTTGTATTAAATTAGTGTTTGCATCTTGTTGCATACATAGCCACTCTATAAGGGGAGCCACCTGGATGTGCCAGGGCACCATGCTCTTTGGTCTTAGCTCCCATTCTGACAGCACTACCCATCCCTCCCACTAATCTCTAGCATTACCCCAAGATAAGATGTCAGGAGAAGGTCTAGGAGAGCAGCCTATGGTGACTATGGTACTCAGCTTTGTAGACAGTGAGAAAAAGAAAGCTGTCCCCAGCCTGGTTCTCACAAGGTCCCTGGATAGGCCTGAAGTATTTTCATGATTCTTGTGTTTAAAATCCAGGCAGGTTTACTGCTTTACCTTAGTGATGATACTAAAGAACACACTCAAAAAGCCAGTTGTGTGTGTGTGTGCTATTTCCTCATGTCTGTGCAGTGAGAGGGTCTGAATATGAAATAGGGCTCTGTCACTTCACAGCTTCGGGGATGACCATCAGGTTCCATATCCCCCAAGAACACACAAAATGTTCTGTTCTCACATGGTTTGGAAACAGAACCAAAGCAAGCACGGCTGCATCTGGTGCCTCAGCACGACATAACAACAGACCAGCTTCAGATTCACCCTTTGAGGGTGACACAGGAGCACAGTTTAGCCCAGCAAAGCAGCACGTCACGTGGACCAGGAATAATACACTGAGTTACTTCTTTTGGCTTTCAGTATTAGTCATTGTTAACTAAGGATCTGACTCAGTTATTACAACACACCACAGCTTCCTCTGCAGCTATACAGTCTGTTCCAAGTCTGTTTCCTGGGGTCATAACAGGCTCATCAGCAGTTCTGTGTTCATCACAGAGTCAGGTTTTTTATACTCAGTCCTAACTCCCATCCATGTTTCCTCACATTTGGAGGTTTTTTCACCCCTCTTTTCAATGCTGTCTTCATTAAATACCAGAATTTATAGATGTGATTGCTTGGCTGGTAATGCAACAGAAGTATCAAACTTGGCAGAACAAAAGACTCTGCAGCAGTAAGGTGCCATTTGCTTTCACACTGCTGTGCATTTTGAGAACGTTTAAATGGATTATCTGCACCAGCAGACTCCAAAGTGGGTGTGCACAAGGCAATTAATTCTGGTGCAGGAAAAAATTATTTTTGCACCAGTAATAAAATTTTAAAAATAAAAATACTATTTACTTCACCATTACAATATTTTAATTCTTTTTTTGTGCATGTTTTATAATATATGTAATACTTCAGTATGGTAATAATTGCATATAACTTACAAATATAGGTAAACTGGGTGTGCATGTTCAAAGTATTTTACTGATGTGGTAGACAATCACAAAAAGTTTGGTGACCACTCACCTACAATTCAAAAAGCAGAAACTAGAATGAGATGCTCACAGTTACATCACTCAAGTATGTATGACAGACAAAATGACATTTTTCCTTTCTTTTCTACGAAAGGAAAATTATTTACAGTCAACCTCTCTGTCAGTCAGCACACTCTCCCAAGACAGACAGCTTCACCCTCACACACCTTCTTTATTGCAGCTGGAAGAATTGTTCAGGTGATCCCCATTCTAGCCTTCTGCATCCTGGGTCACTTCTGCAAGGACAAAGGCAATACTCAGACAGTCCTAGACCTCACAACACTCTGCCTCTCTGCCCCAGATGGATTGAGAATAATCTGATTGAGATTTGGGCCATTTGTTTGGTAACAACAGTAACCCTGACCAACATGCCCCACACTCCCATGGGATCACCATCCAACACCTCCCTTCTCTCCTCCATTCCTCACTCTGCAGTGTCTTCACAATCCCTCACACACCCTGCAAAGGCCAAGCCCAGGGAGCACTCAGTGCCCGTGGTGCCACCCATTAGGTGGCATTAGGCAAAAGTCACACTGAACAAAAACTGCTCCACAGCCCAGGCACTTACCTCCTTCGTTTATGCCATGGTCATCTGCATGGTCACGGCTGGCCAGCAAGCGGCTCTTGTTGTTTGAGGTGTCTGCAGAGAGAGAAGCAGATAAATCCAGTCCCCTGCCTTGCTCAGCTTCAAGGCATGGCTCTATTGCACCAGACTGAGTTGCTAGGTACAGCTCTACATGTACACACAACATAAAAAAGCTCCTGGAGAGCACCCAAAGGAGGATGAGGGGTCTGATGGGGAAGCCTTGTGAGGAGTGGCTGAGGTCACCTGGTTTGTACAGCCTGGAGGAGACTGAAAAGAGACCTCACCACAGTCTACCACTTCCTTGTGTGGGCAAGAGCAGAGACAGGTACAACCTCTTCACTCTAGTGACCCATGACAAGGGGTCACTAGGAAATGGCATGAAGCTGAGACAGGGGAAGATTAGGTGGGATATCAAGAAAAGGTTCTTCACCCAGAGGGTGCTTGGGCACTGGGACAGGCTCCCCAGCAAAGTGGTCATAGCACTGAGCCTGACAGAGTTCAAGAAGCATTTGAAAAACACTCTCAGGGATATGGTGTGATTACTGGGGTGTCATCTGCAGGGCCAGAGGCTGGAATCAATCCTGATGTGTCCCTTCCAACTCACCAGATTCTATGAAGGGATCATGGTCAGTTTGCTTACTGCATCAGTAGCACTGACTGCTCCACAGAACAGGCACTCACCTTCCTGATTTACACCATTCTTAACCATCTGCTTCTCTTTCAGGGCACTGCCATCCTCATTCAATGCTGTGTCTGAAAAGAGATCACAGAACAACTGCAGTCCCTCAGGAGCACACTCCATTGCTTCTGCCCCTCCCCAGCACAGGCCACTGCTCCGTGCACCCCAGTGCTCAGAGCACACCTTCTCCTCTGCAAGTGAGGTACTGCTGTGCTATCAGCAAAAGCCCCACTTGAAACTGCTTTGAACACACATTTCAGAGAACATCACAGCCTTGCCTACTATTTCCCACCCATAGAGCAGTGACTGCCTGCTCCCCAGGTGCTGCTGGGTGTACTGCACAGAGGGGCACTAACTCCCCTTCCTGATGTTCCCATTCTGTTCTGCAGCAAAATAATGGATTTTATCTTCTGCATCTTGTGTCCAAACTGACAACCTTTATCTATGGACCTGGTTTCTCTCTTGCCTGAACTGTGTGTTTCCCTTTCTACTTTAAGACAAGAGTGAAATAAGCCTCCTTTTCCTATATCCATGTCTGTGTATATGGAAATAGTTACACAAGTGATAACACAATCCTGCTGTGCACCACACCTTCACCATCAACTACACAATCTCTCTTTCATCAGATGAAAGAAAGCTGCTCTATACCCATTACAATACATGCAGGAAGAATAAGCAGCAAGCCCCAGGGGCTTCTGAATTTTTCTTTTTCCTTTTCCTTATTGCCACCATTGGTGATTTTTTTTTCCTTTATAGGAAAGACTTCTGCCTTTTCCAACCCCTTATTATTATTGCCCTTGTGGAAAATGGTGGAAGAGTTAGTGAGTAAATGAATCACTAATGCAACAGACTGGGGAAAAAACTGACACTTTTTTCTCAAGTTGAACAACAATGTTCAATCTCACTAGACCTTTGGAGTTAAGAGAACTTCTAGAAAAAATACAGGTCCCAGAACTTCCTTGAAATTTACACAGACTGGACTAAGAGAACAAAACTGGAGCTTTGCTTAACTGCCTGATGAAAAAAGTCAAAAGGTTTCCTAAAGCATAAAGCAAGTGGAAGATACAGCAGGCTTCATTCCTTAGAGAAGCACATTTCTGGATGAAGTATGTCCCAAATAGGAATTTGGCTATCTGGTAAACATCCCATCTCTGAATTGGTGTGCTGAGGCTCTTATCTTTCCTCCATGCTTAGTTCTTTTTCCCACAGATGGTAAAATGGTTTGCAAACCCACCAAAAGCAGCATCATTTTCATCATATCAAGAGGGAAGGTGAAGCCCCAAGAAGATGTTTGCTCAGTGCTGTTTACCAAACACAGCCTCCAGGTCTTTCTAATTTCTCTTCTAGCGATCTCCCCACTAACATTTACTGTGCCTAAGGCAACAGGTTCTTCTAGGCCTACAGGGGAATGGCAAACTGTACTCAGAACATGCTAGTATGGCTTGGACTACAAAAGGCCACGTGCAAAATTACTTTCCCCTTTCATGTTCCTCCGTTTTAGGGCTCCATCTCACTTGTTACCATCTTCAGGCTCTTCATTCTCACAATAAACTGTGTGTGAAAATGCGGCTGCAAGAAAACAGAAACCCTCTTCCAGAAATGTATGGAGGTAGCACAGCAGCCTGCAAAACATGCAACTCAGCCTTAAAGTGACAACTCCATTATACCACTTTTAACAGATATCTGTAGTATCACTTTTAACACATTCCTGAGAACCACTATGTTATGCCACTTTAAGGACTCACAGTTAATTTCAACTTCAACTTCCCTTCAGCAACCACTTAAGGTCCCAGACCGTGACCAACATTGTTTATATTTATGCCTACTTTACAAAAGCCTTGCTGATGTAGATCTATTGGTAAAGCTGCACAGATCTGCCATAAAAAGCCAGAGACAGCTGAGAAGAAAACCTGCATCTACTTTTTTTTACTTCACCTTTGTGTTGCACTAACACGGTAACTTTAAACCCTTCCTCTTTGCAGACCTTAAAGAATCTTTAATAGAAACATTCTAAAGCAAATTTAAGTGCAGTACCAAAATGAAGGTTTTTGGGGGGGTTTATTGGGGTTTTTTTCCTAACCATCCTTCTCCTTTTCTCACTTTCAGATTTACCCATAGTCTCAACTTCAGTGGTCTCTGAACCACGGGCTAGACCCACAGCTTTAACAAATGTAAAGTACCAGACTGAGCACCCCACATGAAGGCACTGTGAGCTCAACACCCTCCAAGTGGGCACTGAGCCTGCCACCTGATGGCTGGAGCTTTGGCCAGTCCCCACTGAAACACTGTTTGGTCTGGTGACAGAACATTTTTTAAGAATCTTCCTCTGCTCTCCCCAGTCTGTTTAACTGCCTTGGGGGTTAATTTCTTTTGGTTCCTAAAAACAGACCACAGTCCTAGCAACAAAACTCATATATGTTAAAGTTTAAACATGGTAGTCAAATTCACCCTGTGTGAAAATTCACCCAAAGGGGTACAGAGTAAAGGAACTGTCCCCTTCCTTAGCTGCTCTCTATATGGCGTGATTTCCACACCCCAATACACAAGAAGCCAGCAAACAGTGCAATCTTACTGCAAATTAAGGAAGTAAAAAAACCAACAAAACACTCCAACAAAACACTAAGAAAAAAAAAACAACAACAAAAAATCCACAACCAAATTAAAAAAAAAAATCCCTCAATGCAGATTAGAATGGACAGCAGAAGACCAGGCAGAAATCTGAACAGGAAGAGAGGAATAACAGATTGCCCTACAGTGTGCACTTTTCCAGCCCTCATCCTGAGGCCAGCCCCAGCTCTCCATTGTTAGAAAGGTAATTCACCTCCAAAGACAGCTGTGGATCAGGAAAATCTCAGGCCATTCACTGTCAGTAACTTTGCCAGCCCCACTAACACATTCACTACATGCAGGTCCCTATAATCATCCAATATTGGACCTCAACTGATATTCTGAGTCTGCATGTGCACACTTTGAAAACCAATTCAAAAGCTCAGACCCTGCAAAAAAAGGAAAGAGCAAATCAGACTCCCAGCTCCAACCAAGAGCAGGTGTTTAGAAACATTAACATCCCAATACAGGTTTCTTACCTCCCTCTGAGTTAGGCTGTTGTTGGCTGTTCCCAGAGAAGAGTTGCTCACGTTCTCCTATAAATAAATTTATTTGTTTTAGAAAGTATGTATTAATGACCTGGAAAAAATAACTACACTTAAAGAAAACATACCTCTTTACATCTCCAATGAAAGACTACACTGACACAGAATAAAAACTGACAAGCCCAGACCAAGCCCATTTGTGACTCCATCTTACCTGAGCCATTCACTGGCCTGTTATTCTGAGCAGTCCTTCTTCTTGTTCCAAATTTAATTATACCTGCACACAGATAGAATATTTGGAGAAATTACTCAGAAATAAAGTTTTGTGCCTTTGGAAACTTATTGACAGCTTCCATCCATTTCATCCCCTTCTCCAACCTCCAAACCAAAAAAAAAAAAAAAATACACATCACTGAGAACATGCAACTGAATACTTAACTTGGAGGAAGAACAAAGAATGAAATACTGTTTTGAAGGAAAGACAGTCAGTGAGAGATCAACAGAATCTGCGACAGCGAGTCAGAAGACATCTAATCAAATCTAAGGTGGAGCTTAACAATTTCTGATTATATGTCTTGTACTCAAAAGAGCAAAATTCTGCTGTTTGATCATACCTGTGCACTGCTTATCCTATCAAGGTACAACAAGTTTATTTTCTTGCATGTTCAAACCCTCATTGTTTCAAGGGAAGTAACTGAATTGTTTTGATTCTAACTGATGGTCAGTTTTGAGAGACATTCTTTGTGTCTTAACACCAAGAGAAGTGTTGTTTAACACCACCAACATGGACAAGGACACAGAGGGCACTTTCAGTAAGTTTGCAGATGACACCAAACAGGGGAGAGTAGGGGACATGCTGGAAGGCAGGGTTGCCACTCAAACTGACTTCAACAACCTGAAGAAACATGCTGGGAGAAAAGCTGTGATATTCAAAGGCAAACCAAGTCCTGAATCTCTTGAAGTCACCCCATGGACCACTACAGGCTGGGCTCTGCCTGGCTAGGAAACAGCTCTGCAGGAAAGGACCTGAAAGCATGAACAAGCTCAACATTACTCAGAAAAATGTGCCCTTGCAGTAGAAGGCTTCCAAATACTGGGCTGTGTTAGCAGAAGCGCAGTCAGCTCATCAACACAAATAATTCCTCCTCTCTATCCAATATCTGGGACACCACATGTGCAGTACTCTCTCTTGATTCAGTCTCTCAGCTAATATAAAAATACCATCTTTCTGAAGTTAGTCCAGCAAATGTCCAGCATGTTGCAGGAGCTGTGCAAGGAGGTGCTGAGAGAATTTGGTTTGTTCAGCCTCAAGAAGAAGCCTAAGAGAATGACAGCTAACTGCAGTCTACAACTACAGAAAACAAAGGAAACCCCTTTCAGAAGTACAGAACAAATAAAAAACAAAACAAAAAAAAAAACCCCAAAAAACCAGGAGGCAATGGCTACCAGTTGCCAAAGGGCAATCCCTAATAGAAATAAGGAGAAATTCCTTCCCTACAAGATTGATTCAGCTCTTAAACACATGCTGAAAGAGGCTGGGAAATTCCCACCCTTGGAACTATTCAAAGTTTGACTAGACAAGGCCTTAAGCAACCTGATCTAGCTTTGAAGTTGGTCATGCTTTGAGCAGCAAGTTGAATGAAAGTTCCAGAGCTGTCTTCCCACCTAGTTTATTTTATGATTCCATGCCAACACAAACTAAATGGACAATGAACAGGAAAGCAAAAGGTCTACATACAACACATATCTATTTATGTCCTGATCAGAACTTAATCAATTAATCTTTCCCAGATGGGAGATGCATCCAGTACACCTCACCCTGCAGCCACCTCCAAGTGGTGACCCCATCTGGAAGTCAACATGAATCTTCCATGCAGACCATGATAGGATGAAGAAATGTATTCCTGTTTGGGACTCAGTCCAACATAAAGAGGAGAAATGGTGTGCTTCTCTTTTTCAAATCAGAAGATAATTTAACACAGAATGTGGCAGAGAAAGATACACAGTAATAGCCTATAATTACTATTTCTGATTAAACTGTCAGATTTACAAAAAAGATACCTGAATTCAGTGTAGGGCTGTATCAAAAAACAAATACTGAACTCCAAGGTGATGGCAATACAGGCTGCCAGGAGGGGCACAGAAGGTCCCATTTATCAGCTGACCACACTGAGTTGTCAGATTAGGCTCAGCATATGATATTCAGATCTGGTATAAGCCTGGCCCAATAGTAAATGGGATCTTGAGGGCAGCTTTATAATGCTCTCAAAAAAGGCTGTGAAAACACACTCAGGTAGGAACGGGAGAGGCTGCAAATTCTTGGTAAATAGAAACACACTGTAAGTCAAACACCCAGTCTGAAAGAGAACTATGCAAATGCAAACTGCAGTGTTTCCTAGAGCCCAGAGACCAGAGTCAGAATGCAAGCAAGTTCAGTACATGATTTCCTCCAAATCTATTCATTTTTGCCTAAATTGGACCTGCTTCTTCTACTGTTTTTACAAAACACTTGAGGGTCAGAAATTTTCATATATTCTACAGAACCATAAATAATCTAGAAGCACATAAGGCTCAGTTAGGAAGTTATACACACCTTTCCACCACAGTAATACTAGGATTCCTACTAGGATAATAGCTCCAGTAAGGACAAGAATTCCAATAAGAGCACCTCTGTTTCTTTTGTGAGAACTGCTTCCTTTAAAAAAAAAAATTAAAAAAAGAAATACTGGTTAGTTAAACAGCAACTGTATGACACTCTAGTTGAGTAGAGATACAGCCCCAAATATGTTTATAGCTATATTTTAAAAAGTAACCTCAATAAATTGATGCACCAGAGTCAGTTACTAGCAAAACCCTAGGACAGATCCAGGACAGGTACATGCTAAGTATCTCATTTCAGTGAAGGCACATCATCACTTGAAAGGCAATTGCTATTCCAGTTCTTGGCCTATGAAAGGCTCAGCCAGATTTCAAACAAATGAAATTTCAGCAAATATCTTGTGTCAGGTTTGCACTGCAAGGTTTTGATGGTTTCTGTGAGAAGATGCCAGAAGCTGCCCCCATGTCAGACAGAGCTAATACCAGGTGGCTCCAAGCTGGATCTGCTGCTGGCCAAGGCAGAGCCCATCAGCGACTGTGGTAGTGCCTCTGGGATAACACTTCTAAGAAAGGGGGAAAAACTGCTGGACAACAACAGCAAGGGTGAGAGGGGAGAGACAATTTGTGAGAGATTCTGCCCAACAGACACCAAGGCCAGTCCAGAAGGAGGTGCAGGTGCTGGACAGAGATTCCCCTGCAGCCCATGGAGGACCCCTCGCTGGAGGAGGCGGATGCCCAAAGGAGGCTGTGACCCCACGGGCAGCCCACACTGGAGCAGAGTCCTGGCAGGACCTGTGGCCCCATGGAGAGAGGAGCCCATGCTGGAGCAGGTGTGTGAAGAACTGTGGCCTCTGGGAATGACTCAGGTTGGAAAAGTCCATGGAGGCTGTCTCCTGTGGGAGGGACCCCACACTGGAACAGGGGAGAGTGTGAGGAATCCTGCCCCTGAGGAGGAAGGACAACATGGAATGAGCTGACTGCAAGCCCCAGTCCCGGCCTCCTATGCTGCTCAGGGAGACCAGGTAATGATACTGGGAGAGAAGCTGACTCTGAGAAGAAAGGAGGAGTTTCAGGGAGGTACTTTAGATTTGCTCTTGTTTCTCACTATCCTGCTCTGATTTTGATTGGCAATAAATTTAACTCATTTTCCCAAAGTCGAGTCTGTTTTGCCTGCGACAGTAATGGCTGAATGACCTCTCTCTGTCCTTACCTCAACCCATGAGGCTTCTGTCAGATTTTCTCCGCCCTGTCCCACAGAGGGGGAGTGACAGATCAGCCTGAAGGGCACCTGGCAGCCAGCCAAGGTCAACCCACCACAAGCCTCATTTCTAACAAGTTTCTCCAGTAAAGGAAGAATTCTATACTAGTAAACCAATTACAATTACATTCACACATAAATGAGAAATTTTGTCAGTTTGGGACTGCCTGACACACCCCACAAACCAGATGGCTCCAAATATATCCTCACTCTGTGTTTAAAAAACCCCTAAATATGCAAGCCTCAAGCTGAAGGCTGTCCCAAAGCAATAAGCAAGAGGAATAAAACTCTCTTTTCTATTTTATACCTCTCCATGAAGGAGCAAGGAACTATACTCATTGACTCATGCACATGCTAGGTGGGAAATTATTTTATCTTATGGCTGCTATGACTCAGTTGAAATGGCGGAATAGTTTCACTCCAATTCATGGAGAGCAGTACAAAGAGGACAAGATGTTAGCATTAATTACATAAGGCCAGAAGGTTCAGAAGAGATCTTCTAAGACATTCTAATCTTTATTATTACTCAATCAAATCCCAGCTAAAGGTTTTATTCTGAGGAGATCCCTGCAAAAAGTATCCTTCCAGGGGAATCAAGCTGTCATCCTCATACTTTACACAAACTCTATGCACACTTTTAGCAGACAAATCACCTCTGATGCTTTTTACTCTTTAAATTCAACTTCCCCAGGAAGCCTGGAGAAATCTTACAAAGGCCATGCTGCTTCCCAAACAAGTCTCTCAGACCTATGTTCGCAACATAACACATTTATTACCTTTTTCTTCTGGAATGCATTGACTTAAGGAGATTTCAGAGCTCCTTTCTGTTTGTGACAATTTAATGATACATGTAGCATTGGTGGTACTATCAACATTATCCAAAGGGATGGAAAGTTCCTGGTCCTGAAAACTGCGTGGATTGCCACTGAGCTTCCAAGCGTAATTCAGAGGCCTCTGGAAATGTGCTGTACAGTTTAATACAACTTCACCATCGCTGCTGTTGCAACTTATTTTAGGTTCTGGAAGGGAATCTAGGAGGAGAGAAAACATTCTGTATTACTTTAGTTATAAACTATATAGAATTTCAGCACAGGACAAGGCTGGAGCAACAAAAGCAGCAGGAGAGGGCACAGGCAAAAGCATGGGGGTGTGTGCACACACGCATGAGAGAGAAATGTATTTCTGAAAGTGACCTGTAAAACACCTGTTTGGGGTTCTCCTGTGCCTAGTCCAGGAGTCCTCATGGCTCACCATCCATAGGACTAATAGACACACTCTGGGAAAATAATATATTTTCCAAAGACTGTTAGTGAGGCTGAGTAGATCTGCACAGGATGATGCCACAGGTATCCAGGCATGTACAATACACTTGCAGGAATACCTTTAATAGATACACATGCCTGGTCAGCTTGCTCCAAGTTTGGTTGTCCACCTGAAAGCGCTGTGTGCCATCTACACACGTTCTAGAAGTCATCCCAAGGTGAGAAATGATGGGCACACAAATGAGATGCCACCTTTGAAAATTTGTTCAGCAACTTAAAATTAGAGACAAAGAACAGCCTCCTCTGTTTCTGTTTGTTTCCCTCACAAATATACAATGCCTTTTCTAGACATTTTAAAGTGAATAGTGGTTCACATTCTTTATGCAGTTCTTCCAGTACTTACCTAACACAGAAAGTTCGAAAATTAAGCTGTGATCATTCACAGAATCCCAGTACTGTAACTCATATGTGCCAGCATCATCCTTCTTCAAGTTAACTATAGTCAATGATCCATTCTCTGTAAGTACACTCCTGTTATGGAAAGGACCAAAATATGTCGGGTTGTTTAGCCCTTCCCATTCAGCCACTTTATCCTTGTTTTTCTTCCAGACAGTTTCCACTCTTTCTTGGTTTATTTGTACTGGAAAAGTAAAATTTTCTCCTATGATGCCAACTACCTCCTTATAGTCGATGTGCGCTAGAGGAGAAGGGAAAAAAAGAAAAAGTTACTTCAACAATTGTTTTATAAAACACTGCTTGACTAATGCTGCATGCAATATCAGATACATTCAAATTTAGGTTAGAAGCACATCACAAAGTTGCAAAATAAGGTACACATCAGTTAAGAACTACCCAAACCCAAGCTGTCAGCACAATTGTACGAGAGGCACGGCAAAAGAATCCATTTTCCATATTCTGGTCCCAGGCAGAATAATTGCCCCGATGATCTTCCTTATGCTAAGCCTCTCTATCTTTCCCTCTGTTCACTTGAATTAGGCCTCCTGCCCATGATCTGGTGAAAAATATTAAATGAAGAATTGCCACCACCAAAATCTGTTTTAGCATCTTGTTGCAGAACGCCCAGACTGAAGTTCCTGCTGATCAAATAAACTGTAATTTCTCCAGTATGAATATTCACAGTTAGTAAAAAGCACACTTCTGACCCAAAACTGGTACTTGAGTTCAAAGCACCTGCTCTGAAGTGATGGGGGTGTTAGGGATTTCCCTTGAAAAGTCACTTAAGCAAGTTTATTTCACAGTCAATATATGTGAAACAGCACTCTATCCTCTGAGATCTAGTAAAGCTGACAGCAGGAATGAAGCTGTTCAGAAACCTCCACTGCTCCCAGTTTCAAGTCAATTACATCCTTCTAAAAATGCCCAAGCATTCAATATTAATAAATTAACCACAACAGAAGAGAGATAAGAGATTTTCTCTAATTTTTATTGAAAACAGCTACATTTGTGAGAAAAAAAAAACCCCTACTGATCTAGCAGACAAAATCCTGCTGTAGGGAAGGGACCACAACCTTTAAACATCAGTGTCTCTGTCTCTGCTTCAGTCTTCAGCAGTCACCTCTCACTTCCAAATAGTTCCACATAGCTCTGCTACAATTGCAAGATCACTGCCATGGCAGACAGGAACATAGATAAAAAAAACACTTTGGTATTGAGTTCAAGTTAATGCTTGCCTTTAGGAATTGATTTTGGTCCATAGTAGCTGGTAACTTTTTACTTCTAGCTTGAAGGAAGGGCATAGTTAAGATACAAACGAGGTCTCATATCAAGGCAGGATTCCCAATCTACACCATGTAAAGCTTCCCTTTAAACAGTAGCTGTGCATGGTGAAACAAATATTTCAGGTGTCTACTCCTCAAGCCAGCTGGTTCCAAGTGACAGCAAGTATTCTGGGTTTTATCTTTTCTTATTTATTCCTCAATGGCATCAGTTTAAGGACCCACCAATTCCTGTATCCTGACAGACAGAAGGTCAGCTAGGCCTTCCTTTCCCACTGGCAAAGGACAGTGCCCATCAGCTCTTCTGCCACGCTGTAGAAACACAGACTTTCTCTGACAGCACAATGAACACAAGCAATAGAAACACACTTCCATGTGCTTGGCTAGACAACTGCACACACATTCTTCTCCATGCCTTACTTTCTATGGAATATCCGATTTGTTTGCAATTTACCCATGAAAGCACTCGTCTTGCATCACTGGAGTTGCAACTTCTTGTTGTCTGCACTTACACGGTCGCCTTTTCCAGGCACAGGAACTGTTGCAGTAACCAGGGTAAGCTATCAACTCCCACATCCTGTCAAGACAACCTACCTGCTTTTCTGTGCATTCTACCCTGTTCAGGCAGATTTAAACATTTTACTCGAGCATCTCTTCCCACCTATCTCAACTGATGATTTCCGGAATTAAAAAGAACTCAGAAACTCCAGACTGTGCACCTGGAGACCACAAGATTGCAAGATACTGGGTAGGGTGGAATACTATTTTGATCTGACAAAGCCTGGAGTTAGAGACCTTTGTTTCATAAAGACAATTTCCAGGAGTGCATATTCCTCAAGAATTCACCCCGCACTGCCTAAGGACCTATGGCATTCCTAGTATGGAGAAAAACTCCCTGCTCTTCCCACTGTGAAATGCTACCTCTGGGTAGCTTTGGCTCACAGACACAACCAGGCTGTGGTGGCCTGACATCAGCACGAGCCAAAGCACAAGAGCCTTCTGCAGGGACAGCAGCTGTTTGCTGGGCACTAAGAACATGAGCAAGGACAGCCACCACTGCTCAGCCAACCACTTATAACTTCCTAAATTTGGGTGTTGATCCAGGCAAATGCTCCATGTCTTTACTCTCTTTCAGTTAGTCATAAGAGCTAGGCTGGAGTTATGAGAGCAAAACTGTTGCTTCTTCAAGCCCAGGAGTGAGGCTGAAGGAAAGCAGAGCTGAAAAAAACCCCACATTTTCTCTCCACAGGTTCTACATGGCACAGGGGGGCACTGCTGTCTTCAGCACACTCTCTTCTTGCTGGCTGGTGGAAAAAAAGGTTGGCAGCAAGGAGCTGGGGAGCTCCTGCCCAAGGGCATTCAGGGCTCCCAGGAGCAGGACAAGGAAAAGGTTATTCTGAGCTGTACCCCTTGGCTTTACCTTACCTGGTTCTTCTTCTCAGAGATAGGATTAAAAGTATCAGAGACAGAATTCTTGTTCAGACTTAGATGTTTATGATTTCTTACCTATGTTACAGCCTCACTGACTGGGAGTGCTTCTACACACGAAGTTAACAGAGTAGAAATGGTGCACAGAGTTCTGTCTTCAAGGTCTTTTAAAGCTGAAACTACCCAATTATGGGACGCCAACTAATTTATTTTTACTTTTAACCCAACAACTAACCACTCATGTTCCACACTGTGGACTTTTTCAACCAATCATACAAAATTATCCAAATTTATGAAGAAGGAGGAGAAGAAGGAGGACTAACCTATGCCCTAAACCCTTCATCTTGTTACATATATATTACTATATCCCAAAACCTTAAATTCTTTCACCCTATAATATAACACACTTCTATTCAACTACACACTCACAATCTCAGTGCACAATTTTGGAAGCCTTTTCCATGGCCTCAGGTCAAATGCACCGTATTTTTGGGGATCAGTCCCTGTCAGCACAGGAAGCCTGAAATCCTCTGTGTTCAGGGTTCTGATATTATTCCTCAAGGATAACAGCCATCTCCTGTCACCTTAAAACATCCAGTCTCTGATTTTATTTCCCTGCTTCACTGGTCTAGTGAAAATGTGAAGAAGTGTCCCATTCAGTGCCATCAGCTTCCTTTTTTCAGAGAAATCATACAGAAATGTTGCATGAGGTCATAACCACACATCTTTGAAAAAAGCATGTGTCATCATGTTTTCTATATTCCTAAGAAACCTCTCCCCATTTTTCTACTTCATTTTACATGGAAACATATTTTGCATTCCACAGTGGTGAGCAAAGAGGGAGAAGCAACAACCAAACACTCTCTTACACTCTCTTTTAGAAGGCTAGAACTGCCCTTTCTTTAATTTCTCTGCTTTCTCCCTCTCCTCTTATTGTAGCCTAATATTCCAAGATAAAGTTCACACAACAAAATAGTGCTGTGCTAAGGCCTCCAGCAGCCTCTACAGAAACCACCAGACTTCCTGCCCTTGTATCTCCTAAAACCCACTCCAAATTCCTTCTCATGACAAGCCTTTGTGTTCTTTCCTTCCAGTCAAATTACATGCTCTAAGTGGCACAGATAAAGAGGAGCTAATACTGTGTGGGCAAAGCCTCTTCTGCAAACCCACCACCTCATCTTGTCTACATCATCTTCTGCTCCCACTTCTCCAGCAGCCAGATGCACAAAACTCAGAGCTGTACTTGAGTTTGAATACTCTCCAGACTAATTCTGACTCTTCCAGCATTTTAGCAGGCTAAAGGCATCTATATTCAGCTCTGACTAAGTAGAACTTAATACTCCATTTACCAACAATAAATGCTTCATGACTGTATTTGTCTACCTGGTTTGACTTTCTTCACTATTTTTCTTGGAGCTGATGTAAAGCCTAGTTATTTTGGAGAACTGAAATCTGTAAGCTAAGCCCTTTTTATTTTAAATGCTATCATTAATATTTCTGGTCTCAAATACTGATTTGAAATGCATACAGGTACATATTAGGTCTATCCAGGCAGCAGCTAGGTTCTCCTCTTACCACTAAGACACTAACATTCCACCTGCTGAAACTGGGTGGAAAAGACTTTACTAATTAGTTTGTGGCAAGGAACTATTTGCTCCAGGAGTAGGGCTTTCTAAAGAAAAGATTTTTAATTGTTGTAACTTCCCAACTACCCTTTTCTTCGGCTTTTTAAAAATTTCGAATTCCCCCAGCAACTGTAACCAGCAGACAATTATGTTCCCTCCTAACCCTCAAAACCACCAGGTGCAGAAAACCCTGAAATAAATAAATATTCAGTCCAGAAGGACTATGAGAATATTCACCAACCATAGTCCTCTTAATTCCCCCACAGGCCACAAACACAACCCACTTCCCAGACTCCAGTAAGAAAGCACTTAGATCCATGGTGTAAAAGCACAGGCAAAAGCTACAGCCAGGGGAGAGAGAACACACATGACAATAAGCTGTAGCAGCAACCCAGGCTGTTACAAGATAAAATCAGGTTTGTGCAGGAATTAATGCAAATCCTACATGTAACATCCAAAGCAGACATGTTCTCCTGCACACTGCAGCATGATCACAGACGGGTGTGTTGCTCCCCTGGAAAATACGGGGCTGCATCTACAGAGCTCTACACATCAGCGAAGGCAGGACCAAAGGGTGGCACCTACCAACAGGCCTGGGTCCCTCCCCATTACAAAAATCCATACCTTCACTCATATCCCTCAGCAAGGGCCCAATAACAGCCAGCATTCCCTTGCAGAGGCAATCCAGTCATTTTCAAACTATGCTGTTTTTAAAAGGCATGGGGATGACTTACCTATACCTCCTTCTCCCTTCTTTTGTCTGCTGGCAGATTGTACTTGACACACACCCCCACTCCAACTACAGACACAGCAAAAAAACCCACAGGAGGGCTGTAATGCCCGGATGTGACTCACTGTGGGAACACCAAGTGCTCGTGCATGGAATGGAGCAGAAGTGAGTGGGATGGGGAAGAACGAGAGTAAGAGCAGAGAGGAGGGGCAGGCACGGATCCCTTCTCTGTGCTGACCAGTGACAGGACCCAAGGGAACGGCCCAAAGCTGTGTCAGGGGAGGTTCAGGTTGGATATTAGGAAAAGGTTCTTCTCCCAGAGGGTGGTTGGGCCCTGGGACAAGCCAGGGAGGGAGAGGACTGGGAATCATCACTTTTAGCAGCGGTAAACTATTACAGAGGATCATTGTGTCCTGCAGATTATTGATTATTTACAGTCTCTAGGCTTTGCTTAGGGACAGAACTGACTCGCATTTAAGCCTGCCTTGAACTATGAAAAAAAGCAGCAGTTTGAAAGCAGTCCAAAGCCACCAGAACAGGTTGCCCAGGCAATGGATGCCCCATCCCTGGCAGTGTTCAAGGCCGGTCTAGATGGGGCTCTGAGCAATCTGGTCTAGAGAAAGGTGTCCCTGTCCATGGCAGAGGGTTAGAACCGGATGATCATTAAGATCTCCACCAACCCAAACCATTCTATGATTCCAGATCCTCTGGTCACTTATTCCCAGAATCCAGACATCAGCACTTCCTATACTGTACAAGCAGAGTCTTCATGCGATCAACAGCACTGAGAAAATAATCTGTCTTGGTAACTCTTTCCTTCAATTGGGTTCATTTCCAGTCAGGTCATCTTTGCAGTTCTACTTGTAAAGGATGGCACAAACTGATGCCTTAGACAGGAGCTGTTCACTCTCAGAAGAAGTCTGAAAGAAAAATCATTTTTATCAGCTTTTAGATTGTCAGACTATTCTCAGTACTGGGGATGGCAACTTCTGCTTTTAGGTGAACCAGGGTTTCTCAGTTTAACTCAATTTCTATGAAGAAGCTAATTGAGAAACAAAGCAACCATTAATGCAAACATACAATGAAAATGGCATGAAAGAATCCATCTAAATATTTAAGAACTAGAAGGCAGTAATACTGCATAAAAAAAAAGAGTTGATGTTCAGGACACTGAAAGAGTCTTGGGCTTTCAGGTGAGCCTTACTGCAGACACAGAATGCCCCCAGGTGCTCTAGTTCACAAATTCAGCTTACTTCCCACATCCCCTCTGCTTTTGGGGCAGGATCCTGACGCAGTTAAAGCAAGTAAAAGTTCAGCTGCCATCTACAGTGCATCTGAACATCCCCACAGGTGTGGCTTACACTTTGAGCCTCCTGTAGGTGTGGTATTACTTATTCACCTCCTCCACAGGGAGGACGGACGCCAAGATCTCTCTGTGGGTTCCTTCACCAAATCAGGCCACAGACACCACAGTGACTTTCTTTCCACCCACATACAACATCCAGGATCCCAAATCAGAACAGAGTTTTGTCACAAACTTCCAACAACTGAAAGGAGCGTGCTCTTGGTAGGTTTAAAATCAAAGTCCTTCCATAGCCTTGAGGTGAGACTTTGTGCTGTAATTGACAAGTCTGAGGTTTAATCAGATAAAAAAACTGACTTGGCCTGGCATTGTGAAAAGCAGGAATCCCCATGTGAGGAGCAGGAATTCTGAAGTCACAAAAGCTACACTACAACTTCTGGCTTCCACAGAAGAATGAAGAAGGACATCTTCTTCCCTGCTCCAGACATTCAGCAATGTAACTGGGGTAAGTGCAGGGCTTTGAATCTGGATGGAGAAAGGATTCTGGAGGGGAAGGCTGACAAAGGATGAGGAGCTAGCAACAGCATCCTGGTGTTTAGAACAGATGTTTGCAAGGCTAGAAACTTGCATGCCAAGTTGGACTGCTGCCTATTTACTTCATGCACTTGGGCAGATCAGTATGACTTCTAGGGTCTTGATTTTCATATAGAGAGATGATGGGGGATTTTACCTTGTTAAAGTTAACATGAAACATTCACACATAGTCAACACACACATAAGAGCAATAATGCAAGCACACAAATAAAAACATGGTGCGAAACCATAACTATTTAATTTAGTGAACAACAGTAAAGTGTTTGCATTCCCAATCTCCTGCCCTTAGCCACTTTAGAATCAAAATTTTACAGAGAAGACAACAGAACTAGCTAAGTTTTTCATTAAAGGAGGATGTTATGATACTTGCAGCCACAACTACTCTCTCCAGTTGTCCAAGCACCATCACCTTTTCCTTTCAATTTTACCCTTTTTGGAACCTGGAATATTTTTTTTCCAGGTAAGTCTATAGTATGTAGACTTAGATGCACAGAATAGCAGCAGCATGCCAATTTACATAATGCAAGTAACAAAGTCCCTTGACTCACAGAAAAAGTTATAAGAAGATATCCTTCAGTTAATCATGCATTAGTCACACTCATTTAGAACTCTCTCCAAAGGCACTGCAGGTAAGAAATTGCAGCTAAGGGGCCAACTCATGCAGGTGTGCAGAGCCCTGGCTTCTCCACTGGTCATCCCTGCACATCTGCACCCCAACACTCTCTTATAGAACAGGACCTCTCCTTATCAATTAAATAAAGCAAGTTGAAGACTTCTGGAATACTATGAGGAGGAAATCACAGGGAGTTGCTCTGAACTCTCAACAGCAGAGAAGTTCCTTTTCAAACAGAGGGATACAATAGCTCCTATTTTAGGCACATTCAGGAAACTCCCAAAGCAAAAACCCCCCAAAACCCAAAATCAGAAGAAATCCCTTAGACTAGAGTAATGATAAGGTCTTCGTATACTAAATCATGCTTTTTGGCCCATCTAGCAATAGCAGCTCACTCTGATGACAACAAGAAAGTTTGTACATGCATTTTCAATTTCAAAAACGGACAAATTTTGTTTATACTTCTCATATTCACAGCCCAGTGCACGGGCTATGCGTGTAAGGACTATGCTCCTCAGGCACAGTGGTGGCATTTGGATTAAGAAGACCTTTGATTATTATTTCAATAGCAGTTGATAGTAATAATTTACTTCTAAAAAAAATAAATTAAAAAAAAAAAAACCAACAAAAAAACCCCAAGCAAACAGAAAAGACCCAAACAACAAAACAACAAAAATCAAATCAAATAAACCCAACTGCTAAAAAAAACCCAAACCAGCAAAAACGATTGAGAACTCCATTGCTTTTCGCATGAGCAAGGACGAACACAGAATACAAAATAAACAGTATTTTCGCGTTTAGGGGTGACAAGAACACTTCTACAATAAAAGCTGTTTTCCTGACTCGCCTAACCCCTCGGGACCCGCAGGCAGACGTGCACACCGAGGAGGCTGCGGTGCCGCTTCCTTCGCGGCGCGGGGTAAGCCGGGGGCGGCCACCAGCGCCCCGTGCGCGGGTACCACAAAAATCGCACGCATCCCCACCCCAAGCCTGCCCCTAACACAACCTGGAAACAAACGGGGCGCAGCAACCTGCCCAGAACAGCGTGGGCAGCTCCTCCTGAGCGTGCTGACGGCCGACACGGAACTTAGGTTTACGGAATGCAGTTTTAGGTCTAAACCGGGAGGGAGGCA
>VYXF01010888.1:797701-831950 GCA_013397295.1 Polioptila caerulea | reverse complement strand
CCTTCTTTCTTTCCTTCTTTCCTTTCTTTCTTTCTTTCTCTCTCTCTCTCTTCTTTCATCTTTTTCTATTTCTTTCCTTATTTCAACATTTTTAGTTAAGAAGTCTTGTCTTTAAGATCCCTATCCCTTGAAATTGTCTTCTTGGATTTCATGCCAAATAGCTTGGATTAATGAGCCATTTAGAATCCCAAGCAGATAGATTATCCTTCTATTCTTGAAAGTGTTGGGATTGGAGCTGGGGTTTTTTCTTTAAACTGCCATTGTTCTGCAAGCTTCTGTGCCATTTTCCAGTCAGGTGGGACTATATAATATTATTTGTTTTGAAGTGCAAAAGCCTGAATAGAAAGTGCATGGAAAACCAGGATGAAACCACAGCAGGTGTTGCATGTTCTTCTCAGAAAAGCAGCTGTTGCCTTCAAGAGAGATAGCACCAGATGGAATTCTTTGGTATAGATTCTTTTTTTTGGGGGGTTATCTAGAGTTTAGAAAATGCAGTGGTGAAAGACCAGGTGATCTGGCCAAGGACTTCCCACCAGTGGCAGCAGAGAAGGATCCAGGTGTTCCCAGTCACCTCACTTACTCCAGGTGGGCTCTGTGGTGGCTAAATGAATCACCACAGAGAGAGTGAGATCTCAGCCTGAGCCCTGCAAATGTCATCTCATTCAGTAAAATATCTGGTTCCATCCTGAATCAGAGCATTCTGGAGAGTTATTACACCACTACAAAAAAAAATTTCCAGGTGTGTGTGTGTCTAGCACCAAAAATTACTTTCAGCCACTGTCTGGCAGCCTTCTCTGAGACAAGTGAAGCTTCCAGTGAACAACACAGTGGCACGTGCCCTGCTTGGGGAACGCCTAACATCCTTGTCTCTGGTGACTCCACAGGGCTTTGGGTACCAAACCTTCCTGGATTGAAGGGCTTGTCCAAGCCATACTGCACAGCAGCCACGTGAATGTGATTGCAGTAGACTGGGTTTATGGCTCTACAGGAGCCTATCCCTCCGCAGTGGAAAATGTCACACAGCTGGCCCTGGCCATCTCACAGTTCATCAGCGAGCTCCTGGTAAGCTACGGTGCATTTCCAGGGCAGGGAGCATCTTCAGGGAGCTGCCTCAACCTGCTGTATCCAGGAGCTGGACAAGTGGATTTTTTATTCCAGATTTTTCCTTTTCCCCTCTTTCAATCCAGGCTTGAGCATGCCCCCATTTTTCTTCTTCCTTCTGAGTTTTGACATTTTCTGGAAAAAATCCCAGTTGTCAGCTGCCTCTACAGTTCAGAACAAACCTAAAGCCTGCCTTGGGTTTTCTTTGATCCGTATTCACTGGACAGTCTTCTTCTGCTGAGAAATTTTGTCCAGGAAACTGGAGGTTGTGAGATTTGAGGCTATATTATATTTGCTCTGGGCTTCAGATATACTTCCCAGTATGTGGAAATAACCCAGATGTGACCCTTTCTGTTTGAGCAAAGCACAGCTGAACAAGACTTCAGCAACCAGGGTGGTGAATCCTTATGTTAACCAGCTACATGTAAACTCTCCATGAAATGTTTGCAGTGCTGACCAACCTGTTTAGGCCTGGGTCTGCATCTGTGGACCTGAAGAAAGGCTCTGATAAACAGAAAGGACAATACTCATCATTTCCTTAAGTATTTGGTTTTCCACTGTAGACCTCAAAAGCAATCCTACATTAGGAGAGTTACAGAGCGGCTGCGTGGGCTGGGACAGGATATTTCAGCTTTCTGCTACAGAAACAATAATTTGTATTGTTGTCACCCTGCAGGCCCTAGGAGTGTCAGGGACATCTATCCACATCATTGGGGTAAGCCTCGGAGCACATGTCGGGGGCCTGGTGGGGCACTTCCACGGCGGTCGCCTGGGACGGATATAAGTTATCACCAAACTGAGTCTGGGGTGCTCACCTGTCCTCCAGAGAGAGAATGAAAGAGCAAGAAAGGGGAGTAATTCAGAATGGTCTTCAGTTTCATAAGGGCTCACTAGATCCAAGCTTGTGGGCTTCTTCCTAGATTCTGACAGTGCCTTTCCAACATCAGTCCCCTCCACGCTGCCAAAAGAACAGGATTATTTGCACAAAGGTCCTCCCACCTCTGCTACACCCTTCAAATTGGTGCCAGCTTAGCAAAGTACGAGCCCCCATGACTAGTGAAAGACCACAACACCCAGAAGCTTTGTCCAAATCATAGCATGTACATGTCATTCTTAGAATTAAAGCCCACAATACAATTGCGGGGGGAGCAGCAGGAGCAAGCTGTGCTGCAGGAAAACGTGAGCTGAGAGCCAAGGGGACAGTGAGGTGGGCAGTGGCCTCACAGACAAGGGATATAGCCCTACTGTGTCTGAGCAAGAAGAGCACAGCAGGTCCAGTGGCAGGAACCAGGGTCATCCACAGTCCAGTGATCACCAGGCAAGTTTGTAGTGATAAGGCAAGCCCAAGATCAAGCTGGGAAGTCAAGTCAGGACCAAGTAGGGCCAACAAGACAAAGGCCAGGGCATGGCATCCCTACCACAGGGCTCAGACAAGGAACAGAGGCAAGAGCCTGAGCACATATTGGGAGGAGGCTCTTTGCTGTCCTCCCCCACAAGTTGGCTGTTTCCACAGTGGGCTGGTCTAATGCCACCCAACTGCACCAAACCAGAGCTGACCTTAAACACAGACAGACTCCTGAGTGTGAGGAAGAGGCTCCACTGGGGAATTGCAGAGCAAAATGGCTATAGGCTGATCCTGTCATTTAGTGGTCTTGGGGCACTCAGGACCTGTTCAGCCTTTAGGCATGGAGTGTGAATAAAGTCACAGAATCATTTAGGTAAGAAGAAAGTTTGGAAGGTCTCAAGTCCACACACCACCAGCATCACCCTACCTCAAAGCAGGGCTACATTGTATGTCATATCAGATTGTCAAGGGGTTTACTAAATTCTGGGAATCCCCAATGATAGAGATTCATTTTGATAGGAGGGAAATGCCACTAAGAAGGAACAGACAAAGTCTCCAGTAGTGTGGCCTCAGCTCCCAGTCTGCCTCAGCCCATGCTATCTGTCCCACAGGGGTATCCTCAGGAAGGCTCTCACTGCACTCTTGGCAGGGCAGTCCAGAGAAATGTTGGTTGTTTTCACAGCTACCCATGCTGCATGGAATACAGGCATTTCTTAACAGGAAGTGAGTTCCGTGTTGAGTCCTTGTAAAAGCTGTGAATCAAAGATTACATTAGGAGGAAATTGGAGTAGCCTCTATCCTGCACCAGAATTTTATGATCTTCTGATGAGCAGAAGCAGACACATTTCCATGAAAGCATGGTAATTAGCTTCAGAGTTGAACACTCTTCCCCTTTATGTTGTCCACATGTAACAGCAGCTCTGTAGTTTTATTTATTCATTCAATTTTTAACTCTGCTAGGGGTGTCCCTTTTCCACATTCCTGTTTACCCTATGATTTCATAGGCACACTAGGCATTGAGGATTCCAGTTCAGATTTAGGAGGTTGATGACAGGTTGGGTTAGACCCAAGATATGCCTGATCTCATCTCCTGCCTCCTCACACACATGTGTACACTCATACAGGAATTTGATCCCAGGGCCACAATTAGCTGAGGTGCTTTCAGTCACCTAAGAAGAGCTGTATGGAGCAAAACCAGAGGGAGTCTTGGAGATCAGAGCACAAACTTTGTTTTTCCAAAGTGAGTTTCTTTAATCCATGCCTGTTCCAGTGGATGGAACCTCCCTGTGCAGGAAAGAAACTGGAACTAACAGCACTTATCAAACTCAGAAAAGAACACTGTGTTTCAATACTTGCAGAGGAAATGAAAATTCTTGAAGGAATTAATTTGCATGCAGAGCTCCATTGAATAGTTTCCTTAGCAGAGATGTACATCTCAATGCAGTTTCTGCAGCCTGTGCTTGGGACAGGAAGAGATAGAGGAGATGGGATAGAAACGTGCTTGCCTTGGAGCTGTGGTGGAACTGACTGCTGTTCATGTTAGGTTTCTGCCTCCTCACTAAGAACTTTATGCCACGTTAAACAACAATTTTCAGTATCTTTTAAAGCTTTTAACTACAACTTGGTCTGTAGAAGTGGGTGGGGAACCTCTCAGCTTTTTGTGCATACCAAGATTAAAGAGCATTAAAGTCTTATTTATGGCTTTTATTTACCAAAAGAACAGGAAAGAAGTTTTTTTCCTTCTTTTCCTTTTCCTTCTTCCCTTTCCCCTCACAAATGCAGGCATGCCCTTTTGTAAATTGTTGATATTGCCTTCTCCATAAAGAATTAAGGAGGCTGAGTTCAAAGCTGTGAAACCAGCCAGTTCCAAGGTTAAGTGGCACATGGAGCAGACCTGCTTCCTAAACTAATGTTGCCTGGGGAGTAAAAAAAAGTCTTGTGAGGTTACTTTTCTATAAAACGAGAACAGGATAAACCTCAGAAAAAAAAATTTGTAGTCTGCTTCTTGGTATTGCCAAGGATGCTTTTCTGTGTTCCTCTGGGTCCACAGAAGTTGCTCTTGGAGATGTAGATGATTGCTAAAGACTCAATTTTATTTGTGGGGAAAGGGCTCAGAAGCCCCTTTGGTTTAAAATTGTTAGGTAGTAACGAAACATTTGTAATTCTTGAGTTGGTTAATACCTGGAGTGCTGAATTCACCACCTAACTGCGGGTCTCCAGTGACATTTCTCAGACTGTAGTGCTAATACACACGACAATACAATTTGGGAAGGCATTAAAAAGTTTGATTCTCTTTCACCAAAACTCCAAGAGACACTAGGCACTCACTCTGTCAGAGTTATTTAAAGCTCAGTCATGGCTTTACAGCCTAGAACCTTGAGTTAAAACACTGCTAAAAGGGTGTGGAACAGCAAGGACAATGCAAGGAAGCTGTGGTGGAAATTGGCATTTGCAGAATCTATTCTGGGACTTAATTCCTGAGACCCATGAATAATTTCTTATTCCTGCCTAGCACTATTTTTAAAGTTTTAGATAAAATAACCAGTCCAGAAATAAGAAAGAGAGGGGCTGAGGAGCACTTGTTGTTGAGGTGTTTGATTTTGTTACAGCCCTGGATCCTGCAGGCCCTAAGTACACCAGAGCCAGCCCCGAGGAACGCCTGGATCCTGGGGATGCCCTCTTCGTGGAAGCCATTCATACTGATGCTGACAGTAAGCTGGCTCCCCTCTTCCTGTACTGCTGTTCCTCCTGACATCATTGTTGCTAAGAAGGCCATTGTCCTTTTTTTGTCAGACTCTCATGAGTTCAAGTCCACTCTGAGGAAGTTTCTTGTTAAGAAAGGCTTTGATGATGAATTCATACCCCAGAGCACTTAAACAACAGACAGGTGGAGGTTGCTACAGCAGAACCAGCTCGGCATGACTTTTACTGCCTGAAGAGAATTTATAGGGCTAGTCTCACTTTGTCTTTTCCCACCTGATGTGAGAAAGGTGCCACTGAGACTGCTGCAGGAAAGTAACAGAGTCAAACCAACAGCTGGTGCAACAACAGAGTAACTTCTCTAAAGCACTGAGCACCTGCATAGGCGGAACACATGCTGAAGAATAACGTGGTGCCTTTGAGTCACACCTATTGCCTGGAGACCATGAAAACCTCTACCAACAGAACTCTCAATTATCCCTCATAATCCCACATTAAGGCTGTGGTCAGTTTAGTTCTCCTTTACACAGAATCAAGAACTAGAGTCGCTGAGGTGATGGTTATGACACAGTTTCCAGCTATTTTGATGGCAGGGCCTGGAGCATTTTCAGCTCCATGCATCAAACCTGCACATGTAGAAGCAGGAAATCTGGCCTTGATGTCTCCAGCATTAGGGCTGGCTCCAGTACTACTAATGCTCAACCAATTATTGGAACCTGTCATCAACATGTAGGGTAAAGCCTACAGAAGAGCCAAGCCTGAGAATGAAGTGGCATTTCACCTCCTTTCAGATTTCGGGATCCGGATTCCTGTAGGCCACATCGATTACTTTGTCAATGGAGGCAAAGATCAGCCAGGATGCCCCCGATTCATCTCTGCAGGTAAGAACATTTTCTGGCTGAGCAAAGAGCTTTCATGGCCACTTGGGAGACTGTGAAAATGCTGTTTGGCAAGCAGCTCTTGCTACAGCCAGGGCAGTCAGCAAAGCGAGACAAACATATTCACAGCCCACATCTCTTCTCAGCAGTACAAGAAGCAGGTGGAATTAAAATCACATACAGATAAAGTGTCTTTGCAGCACCACTGTCAAGAGATGTGATTTTGGTGTTGCTTCTCTGTGACACAAAACCCTAGCTTCAGCAGAGGTGACACTTTGCTAGAAAGGCTCTTAGGCAGCACAAACAAAAGCTGCTTTTTGTTTTCATGCTGGAAGTTGTGTCTGCTTAGAGAGACAGTTTGTACAATTACTATGCTTTTATTCTAGAGAAGAGGACTTTCCACAGTAAACAGTGTGGGCTCATTAACCTTCAAATATGTTCTGTGTGAGTCAGCTGCATTGAGGGTCAGCTTACCTGGGATACCCACGGTACCTCATTTCCCATCGCTGGGGTTTCAGTGCAGGCAGGAGTCAAAGCTGCTGCACTCCCTTACAGAGAGCTTGATTGATGGCCTGGTTGATGGGAGACTGACAGAAACATGACATCCCTGTGGTCCCTCTCTTCTAGGGGACTCAGCCTGAGAGACAGATACACTTCTAACTTCCTGCAGAATTTTTCTTGCAGTGGGATCTTGGCTTTTAGGCACAGAAATACCCTGCAAAATGTTGTTTATGGGAAGGTGAAGACTGCAGTAAGAGTGTTCCTTCACTCCCAGTTCCTTGGGGATGAGCAACAGCCTGAAGCCAATGGGAAGGCTCATGGCTGCTTTTCTCTGGTTGATTTTTTCCTTGCAGGCTATAACTTCCTGATCTGTGATCACATGCGGGCAGTACATCTCTACATCAGTGCCTTGAACCATCCCTGTCCCATCGTGGGGTTCCCCTGTGCAAGTCATCAAGATTTTCTAAATGGTCATTGCCTGGACTGTGCAGAACCCTTCCTGTCCTCCTGTCCCAGAATAGGTACAGTACCAGCATGAGACCTTCCTGGACATATCCCTGGTGGTGTCAGTGCAGAGAACAAGATGCAGTCCAAATTTCTCTGAGCAGGATTTGCTTTGGATCTGTTTGGGAAGAGTGAGAAGCTGTTTCGTTTTCAGGCTTCTATAGATGCATTATAAAAGCTCATATATTGCCCAAAGTACAACAGCAAAATCTTGAACATTTCTGATCTTTAAACATTTCCTAGGGCCCAGATATGTGTTGAAAGGGAGTTTCCAGAATCATCTGCCAGAATCAGTAGGCAATCAGCTCAAAAAAATGTCTTGTTTAGAGAAGTTGCTGGAAATTTTAGTTCAAGCCACATTCTTCTACACCGCTCAGTGGTGTATTTATCCTTTTCATAATTTTCTGCCATGGTCACTCCAGAGATGAATTCTTTGGACTGGGACAAGGTAACAGATGCATCTTTTAGGCTTCTGAAACTGGGCTGTGGCATGAGGAAAGGAAGTGTCCTCTGCTGCTATTTGCAGTGTGGTACCAGAGGAACATAAAGAGAGCCCTTTTTCGGTATAGGTTGTCTCAGATGAGTCACCTCTACCCCATCTCACCAAACCATTTTGCCAGCTATTCTGCAATGCAGGCCACGAGTCATGATGCTTTACTCATTTGACCCAAGGAATTCAATTTCCCTTGTGTTTGCACTGTCATTTACATCTGCACTAAGTTTCCTGACTTGGTAGTCTTCAGTCTTGCTGATTTTGCACAGTTTGTTGGCAGAGGAATGAAAAGAAAGCCACCAAGAGGTTCTCTGGTGATGATGACCTGGGGTAGCCAGAGGAGGTTTTCTGAGGGAATGTCAAACAGACACCACAAACTTGTACTTGCTCTGATTTGCACTGGTATAAGAAAGGGACCTGTTCTCCAAGACAGGGGAGTCAGGCAGGGTGAAAAGGAGGGGACTGGTTATATTTCTGTTCTGTCATTCATGGCTTTCCCTGCACTGACCATATTTCCTCCCGCAGGCCTGCTGGAGCAGGCAGGTGTCAATATGAGCAGGCTGCCCCAGGAAGTGAAAGTTTTTTTAATGACCAGTCCTTCAGCCCCATTCTGTGGTGAGTAGCACAAGAGAAAAAGGAGCCAGAAGGGTGTTGGCCAATGAGGCAAATCCTCTGAGCAGCCCAGGTAGTTACAGCACACTACCCCATCAGAGTCAGCTTCTATGGGCCATGGGGTCTGAGACACATCACTGAAGAGCAATAACCCTGCACACCTCCTCCATAAAGCCCTTTCCAACAGATGTATTGGTGTGGGCACAGCCCTGATTTCAGCCACAGCCACGTGATTTCAGGGCTGAAGTAAAAGGGATTGAAAATGCCTGAATGTTCCCACTGGGCTATACAGACATGTCCCCTGTGCCTCACATAGCACAGAAACTTGATTCTTTCTTAGGCTATACAGACATTTTCTGCTGGTGGGGCCAGGGAATGAGTGCTAGAGCCCCTCTTTTGTCAGGGGTAGTGAGGACATGCACAGATAGCACATGTCCTCACTCCAACATTCTTTGCTTCTCACTCAGTCCACCACAGCCTGGTTGAGTTCCGCTTGCAGAAGAAACGAAATAGAGTCACCAGCATTGAGATCAGTTTCAGCAGCAACAGCACCAAGGACACAGCAAAGATCACCATGTGAGTGACAGTGCATGCTTCTGGCTGGTTTTTCCCAGCTCCATGAGTATGGATGTTTATCCTAGTCCAAGAAAAGCACAACAACAGTGTGATGAATCACAACCTTGTTTCTTGAGTCCCTCCACACTTTCTTAAATGCCCTCCAGAATTAGGCATGTGCTACCATTACTCAGTAACCCTGACTGGCTCCATGTCTTTCCCAAGTGCACAGAGCAGTAGGAGCACCCTGGGGTCCCCAGATTTGTGTACTTTTGTGTGGCTACGCTGGCTCCTTTTTCACACCATACCCTGACCTGGTGCCACTTCAAACTGCAATCACTGTCAGATAGTTATTAGCCCTGCTCTGACAGACAGGGGTGGCTTACAGCAAGACCCCAATCCACCAGAGGCTCCAAACAAATGGACTTGGTGGCTTTGACACTTCTCTTGATGTCCAAGAGGACAGCAGTTGCAAAGAGGAGACATGTGTGCCTCAGCATAGTCAGAGATGTGTTTGTAGCTTGTTGTTGCCTCTGCAGTAGTGCAGCAATGCTCTCACTCCCATTGAAAGGCAAAAGCAAAGGGCAGGGGACCAAGATCCACTGCGTAGACAGAAAGATGCCTCTTGAAAGCACCACCCTTTGCCAGTGTCTGAGTTAAAGGATCAGACTCTGCAGCTTCCACAGCTCTTGCCACCAGGGGATCTCCCCACCACAAAAATTCCCCAGAGTCTTCCTGATTTCTTCCTACTCCTTGCCCGTTGCTCTGGACTGGGAACCACAATGCAGCTAGCACATGCTGCTGGCTGCCTCAGGAAGCAGGAAAGCAGCCTGCTAAAGAATCCTAGCAGCTCTCCTGGGATCACAGGGATTCCAGTGCTGGCTCCCACACAGTCCTTATGCTAAGCCAAAATACTGTGACCTGGAGCTAATTGTGTTGCTGATTCAGTCGTGGGCACCAGGAGGTAGCGGGGGCAGAAATGGGGAAGAGGAAGCCACACTCTAGGGTACTCTCCAGAGTGACACAGTTGCTTGGTCACAGATTTCCAGCCAGGCACCACGATTTAGGTTTGCCCTCCATCCTGGTGGAGCTCAGCCTGTTCAACTCCTCCCGGTTTGGAAGCCAAATTTGCCTTTTCCACAGATGCAGAAGGGAAGAAATAGTAATTGCCAGGTCAGACCAGGACCCGTGCGGCGCTTCCACTGGCTGGACACGAGGTTTGGTGGGAGTCCAGCAGGAGGCATGTGAGCGCCGGAGGGAAAGGCTGCCGGAGGATGTGAGCCAGGCAGGCAATCCCGAGGCTTTGCTGTACCCTCCGGTTTTAATGAGACAGTGGAGTTAGAGCAGGGTAACCTACCCAGAGATGCCCTGCGGGGGGGAACGGCAGCTGCGTTGCTTTTAAATGCCTTTCTTAGCAGCACGAGGCTAAACTGAAAAATTTGCTTACAGCAATAAATCTACAGATTTTAAAGTATAAAATTGAAGGTATCCCTTTTATTTCCCTCTAGTGGCAAAGGGCAAATTTCTCTGCTCTAGGCAAAGCTCAGCCTTCCACTGCAGTCAAGCTCAGAGTATCAAATGGGCATCTAAACATAGATCCTCACATCACAGTTCAGACACTGATCGATCAGTGACTTATCTCAGATGATCTGTCATGTATATCATCCTGCAGTTTCCCAGAAGTGCAGAAGGACTTACTTGGGAGTGTTCAGCTAGTCTCAGACCCTCAGCAAAGGACTCACATGGTTGTGTCTTGCCTCACACTGCCCTTCTCGTCTCCTCCCCCAAATATTCATTCCAATCTCATTCTTCCCCACACGTTGCTCAGAAAGCCCCAAGAGACACATCCCCAAGCTTCAGTAGGTGACATGGGCCTGATGAGTGAGGAGTTTGTTACACAGGACACTTCCCAGCTGCACTGCTGTGTGCTTACACATCACATGACATCATCCCCCATATCCAAGAAAACATACCTCTGAAGCCAGCCAAGTCTCCTAAATCCATCCAAAGGTTGTGTAGGATTGGACCAAATGTCAGTCCCAGGAGTGGCTCTTTCAGCATGGTTAACTGTACTGCATTCCTCTGTCCATGGACAATATGCCATAGAGACATGGCCTCCATTTGCTATCCATTATTCAGCTTTATAACCACAATTTTGCCATGCTTCTTATTTTTGGCAGCCAGACACAGACACACAAAGCCCAGCAACTACTGCTGCAGTCTATGGGTGTGCTGATTGTGTGGGTTGGCTGCTGTGAGTGCTGCTGTTAGCCCATGCCTCAGAGTCACTTTGGTTAGCAAAATTGTAGGCTCTTCCTGACCCTTTTGTCACCTCTCCCCCTTCCCTGCCATCATTTTTCTGATCAGACAGTCACCCAGGTGGTTCTGGGACCATGCCAAGCCAGCTGCACATACATCATTCTTCACAAGCACAAGGAAATCCATGCTCTAGGAGGTGCCAAGTAGATCAAGTGTAAGGCCCACAGGATGGACTCCATAGAAGGGACTTAAAATACCTGGGCAGCACAGATCTGTGGCACACAGCTCACTGGCCTCTGGTCATTGGCTCATTATGAAACCTCTGTAATTTCTCAGTTCACATTGCCTGGGTAAGAGCATAGGGGCAGACAAAGGTCCCTCTATCCAAGCATCCCACCTTCAACATGATCAAAAGCAAGTAGCTAGAGAAGAGTATAAAAAAATCTCTGTGTAAGCATGTAGCAATACTTCCTTCCCCAAAGAGTTTCCCTGTGTCTAGTTACATCTCAGGGACTTTCAGAGCCAAAGATGAGATCTTTATCCATACTAGTTTTTGTATTCCACAAGCCTGTCTAATCCTCCTCCCTGACTTGTACAGTCATGTAAACTTCCTGACATTCACAACATCCCAAAGCAAGGATTTTAACAGCTTGAAAGGAGCAGTACTTTGTGCAGTGTGCATTCTTTTTGAGCCTCCCACCTCTTACCTTTCTTTGAGGACCCTGGTTTGTGTACTGGAAGAAATGATGAACAACTGATCCCCACCCATGCCATTCCATTTCATAGAAGCTGACTTATCTACCACTTACCTCTCTGTGGCAAGCTGAGCAGTGTTTCAATCAATATGCAACAGTAAGAAGAGTCGGTGATGGAAGGGAGGATATTATTACATAAATACTCCTCAATACAGAGATAAAACATGGAGAGACAGCCTGTAAGACGCTCATGCACTGCCTTGTTTTGACAGATGAGTCTTCTCACTCCATTTTATTACATGAGGGCTTCACAATAATACTGCAGATTCCTCCAGTGCTTCCATGGATCTGCACGTGGACTGTATCTGCAGGCTGACTGAACACATCCCTCACATCTCTCATCCTGCCTTGCAGACCTAAGGACCAGGAGACAGGCAAACGGCTGCTGGCCCACCGAGTTCCCCTCTGCCAGATAAACAGTGTGACCCTGAAGTACATCCCCAAGAATCGTTTTTGGAGCAAGGATGAGCCATCTGTTGCTGGCAAGCTCTGTGTGGCACCACTGCCTCTCAATAGCAGGTAAGGCTCAGGAATGCCCTACAGGGATGCACAGAGCTTATGGATGCAGCCTGTGGTTTGAAGCAATGCATTTTTCCCCCTGTTTTGGGAAACACATAAAGAGGTCTTTCCCATCACCACTGTGTCCCTATGTAACTCATTTTGTATTTGTGAAAGACAAAAGCTACAAAGGTAGTTTTCTAGGAGTTTTCTAAAACTCCACCCACAGGATAAAAGTGCTGTGCCATGGAAGGAATAGGGCTGCAACTCATATCACCTTGAAGATTCTTAACTCACAAACCATGGCAAAAGCTTCTACTAACTAGAGTTTATTCCTTTGTTCTTGCTTGCCCTCTCCTTCTTCCTCTGTCTACAATGGGCCCCCATCTAAAACTTGGCAGGTGGACATTTTTCAGGATGAGACAACAGAAGTATAATATATTTCTGTGTCTTATACAGCAAAGTTTATAAAGCACTAAGGCTATAGACAACCATTTTGGCATTTTCTAGGTCAGAAATGATAGAGTATATACCTTCAGCCACAGTTACCTTCCCTGGAGTTAAAGCAGTCAAGTCCTTCTCATCCTGAGGCAGATAATTGTCTTTTCCGTAATACAATATTTTTGACAGGAGTTTTGCAGATCCAAAGTTCTTGCAGGCAGGAGAAAACAGCTGGGTGTATACTGGCACATTAAACTGTCCATCCACACTGCTTCTGAAATGCTGGCTCAGGGCTGAAGCAAGCCAGTGGATACTTCAAAACAGGCTAAAATTCTGTTTTGATGGACTGTAAGGAGGCTGAAATTCTAGGGAGTAAAAATATACCCAGTAGGCCCAGACAGGGGAAGAAAAAAGGCATTCCTATGTAAATACCAGGCAAGCCCTTGAGTATAAGGACTATTCTTTACTAGCATGTTTTGCTTTCCAGAGTAGGGATGGATGTGTTTTTATCACTTATGAAAGGGACAGCAAGGCACATTGCCTGAAGGAGGTGTTAACCTGCACCCCTGGAAGCACTGGACTTGGCTTTGATACAGATAGAAAGCTGTAAAGTTGCACAGGCTCACAAGTGTGCTCCTGTCACTATGCTGGGAGCACTCAGAGCGGCAGTGGTGCTGCTCAGATCAAGAGAAAGGTGAAGGACACAAGCCCATGCATTCCCTTCCAGCCAGGGCACAGCACCCCATTCACTATCCATTGCAAAGCTTTGCTTGCTTCTGTGTTAGAACAGCAATCCCCACCTGCCAATGCCCAGCCTGACTTCTCTGTGCTCTTCCCACAGCAGGACAATGTTGTGTCTGCCCTGGAGCCTCACCCTCCCCAGCAAAACAGACATCTCCTATGACCTGCCTACTGCTTGTGCCTAGCTCTGCCTTCAGGACACACAGAACCAGAAAGGAGTCTTAAACCTATTGCTGCTCTCTGCTCCCACATGATACTTTCACCATAAAACTGGATGGGTTTTTTACTCCCTGCATTAGGGGCAAGATGTCGAGGAGAAGAAGTGTGTGGCAGATTGACAAATACAAGATTAACAGGTTACAGCAAAATCTTCCAGTTAAAAGATTGGCTTGACACTCTTGTCTCACAGGTTCTGTACCCAGCTCTCAAAGTGAGACAGGAAAGTCATTTAATCTCAAGGTTTGAATCTGTATGAAAGGAGGAGTGGATAACATCACTCATTTTGTAGTGTATTAGTATAATTCATTAGTGTTTTATATTAAACTGTCCTGAAATCTTCATATTAAGGGTGAGAGGCATTATTTTTCCTCAGCAAGGGGAAACTGTGTGGTCCAAGTTTGGCACAGGAAGGAGTCATTCTTAGCCAGAGCTCCAATGGGAAACTCCCTAGTCAGTGAAACTACAAGATGCTTTCAGAGGGAGACCCTGTTGATTTCACAGCATATAATCTCTCTGAAGCTCACATGAAGTGATGCACACAGCAGGAGCAGCACAGAGCTCTCACATCCAATTTTGTACTGCTTTCACCATCAGCCCAGAACAGAAGGCAGTAGGAGAATGGAGCATTGTAGCCACAGGCCCACCTAACACAAATTAGTCCAGGAACTCAGCACAGCCTTTTAGACCTAAAAAAGTAGTTGAAGTCTGGAAATAATTGGGTTGCATGACCACAGAAACAACACACCCACACCTTTTCCACACCATGACACATAAGCAAATTGAAGAGGTGACAAGTCTTTCATAATTTCTGCTCACAAATCACATCTTCTGTTGACCATCTTCTCTGGTTCCCTGTACTGGCTTCACTGAGTGATAGAAAAGTGCACCAGGAATTCCATGATCACGAGTGAGGGACATGCTAAAAGCATTTTTGCCTTGAAGAATTGTCTCAAGTCATTTGCCATCAGCTGCCACTCCTGCTCCACTAGACAATGTCTGTCACAGCAGGATTAGCTCCTGCTTTCAGTTCGGTTCCAAGATTTTGGGCCCTGCCTTATGACTGTTTAGAAGGACAGCTGACAAACACCATCTCCAACACACTTGGGAGGGGGATAGAACTGGACTCTGACAACCTGAGAGAGAGATCCATGTTAGCTAGCATCATGACTGAAGAGTTTCCCAGGAGCTTCTTGTTGAAGACTGGAATATAAACTCAGCAGACACCTGGGAAGGGCAGTGTGTGTAACTCAGCCCAGCCTGGTCCACTGCTTCAGAGAGGTGTTTAAAGCACCTCAAGAGATGGACCCAGTTGCACTGCAGGTTTCAGTTCCTTTGTAGAAGAGACCCCTGCAGCTCTCCTGTCAATCTGCTGCAGATATTTCCGAGCTGTGGAAGGCAGTGGGGTCAGGCTGAAGCACCAATGTACTGACAGAGCATGGTAACAACCATGAACAGGATAATTCCCAGGCCTGGGGCAGCCCCATTCTCCTGCCCTGGTGTGGGAGCAAAGGTGAGCAGTGCAAGGAGTCATGTACACCACAGATCCCACATACTCACCACTCCAGAGGCCCTGGGCGAGGGTGCCAGATCCCAAAGGCACAGGTTTTGCCCAGCTGAGACTTACAAGACAGGCCAAACCAGACTCTGGGCCACAGCCCCTGGGTGAGCAGGGCAGGGCAGCCCAGGGCTCACACAAAGCCAGCCCCAGAGACAGAATGGCTGTGCCCCAGCATGTCTGTGCCAAGAGGCACTGAAGGACACTTTTTCCTGTGCTGATGGAGGGACCAACATTCCTTGCTCTTTTTCTGAATACTTGCCCCGGAGAGGCTCCCAATCCCATTGCTCAACTTGATTGCACCAGGCTCTGTGAGACAGAGATTCCTCCACAGGTACTCCCAATTCCCTGACTGAGGAAATGGCTGGGGAAGCTCATGAGACAAATTTTGTTGCAGCTGAACTTGGAAGAGGCCTTCCATCTCTATACCATTTTCCATTAAGGCATTTTCCTTCCTACCAATGGCTGCTCTCTCCACAGATGATTTGTATCCATTCCTTTCTTCATTTGATGTTTGTGCACCCTGACATCACATCCCCTTGAGCACACACAAAAAAAGGTTCTTGCCTACACCTGTTCCCAATCTCAATTCCTTCTCTTTCTTATTTCAAGAATAAATGCAAACAACCAACCAGAAGTCTTTTTTACATTAGCTTCTTTAGGAAGTTGTGCTTGTCATAAATGAGAAATTCTAACTCTTGGAAAAGTAATTTCTGCTCTTACTAGAATGGATGCCCAGTGAGATGCACATCATCAAACTCTCTATTGTATGCCCTTTACCAAAGCTGTCAGGTGGCCCATTTCCCCTTGCCCTATCCACTCTGTGCCTTTAGATCACCTCAAGTGATCTCCCTCTTCAAATCCTCCCTCCCTTCCTCCCTCCAGCTTTTTTCTCCCTCTCAAATCCTCAAACACCAGTAGTTTAATCTCTGACTTTAATGGGAATCATTGAATCAAAGGGAACACAGACTCTGCAAGCAGGCTGGAATTGCTTGCAGGATATTGGTGCACTTTGGTGACAGAGCTGCTGACAACCTCAGAGAGGCAGGACTAGAAAACAAACCGTGGAAGCACGCTGGGGAAGGCAGCTCTGGTGAGCAGCCATGGGGTGGGAGGTGCTGGAGTGTCACACTGCAGTCTTAAGCATGTGCTTCATGTGCTCCTGAGTGTAGATATCTGCTGGCAGACGTCTCTGCGTGCTAAAGAGTGTCTCTGGTCAAAAACCTGTGTGAGCATCTGCTCCCTTGGAGGGGCTTCGGGATCAAAACAGCCTGTTGTTCCCTAGAGTTCGGGGGTCTGAGTGGGAGCCAGAGGGGCTCGTCCTTTGCAGAGAGGGTGAGAACTCTGGAGATGATTTTCAGAGGCTGCAGAAGGAACACAGTGGAGGAGGGAGGAAAAGGGGGCCAGGGAAGAGAGAGGGAGAGAGAGAGAGAGAGAGAAAGAGAGCACACCATTACCATCATACTTTCAAACTTTTCCAACACACAAACCTTATGGAACCCACCGTTACCTGTTCTCCTCTCCTCCTCTCCTAAATGAACTTGCAAAACTATGTAATCCTTCAACAACTGATAGATAAATCAGCAAAAAGAGTTGTGCACCCATTCTGAGATGGCAGAAACAAACCCTTCCAAAGTGCCTTCTGTGATATTGGTTAAACAAAGCCCACAGGTCCTTTGCTTTTGCTCTCAAAGCAGGTACAAAACATTAACTACTAACTTTGATACCCAGTTGCAGACCATCAAGCATCCATCCACCCATCTCACCCACCATATAGAAAGGCAGGCCCAAGATGTAACTGTAAAAATTAAAAAGGTAGCAACAGCTACACATCCTGTGAGCACTTGATAGCTACCAACTAGAACAAATGCAATATGAACAGGAGAAAAAAAACAGGTTGGTTTTGCTCTTAGTTGTTTCAATTTCCATGCAAAGAATAAAGCTTAATTTCCTCTGGAGCACTGAGCTATACAGCAGTAAACTGTTAAAGCAAGAATCTTTGAACTTGCCTCCTTTGAACAGGCAGCATCCTCCTTAGAGAAAGAATGTGCTCATCAGTGGGATATCACAGTCCATCTTACTCATAAGCAGACTAGGAATGCTTTCAAGGAATTAGATTACATGAACAGTAGGCCAATATATCTTCCATTAATATTTTCTTGTGTATGACCTTTGTAGCACTTTGGGCATTCAGGAATTGCCCTCCTGAACTGTGGTGTTGCAAGGTGGCTGTTGTAGTGACAGAAAAGGAAAAGTGTCCCACAGAAGCACTTCAACACAGGTAATTTAGAGAGCTGCAAGGTGATTACCCACATTGGGTGAGTTACTGGGGAAGGAGATGAGAGCACAGACCAGGGGAAAGCCCCAGGGGGGGCTTCAGGAACTTACTTTGAACAATGACACTGCAGGGGATTTCCCTGTTTATAACAAATGTAGGAAGAAGTTATGAAAATGCTTTACCTGAGCCATGGCAGACCTGCTCAGACTATTTGCTGAGCTGTGACAAGGGTTTGGACAGAAGGAAAACCTGCAGCCCCTCCGTATCCCTGGTTTTTGTGGTGAGGCACTCAAGTCACTGTGGAATATTGTCCAGATGTGACAACTGCTGTTGTGCTGCTGGGATGTGCTGGGATGTGCTGGGATGTGATGTGGTTAGGACACACAGGTGCCATGTAGGATAACAGGGAAGCTGTCATTCCACCATTATGAACACACTAAACAGAGTTTTTGATTCCTTGTCTAATTTCCGTAAAAATTAAAATACCACACTATTGTCTCCAGACTGACAGACAAGGAAGATCATCTTCCTCTCCCACCTCAAATACAAGCCTCTAAATCTGGGCTTTTATTGCAGGTCTCTACTGCCAATAGCAGCACTCCTTGATACTGTCTCAGTCACAAGATCTAAAAAGATAAAAGCTTCCAGCTCACAACTGGACTGTGTGAAAGAAAGAATAGCTTTTTGCTGTGTAGCAGAGTTTTGCCCAACACACACACTGTGTATGTTCACAGTATTGCCTCAGTGCCAAAAATGGGTGGAAATTTTTTTTTTTAAAAAAGCTACAATGTTACTTTCCTCCTTCCTTTTATAATTGNTCACAGTATTGCCTCAGTGCCAAAAATGGGTGGAAATTTTTTTTTTAAAAAAAAGCTACAATGTTACTTGCCTCCTTCCTTTTATAATTACATGAAATTCTGGTTTTATTGAGTTTGATCAACTAGGAGAATCCTACCAGTGATCTGAGAAAAGGCAAAATAGAATCAAAGCACAGGCAAAGTGACTTTGCCATGCTCACAACACTACTTGCATTCACTTGTGATTGCGTATTTTCACAGACACTCTGACAGCTAGGAGGATGGATGTCTCCTAAGTGATTCAGTATTCCTGCCTCTCCAAGTAAGGACTGAAAAAGCTGCAAATTCATATTTCCAGCAGCCTACCAGCAAAACCAGGGGCTTCATGTTCCTAGGGAAAAAGTGGATTTTTTTTTTCCTCACTGTGCCTTCTTAAAAAAGAAAACAACAACCAACTACACAAAACCAAACAACCCAAACAACAAAACCCAAATCAAAACTCTTGCTAACTCTTTATTTGATTCAGCCAAAACCAAATACACTTGTTCTTTCCCTGGCCACTTTCTTCATATCCCAGATATTATGAAGAATACTGCAGATTTGTCAGGGCTCATGCCAGGAGCCAATGCTCCCTGCCACTGAGTCCACAGCACAGGTAGAAGAGCAGGGTGCAATGCTGCTCAAGCAAGTCTTCAAGTAAGTGTTCAAGGCTGCCTGATGGAAGGCAGCCACCCCAGCTGCAGCCCAGCCCTGGAACTTCCTCCCTGCTGCACAGACCCAACTGAGACACAAACAGGGGTCACTTCTAGGACAGAAATCACAGTCCCAAGCTTGGTGCTTGGCAGCTGGATTATCGTGGGCGGCAGCAGGAATGCACATTTTGGGGTCTGCAGCTGGTGTGTAGCAGCTGCCATGCAGTGGCTAGCTAAAAGTAGCTCAGAGTGGAATTTCTCTCTTGGCCACTTGGATTTGAATTTCAAGCACAAGCCACTCTCCCATCTATTTCTGTTTGCCTGCATTGTTCCTCTGCCCCAACAGCCACTAGGCACAAGAACGTTATTTCCCTTGTGGAGTGAGGAGCTGGCATTTAGGAAGAGACCATCTCATTCCCACTCACAGGAAAGCAGAGTTTGGGGCATCTTAAAACAATGTTTAGCCTGTCTGTCCACCCAGGGTGATTGGAGACAAGACCTATACCACCCAGGGCAGACTTTTCAACACCTTACTGATCTGTCAGAGATTAATCTCAGTAGAAACAAAGAGGACAGATCAAATGCTGGCATGAGCTGTGGTGGGCAGAGAGAGGAAGGACTCTGAGCTTTCTCCCCCTGCCCAGACTGAGCATTTACAGGGTTTACAGCAACTCCCTGCTACCAATCTGCTATAAACCCTGGAGTTGTTTCTAGTCCTGTGGGCATCTCCTGGGATGTGGGCCCTCTCACCTGCAGAGCTCTTTCTCAGCTCAGTACTGGAGTATCTCCTGGCATAGCTCTACCTCATCGTCTTTGTGACCACTCGTGTTCCATCTGCCAGCCTGGACACCATTTCAGTGTTTCTGCCTCTCTTCAGGGATGAGGAGAGAACTGGGCAGGGAAGAGCTTTCTATGGCCAGGTTACTGGCCCTTCTACCCCACAGTACAGCTGGTGCCTGGAGTCAAGCCTCTGCCCTGCTGCATTCCCTTAGGAAAACCACACAGCTTGAGCCCACCTTCTGGGATTCCTTGGGACAGCAGGCCAAGAAACACTGCAGAGGTGCAAACCCATGGCAAATGGGGGCCAGTGCTCTGTCCAGGCAGATGCTTCACGGGAAAGACTTGCTCTGCAAGTGGGTACTTACGCGAGGGTCCCACACAGGGTGAGGTGTGCCCGTGCCAGGAGTGCCCTCACTTCATATACTCCCCTTCGCTCACATAGTCCATAAAAGACCCCGGCAACTCAGCAAAATCTTCCAAGACAAGACTGGTGGAGTCCTCACCCAGCAGGTCACTGTCGGGCCGGGATGCCCGGGGGCGCGGAGCCGGCGGTGGCGGCGGTGGCGGCTGCGGCGGCGGCTCAGAGACGCTGGCCTGGCCGGAGCCGGGCAGCAGCTCCTCACAGTCCTCCGACTCCCCCTCGGAGGAGGCTGGCCCAAGGACGTGGTACAGGCTGGGCAAGCGGATGTCGAAGCGAAGGCCAAACTTGGCGAAGAGCTTCTCGTTGAGGGAGTAGAGCTTCTCCGAGATGTCATAGCCCAGGTGGGAGGAGAAGAGGCGGGCGATGTAGCGGTCCTTCCTCAGGAGGAGATAGAGCTTCTTCCTCGGCCAGGTGATGTAGCTGCAGTCGGTCTCAGCCGTCAGCGTGACCTGTGGGGCAGGGAGAGAGTGGAGTGAGTCCCACTGCCTGGGCGGGGGTCACCCACCTTGGAGCCATGTACTTCACTCCAGGGAATGCCCTCAGCCCCTTTGAGTCCTATTCTCCTTGGGAATGGTGGGGCTGGAGAGCCAGACAGTCCTGGTCGAATGACTGGATAAATCCTTACCTGCTGCTGTTTCCTCTCCCTAAGGAGACAAAACCCCCATTTTCCATGCATGTCCTCATTTGACCCAGCCACATGGATGGCTACAATTGCTTTCAGATGATGCTCCCTATTGACATCTGAGGGATGTAGCTGAAATGGACGGGGCAGCACAGACACCCCTATCTCGCCACAGAAATGCTACAGAGGGGGATATTTTTGCATGCCCAGTCAGTCTGAGTTGCCAGTGAGTAGCCCTGGGGGAGGTTGCTGACCCATTCTGCTGCTAGATTGCAAAGCACCACAGGTCCTGCACCAAGAAGGCCCTGAATGTTGGAAGGGCCACTTGAAAGGCTTGCCTGGTCATCCTGTGCCTGAGAGATATCCTGTCTCAGCAGTTCTGCTGGACTCTGTAGGGCTGAATGGCCTTGAAGGACATTGCAGCACAGCTCAGTGAGAGAGGAAATCAAAGAATTTTATTGTGTTCGTGTATATGTGGAAAACTCATGAGACTTTATTGGATTGATTTTAGGGAACGCTTCATTTTCCTTCTGGTTTTGCCAATATAAAGACTTTTTCCCCCTAGGCATAGGACAGGAACAATTTCAGTCAAAAACATTATACAGTGTGTAAGTGCATATTATAATAAATAATAATAATAAAGACAAGAAATGCAGGAAGGGTCAAACTGCCCTGGGCCAAAGAAGAACATCCGAGTGTAATGGAGACACTGGCATGCGAACAAGTGCCAGAGCCAAAATATCCCGGGGGCTCCCTTTCACTCTCTGCCCAGGGGTCTCCTTGGTCAGCCGCCATGGCAGAGGGCCACTGGGAAGCTGAACATGGCTTGGCTGCATATGTGTGTCCTTGGGTTTGATATTTAATGCCATTGCCCTGCAAACAGCTGTCTGATTAAAGAAATATAGGAGATAAAACCTGAGAACTTTCCCAGGCCAGGCAAGCAAAAAGAAGGGTCACACGGAAATTGAAATGACCGGAATCTCATTTTCCAAACCAACTTCTGGCACAGTGATCAAAAGTGATCCTTTCTTGAGAGGGATTGAGATGCAATAAGCAGACCTGCCACCAAACTAGGACAGCGAGACAGATTTCACTCCTGAATCTCCCCTGACACAAGCGCGCCGGCATCAGCAAGAGCCTGTAATTCAGCCTTCTGGGGGAAAGTGCCAGCCCTGAAACCAAACTCCTTCAGGCATTGGGATCCAACAGTCCTGTGGAAAGCAGACAGCCAAAGCAGAAAGCTCAAGGAAACCAGCTATTCTCATAGACAAATTCATACTTCTGCCATTTTTCAGTGGGTTCAGAATTGAAATGGTTCAATCCAGGGAGCTATGGGGCAAGAAAAACCTCAAGCAAGAAAAACCTTCCATGCCCTCCTCCAGCAAAGACCCAGAGTCCACCACGCACTTTTTAAACCAAATTATTGCACTGCTAGGAATAAGGCTGAGATAAGTTACAGAGTTTTATTAAGTACTCAGGGGAGAGGGACTAGTGGGTTAAATGTGCCAAAAAGCAGCACATCACCATGGTTAGACATGGCCACCAAGAGTAAGGTCCTTCCAGGTACATGGACTGGTCAACCTGATGACCGCTGGTCTCACACAGCTGCTACTTCTTCATGCTCCTCCGTAAGCACACGTGGGGTTTAGGCATTTCCAGCATGTGGCCTTCCCTACCTAGGGCTCTACCTCCCCATCCTGATGCCAGGCACAGCTGATGTCACTGACCAGCCCTGTCTTGCAGAGCAGGAGAGGTGTGCGAAAGCGTGGTGCTGACAGGGCTGGTGCAGCCTGGCACCAGCCTGCTCCCAAGCTGTCTCACACACCACAGATAAAGACCCTCAGGAGATCTGGGAACATTCAGTTCCATGGAAATTAGCTCAGAAAATATTGTGTATGTCTTTGCAGGCTGAGAAAATGCAGTCAGCCATTGCAGTCAGCCATTTCCCTGCCTGTAGCACTGGGCAGCCATCACTCTCCCTGCTGGATTCATGGGCAAATACAGTCCAGGAGCTAGCAGCAGTCTGCTGCCAGATTGAAGACCTTTGCAAAATACGAGATGCCACCAGCCCTAGCACAGCCAGGCTGTTGTTGCCTTTTCTATTTCATTACCTTGATCTGACATCCCTATTTCTGCTCACAATCTGTAGCTCTGTGCCACAGTCACATAGCCAGCAATATCCTGCAACCATAATCCCTGGTGATGGCACTGTTTTCAGGAGCAATCATCATGACCCTTTCACACATGAGCCAAATTCAGACCCTAGGAAGGCAGACTTGGAGAGCTGCCCTGGTTTAACCAAGTCTACTTGGTTAAGGGGCTACCCTCATGAGAAAGCATCATTACTTCATGACCGTCCCACGTTCCCAAGGGATTAGCAAAATCCCTCCCCATATGCCCAATTGACATAATCAGGATTGACATCCTGACAGGTATCAGGTAATCCTGGGATGTGCATTAAAGACAGGGGGACATAGGCTTAAGTAATCTTCTCTAGAAGGAAAGCAAAAGAAACACTGCGGGGTGTTGACAGCAAGGTCAAAATCCTTTTAGTTACTGCAAGTGAGAATTGGTCTGGCCTCTCAGCAGGGAATCCTTCTGCTCAGAACGAGCCATATTCGGGTGTGAATCCTCCTTTCTGCTTCTCTACCCAAACACATGACTATCAGAAACTTCTGTGAGGAACAGGATGTTTATGGATTTACATCACTGCTGCTTACTGCCACAGCTGCCATGCTGGTGCTAGGACAGTGCACCCTGCTAGCAGTGTGCAGGGTGAGTGCATCAGTACCGGTACTGGAGAACACCACAAGGGAAGAGAGCCGCCAATCTGACACCTCGATTCCCTGATAAACAGGAAGGAGCACCGTGCTCCACCCTCCTTGCTAACAGCAGGTAGGAGCATGCCCTGAGGGCTTCAGAACAAGGTAGAAAAAAAGCTCATCACACAATCCTGTGCTGGCTAAACCACCAGGAAGGGGAGGAAAGTATTCCTGGTCAGCTTTGAACGGCATAATGAGGCCTCTCTACCCCCTTCTCAGACGTGCAGCAAAGCACCAAGGAGTGAAGCTCAGCTGGGGTTACCTGGAAAGTTCCTTCCTCAGAGGGTCGCAGTGACTCCCATTCTGGAGAGTCCAGGAACTGGTATGGAAAGACGTAGTGAAGGAATTGTCCATCCTGGCACACTCGGATCCTGCAGAGGACAGGTGAAGCAGACAGGCTTAGGCCACAAAACAGATGTCACACAAACCTAATAGCTCAAACAGTGTGTCCCTCCAGGGAGGAAAGAAATACTTGTCTCACACATGTCTTGTACCCTCTTGGGACAGCTGCAGGTGCTTTAGCGATGAGGCTATCCCTCCTTTCTCTGTGGGAAACTATTTGCTGCCTCTTCCCCATACTCCATCCGTTTTCTGTTTCTTGCTACAAAGACAGTCCTCACAGGTGCAATGCTAAATTCTAATCCAGGACTTCTCAGCCCATAGGACTGCTGCTGCTTTCTAGGTAGTTCTAAGCCAGCCTGTGGCTCTTTGTATTTGTATCTTCCTCCCGTCTCCAGGATTGCATGAGGGCATTCCCAGTCTCAGTACTGGGAAGTCATTACCCTCAGGATCCCCCAAAATCCTGCTGCCCATGGTTCCTCACAGATTACCCTCAGAGCACATAGTTTGCTGCACATTACCGCTCACTTTCTCTTGGCCTTCCAAGTATCCCTTTCACCTACTTTTGCTACAATTGCCTGCAAGGGTCAAGGTCACACACGCCCTCAGCTCTGCCATGAGAATAGAGAAGGACCTGCACAGGCCTGAAGCAAGGACAATTCCAGGGCACTCTGGAGTTCTATTCATAGCTCTGCATCACCAGACCTGGGGCCTCTTGCTTTCCTGTCACCATGTACCCCTGTTGTACGATGCACAAAGGCAATTATTGCCTCCAGGAGTTACAAGACTCTGTTCACCTTTGGCTTCTAATCAGCTGGCAGTGCTGCCTGGGAGGGTCAGGGATTGTAAGGCACATTTCCTGATCCAGGCATATTCTGCATTTCCAAGACCCCACTTGCTCAGTTTAAGAGAGAGCACCATAGCAGCAGTGCTCTGCTGTGTCAGCAAGGACCTCACAGGGCAATAGAGTGGGTATGAGGAAATGTAAATCCATTCCCATCTCCATGGAGCATCCTCTACCAGCCAAGATACATACTTCCCACTGCAAAAGAGCCCAGCAACTACTCACCATCACTATCTTACTGTCTGTTGTAGCACTTCCATGCCCACAGAGTAGCATCACACTATCCAGTGCGGGTCAAGACAGCACAGACTCTTCCTCATCAATATTATTTGCAGATATAGTAAACTCCAGAGCCAGCTGCTCACCAGAGATGTTTGGTAAGGGAAGCACTAGTGGAAACACACATACCAAATTTCTCTCCAGTGCTTTGCCATTCAACATCCTGGTGGACCCAGGGTGCTCTTAACACATCTTAGAAAAGGGACCAACAACAAAAAAGAGGAAGGTCAGCCATTCTTTTTAGCATACTACCTCACCAGAGAGGATTGGCCACTGCAGTAAAACAGGAGCCCCAGGTGATGCTTTGTAGTCCCAAAGGAAGATCCTTGTGATCTGCAGCTCAGCACTGCTCCTATTTAGAGATCTTCTTCCTTTCCCATTCTTACATAACATTAGAGCCAAGTTCCTGGCAGCAGACTGGAAGCCAACACTATTGCTGTTTATACGCATCTGGATTTTGCAAACCATTAAGTGGATATGCTGCTAAATGCATACCACAGGATCTCAGGTGAACAAATGCCAGTACTTGATCAGCACAGTTCATTCAATCAAATCTCCAGTGCGACTGTCTAGAGGGCCCTGAGGTTCTCCTTGGTGGTCCAAAAGAAGGAATATCACAAATGCTTGACAGCACAGGGAAAGAAAGATACTTGATAAAGCAGGATCCACCACAGGAGAATATTCTCTCTTTTGATGAAATTATACTCAGAGTGAAAAATGTCAAAGCCCTGTGGGTTGGGGTGCTGGGAACAGGAACTTCTCCCTAAACACTTCTGGCCAGGGAGAACAAGTAAACTGAGGCCTCAGCACACTCAGCACATAGCTCTTCACATCACAGAGGTGTGCCTGGTACCCCCAGAGACCCCAGGTCCAGATACACTGCTCTCCTGCCCTGAAAAACACATTCTCACAGCCAGTCTGCTTGCTCCCATCAGAAATAAGATCCCTTCAAAACGACAGACAAAGGGGTAAGGATTTATCAAAAGTATCATAGGTAAGGCTGAGCTGGCCACTTCATTGCCCACAGCTTGAGTCTGCAAACCATTCCCTGAAATACTCTTAAGTTAGAAAAACAAAACAAAACTAATGCCCCAAAAAGCAAATTTCCCCCTTCTCCCGATCCTTTTCAGAGGAAGGAAACAATCCTCACTCCAGCTTCAACAGAGGGTGATAATACAACAAAAAGCCACAGCGGTTTGCTGTCAGACTTTGTTCAGAAATGGGGGAGCCTTTACCTGCCAGACAGCAGCAACGAGAGGCGGTCAATGGGCGTCTTGCCCTGCACCGCATAATTCTGGTCTCTGACTAGCGACTGGACCTGCTCTTCACAGCACTTCACAATTTCTTTGTAGACTTCCAGGGGCACCTGCAAGGGCAGGTACATGGTCTTGTAGAGGAGGTCAAACTCTTCTGGGATGGTGTTTCTGCGGAGCCGGTAAGCCAGGTGAGCCAGCTGAAGCAAGCAGGCGAGGACCAGCAGCATGTTCCAGATGAAGATATCCAGCCCACAAGCGCTCAGCCAGCCCCACAGAGCATAGCAGAAGTAGCCTGGGGCCAGGAGGCCAAAGATATAGAGGGACCCAAAGATGCCACTTCCCCCCATGTAACCCAGGAGGACAATGCAGCTGGCCAGCTGGTAGGCTGCTTCCTCCATAATCTCCTTCCAGGCATCACACACCGGAGGCCGGAGAACAGCCTGGTCCCAAGAGGGGCTGTTTGCGCTCATCCTTCCCCACTCCCCACCCTCCCCAGCCGTCCTGCGCTCAAAATGGATTGTCATACACAAAGGGTGCTGCAGAGGTTGGAAACCAGAGCTGCTGCGTAGCTTTCCTCCTCCTCTTCCTCTTGAGCACCGTCTGGTCCCCACAGCAATGCTTCAGAGCAACATGCTGAAAAAGTGCTGATGAAGGTTTTTGCACGCGAAAAATTCCCAAAGCGTTCGCTTCTCCTCTTTGTGGCTCACAAAGCGTCGGCTGGCTCCCTTCTTAGCCACAACAGTGAGAAAAGAAGCTGGCAAACGTGAGGCCAAAAGAGCTCAGTCAAAAAAAGAGTCGAGGCCATTAGCTAGAAAACTCACAGGCAGGACAGAGATCTCCTTGCACTGCCTGTCTCGCCTGCGCTGCGGCAAATGGAATAGCGACCGTGAGAGAGCAGCAGAGGGAGCTGGTGTTGAGTGTGGAATGTGTATCTCTTGGCAGTGGAACGGAGAGAGACCCCAAATGGATAACCATGTTTGGAATTGAAATCCAAGGAGCAAAAGCAGCGAGGAGAACAGAGAGCAAGCATGCACCCGCTACTTAACATAACTCAGGCGGCCAGATAAGCCCAGCACAGCACGAGGAGAGGAGAGGAAAAGGGAAAACAACCAGCTTATCACAGCGAGCCCCAGCCACACATCGAGCTCTCCTCCGCTCTGCACTCCTGCAAGAGAGTGACTTTTTCACCCAGAACAAAAAAGGAAAAAGGTCACCTCCTTTTCCCACTATGGCTCGTAACTGTGGCAGCGACTTAGCAAAAGAAGAGAGGCTGGCTCTCAATTAATACCTTCCAGGTTCATTACAGCCTCCCCTTACTCCAGGGAGCTCCCTCTCGTGGGGTGTTTTAGATCAAGGGGCACAAGGAAAAGCTTTGCACAGCCAGGGATAAAACAAGAGCAAACAAGCCTCTGGCACCCAGTTTCATCTATCATGAAGATGAGACTATCCTGCCAAGAGCTTTGTGAGTGTGTAACACTTGGAAGCACATTTTGCGGGGAAATCCTTGTTGAGGGATTACAGGCTCTGCTGGGAAGCACCCTTGAGAAACATCATCTCACATTCTCAATTTTTAAATAGCTATTTAGAACCCACCCCAGATCTTCATTTAGCCCAAGGAGGACAGACAACACTACCCACTCAGGTAAACCAGGACATAGGCACAGGAGGGAGCCTTTGAGGTCAGTCCTCCATGGTCAGCTACACAAAATATGCATAAATGCAATTCCTCCCTTGCTTCAAGTAACACATTATCAGTCACATAGGCAGGATCTGCCCCATTGCCAGGATGCAGTTACATTTCAGGCACTGACGCAACCCACGTGGTCTCCCAAGACAGGATGAAGTCAGCCTGCATGGGTCAGTGGGGTAGAGATAGGGTTTCAAGGGCGCTCGTGTTTCAGGCTGAGCTTGCAGCTGCCCTGCCTAACATACCATCCCCATTGGCACCATTCAGTTAAAGACACACTAATCACCTCTCCTAACTAACAGTGCTCTGGAATAACACTGTCTGCCAGGCAAAGCTGCAGCAATGCTTCATGACAACCTTAAAGAATTCATCGTGGTCTTGGCTAGTACAATCTTATTTCTGCAATGATGAAGCCACGTGCAATACAGAGCTGCATGGCTCCTAAGAGCCATCCTGGCAGGTTGACAAGTGGGAAGGAAAGAAGACAAATTAGGCTTTGCACAGTGTCAGTACAGTCCATTCAGAAAGGTGCTTTCTCTTAAGGATAAAGTGAAACAGGGAACCTGGTCTTCAGAGGCCCCTTAACTAAGTGAAGAAATAAATCCTAGCTACTCAAGCAGAACAACACTCATCTGCAAGAGTTATGGGGAAATAAAGAACTTTCTCTCGACCTTCTCTGCAAAGCAGGACAGATGATCTTAGAGCCACAGCACCACAATAAAAATCTTGGGATCCAGATTCTGTTTTTCACACTATTGCCATATACTCGCCATATGATCCCGACAACAACTTGCCTACCTTTAGGCCTCTACAAAAAATCCATAAGGAGCCTTCTCTCCAAGATAGGCTGACATCTGGTAAAATGGGGAGTTGGGATATCAGGATTGTGAACACTTAGGAGAAAGATACTTTACATAAAATCTGTGAGACAAAACTGAACTGCTATGAGCAGAAATGTAGAACTACATTAGAGGAAGCACCCTAAGAAGCACCCTTGCAATTTCTCCTACCTTTTCATACTACCAAAACCCTTTTGCAGGAACATCAAAGAAAGTGGAAAAAAAGGAAGTTAAAATTTCATTCTTCAGTTAGGTAAATTCCTGAGTAAAAAATAGACTGGAACACAGTGTTAATGACTCATTAGGACAAAAAAGGCCTTCATCTGACATCTTCCAGAACATAAACAGTGGTGTTGCAGTGATGCTGAAGCCAGCACCGTGGGTGAGGATGATCTGTTGTGATTTTTCTGTGAAAGGCAGACAGGAAGCTTTCAATCCACAGCAACAACAGCACAAAGCTCTCATTAGAAACTACACAATTTTTCTGCTGGGTCCCAATGTGGCATTGTGGAGAAAATTATACAGCATTTTAAAAGGCCAATCTTGGAGCACACACTAGAGATTAACTTAGTGTTTTCAGACTCAAATTTCTAAAAGAAAGATTTGTAAAGTGATTGAACCACCAATACCAAATCTTCTTTTCTCCCTTGACAGTACCATGGCCATGCAGATCATCTTTCCAGCACTTTCAGTTTTCCACCCAGTAAAAGTAAAAAACCCCTTTTATTACTAAGAGACATTTTATTTTCATGCCTTGCTTTGGATTAGAGTAAGTGCCCTTCATCCAGGGACACTGGTTCATCCAAGATGAGTGTTCAAAAGCCAACACCGATTCAATGGGATAGGAATATACCAAAGTCGAAAATTATTCGGAATGAAGATGGCAAGTTCATAGAAAACACCTGAGCAGCATTAAGACCCTTCCCCGGAATTAAACACATAAGCATTACTACAAAATGTTTGTGAAGAAGAAAAACAGACATGTCAAGCTTTTCAGCATTGAAACAGGCAGTGTGGGAACAGGTACTTCACTGATTTCCCCACTTAAAATGGACTCAACCAGTAGCACTTAATATTTAGCTGCATGTGATGATGCAATGCAGGTACAGCCTGCACTATGTTTGGCAAATAAATCCTCTGTCCTTGAGAGCCACACAACACAGAGATTATCAGTCCCAAATCTCACAGCAGCTGAATGACTTGTTATTTTGCCTATCCCTTGGGAAGCCAAGAGGTTCACTACTGATCCCATAAGATGAAAACTTTCAATCACCTGTGTTGAGGACTCTAAGACCTTGATGGCTGACAGTCAGAGAGGACATAATCAAACACCTCTTTTTTGATTTATTATATAGTGCATTGCTGGCATTAGTCTGCAAAACTGTTACTTACACACGAATAAACCCTGTAACTCCAAAATACACACGTCTGATTTACAGCTGTTGGGGAAGGTCTCAAGCCTACTCCAGACAAGCTCACAGCGAATTACAAAGGTTCAAAGATGGCACGTACTGTACCTAGTTGTGCTGCTCTGTGGTTTAGCCAAGTTTCCTGCTACTGCCATGTTTCACACTCTCAAGGTACACACCACCCTGTGCAGGGCAGTGGCTGTCACCATGAACATAGAAACTCCCACTCCCTGAATGAAGCCCTGAATCCACTCCAAACAAATACCATAGTAAGAAATGAAGCCACTCAGCAAGGAATTGAATTTGACTACAAGGTTCTTCTGTTGTTGCTTCAAGTATAGAGCTGTCCAGTATCCTTTCTGTACCTGTTGCACACAGGTACATCAGCATCCCACTCATTTCCAAAATACTTGCCATGCATTTACCCTCATGGAGGTCTAAACATCTCAATTCTTAAGTGAATAGAATTTGTGTAAAATCATGCAGGAATACGTTTTTTTCTTTTCTTGACCTGATATAAACAGCACTCCACTCTCACTTGGCCACTGCTCTACTCTATGGCACCATTTCCAGTTTATCCAGACCATGCTACCACAAAGCTGGTGCTCATCTGCCTTTTTAGCATTCTCTTCAGTTCATGCTCTGACACACAATGGTTCAACAAATGGCCTTATTGAAGTTTCTACCTCAAGACAATAATAAACACCAAGAAGAGCATCAGCTCCTGCTCCTCAAACAGCTACAGTGCCACAGGCAGCTTGGAATGCTTTCTGCCAGAGCCACACCTGCATCCCTACTCTGAGGCTGAAAGCCAGCGTGGACACAGCTCTGGCCTCAAGACAGGACCTTCAGAAAACATTCCCAGAGGAAGAGTCTAAACTCTCATCATGCAACTTGTGAGTCTCAGCAGAGGCAGCACCAAGTGTCACATACTAAATGTTCACAGTCAAAAGCCATTGCTAGCTCAGGATACACAGGGCCCAGCAGGCAGAGAAACGATCGTGCCTGCACTTACCCCTCCAGCAGGATCAAGGCCAGGAGAAAAACCAAGGCAAAGCACAGATTTAGTATCTTCCATTTCTGAAGAGGAAATGCATCAGGAGAAAAAGTAATTGGAGATACTATCCTCAGGAAAGTCAGCTCATCACAGGAAGAGTAACATTAGGGTTGCACTATTACATAGTATGAAGCCAGAAAAGCCCCACCTGTAACAAACCAGAAATTGCACCTCATGTTTCTCTAGATGGTAAGAAGGATGAAAGGCAACAACTACCCTCTCACTATCATCTCATCCAAGTGAAAAAAGTAGCCAGAATACAAAAGCCCATGCGTGCATAGCACAGGACCAAAACAAAAAATCAGCATAAAAAAAAGCTTTACTTTCAGGCAAGTAACCTGTACATACAAGTCACTTGCAGTGACAGGGAGCAATCCTCTGCTCCCTTTCCCTTGAAGAACTACTGGCTCAAGCGAGTTTGAGACGGGAAGTACCTAATTTTTCATGATAAAGAATGAAGCTTGGGTAACAGTTTTCAAAAACCATCAGAAGAAACTGAACAGGGGAAAATCAAATACAGTTTTGACTCTAAGGAAGTTCACTTCCTAAGACTGTGGTTGCCTTTGTGCAAACATAGTTACAGCTACTGTCAGAAACAGCACTACAAGCTTCAGCATGACTGCTGGAAGCTGCAAGAGTGCAATGCTACCAGCATGATTTCGCAATTTGCATCAGTGGGAAAACCCACCAAAGTCCTCTCTGCTCAACCACACCACCACAGTAATCAGAGCTCCTATGTGAATGATTAAGCAGGCTTTTCTCATTCTCTCATTCCTGCAGCACATTGTTTTCAGTAAAGAGGGCACTGTCATTTCTTTACTTAAAAAGAAACAGAAGTCAGGAACATTGGTCATTTTCAGGCTTTTATTAAGAGGAAAAAATATATTTTCTATAGCAGTGGTCAAGAGCAAACAGTGGAAAAGCTACAGATGTGATGCATACTCTATCATTAAAGACTCTTTATAAATAGATTCTTTGTTTATATTTGTTCTTTGAAGTAACTTGCAGAAATAATTTACTTTGCCGCTTTTCAGAACACAGTCACACCAAAGACATCATCTAGAAGAGAAAGGAAACATAGCTTCACAAAACATGGACTTCCACTGGATATTGAGCAACAGTTCAACAATCAACAAAAAAACCCCAGCACAAACCCACAAAAACCAATTCCCATGTGCCCTAGCACCAGAAATCTAAACTGAGGTTTGGATCTCTTAGAAGACAACAGAGCTGCACCATTCTCTACTGCTGAAGGGTGACTCACAGAGGCTGTGTACTGCCAAGGGCTTCACCACCCTCACAGGACAGCAACCTTGGCTGTAATGTCAATGAGGATTGCTCTGCCTTCTCTCTCTCAAGGACAACACCATCATGAACAGTGCTCTGGGCCTTCCAGGGACACCAGCTGAGGTGCCAGGGCACTTCAGAGGCAGAGGTCCTGAAGGCTGTACTCACCCCACTCAGTCCTGCTCATCTCACTCATATCTTGAAGCCCAGAGCTCTCATACACTCTTTGTGAGCTTCAATTAGGGGCCCACAATTTTCTTCTCCCTTCTCAATAATGCTGAAAAAAAAAAACAAACAAAAACATTTCCAGGGTTCAGCAATAAAATGTTCACTTACTTTTAGTCACAGAAACAGAACTGACAAACTGTTGGGAAAAATTAAAAATTAGGATCCAGAGATTTTTTTTTTTTTCTATCCTGTCCAGGGTAGTGCTGTTTTGGACAGTATAAAAATGTCCCAAAAAACGACCCAAGTCTGGAGCTGTGCACCTAAAACTCTGACAACAGGCATAACAGAACTTCCTATTAACAGGCCAAGGTCTATTCTGGGCAAGCCCAGATGGGGATTTGTTATACAACACAAGGTTGTCACATCATCAAGTATGCTGAGCTCGCCAGTTTCAAACTATTCAGTAGGGAAGCAACAGAATTTCTTCAGTAAGAGAACAGATTAATCAGTAAATGATTAATTACAGTTGCAATTTAAGGATCCTGAAGCAAAAAGCAAAACAAAACACACCACCTGTCCAGCTATTGTTGAAAAAATTATTCACCATATATGGTAACTTTTGATGTTATCCATCCAACCAAGAGCCTCTCATTGTTGGTATATCACATATACCACAAAAGCAGTTCAAACTTGCTTTTTGACTGAATGACAGAGCTGTTTAGTTTTCTTCTTAGGTTTTATTACAATGAGCATGGACACATCCCCTGGCTGCCCAGGGCAACCCCATCTGATCAGTAACATCCATCCTAGCCCTCTTTTCTTAGGGGGCCCTGGATTCACCTTCACTCTACCATTTAATTAGACATGCTCCCCTAAATTTAGCAAAAAAAGTGTTCAGAATGATATCACCTACCAAACACCATCTATACCACCAGTAAAGTAAAAAAGAGACAAGTTGGTCATCAGAATAAAGTTTTTTAAACTTTAAAGATTCACTGACAAAGGAGCTCCATTTTGAGGGTGCACTTCATATTATTTTATAGGTCTTATGATCATGACTAAGCCTATAATTACCAATGCAGATATATAGGTCACCATCAAATGTTGAACTTCTCTAGGAAATGTCATCCTCTGAGACTCAAAAAACCAGAGTATTTTGCTTTATTTAAAAGAGAACGTAATTTATACTCAGGTCAACAATAAAGAAGCTATCACCTGCTGGTACATGTTGCTTCAATCATCAATACTTAAGATTTACAATCAGCATTAAAAGCTGATCTTTGAAACCTGTTTTAAACACGAGCTATGAGGTTTTAACCTCTTCATTTCTAAATTATCCTTTTAAGACAGTTTCCCCTCCTTCTCCACACTCTCCCTCCTCCCTCGGATGCTCCAGCACCCTGAGTCCGGGGTGGAGAGAGCTCCCAAAACGCGCGGCGCACGCTGCCAGGGGCACGGACTCCCTGCGGGGCAGGGCGCACACAGGGCGCACACCCACACAGGGGCACACACCCA
>VYXF01010888.1:597810-784549 GCA_013397295.1 Polioptila caerulea | reverse complement strand
CCCTGCCCCAGAGCCCCTCCCTGCCCCAGGGCCCCCCTTGCCGCCCCAGGGTCCCCGCGGAGCTTGGCACAGGCTGGGTGCTGCCCGAGCAGCGGGCAAGCGATAGGGCTGGCGGCTCCAACGAGGCTGGGACCATGAAATATTTGCTGGAGCAAAGCCGGCTCCGTGTCCCAGAGGGAAGCTTCTTGTGCAGTATGGTGTTTCCACTGATTACCATTGCACCATGCCTTCCTTTTAATGTTTCATGTCATCACGTTTCCTGTTTAAGTTGACGGTGCCTCCAAAGAAAGCAGATTTTTCTGCTAAATTTTTCACCTGTATCTTCCACAGAACAGGATTATTTCAGGTCTCAGGCTCATTTGCATGACGGTAACATCTGTTTGGTACAGAGACATATATTTCAGTTCTTTCTTCCTAGTTTGTTTTATACTCTCTTATAGACAGACTTTTAAAGAGGGAAGTGGAGCCTAATGATTCGTGCCTCAAACATGTAACTAGTTCCATTTGTTCACTTGTCTTTCAGACCTTCTGTACAAGCTGTGGAGTGAGAAGGACCCTCCAAAGTCAAATGTCCACGCTCAACTTGGTGATAGAGTGGTAGGTGTTGGCCAAAGACAGCTTACATGTTCGCCTTGTCTTTTTCTATATACACATGAGCAGAAACTGTCTCAGTCCTAAGCTGTTCCCTTAAAACAGCAAAATACAAAGTAGAGAAAGAAGTTTTATCTAAAACAACACAGGGAGTAGCCATGATTGCTGACTCTGTAACAGCAGCCTAGAAATACCCAGCTTCATGTTCTGAGTAATTTCCTAAACTGGGTGTCATTAATTTTTATAGACTCTCTTCAAATGCTGTAAACTATAGCTTGTATATGTTACTTTGATCTAATGAAATAAGTGGCCAGCTGCTGGGCTGTTGTTCAAGCAGAGCTGTCTTTTCACACAGTTCCTTACTTACCTTGGTTTAACTTCCTAACTAATCCTTACTTAGTTAGCCCATGCTTTGCTTCCTGCTGCATGTGCTCCCTGCTGCCAGTATTCCCCTCAGCTCGTTTAAAACCAGCTAGGGTGTGTCTGTGGGGGTTGCAATGACACCTTCAGACAGCAGTGATTGATAGCTGCCCAGGATGCATACAGGTAGACTGCCAGAGGAAAACAGACTTGGTGCAACTGCACAATGAATTGGATTTTAAACTGAGTCCTCCTGAAGCTGTACATGTGACTAAGGCTGCAAGGCAGATATTCTGAACTCAGATTTCATTGCTGTACAGCAAGGAGAAAAGCCCTGAGCAGCTTTCCAACAATTGAGTAGAGCATTTTTTGGAAGACTTTTGCTGGATATCTCCTGCTCCATTATCTCAGAATATTTCTTATATCTACATGAAAACAAAAAATTGTTTGTCTGTCTCTCCATAGAGAGACAAACATACAGAGCTGGGAACATTGCCTGTCATCAGTGCTACAGTATGGCTGTGGTAACAGTTCAGGCCAGATGAAGTAAACAGGCATCCTGTCACTAAAGTTGTCATGTCACAGGTGTAATGGTGCAGATGGGTGTGGTGGCAGATTCTTGCATAAAACATGTTTTAGAATCAATCAGCAAGTGCATAACAAGCAATTCGAAGCCCTGCATCCTTGAATTCTTAATCTGTAGCGTCACAAATTGGGATGGACAGAGGTTGTGATGCTATTAATTCATAAGGTATTCCAAACTCTCAAAAGTTGAACTCCTTTTGAAGAGAAATGGAACAAAAATGCAATTTCATGCCCAGCAAGCAGCTACTCATGATAGGGTGCCTAGATCTTCATCAACGGACACTGTCATACATTCTGGTGAGTATTCTTGAAATGTCACCTGTATGCATTTGAGTTAGCACCTGCTGAAATCAAAGGGGCAATTCACAACTCAATTCTGATTTCAGTCTTTACAGAAGCTCAAGCCAATAGAGCTATATCACTTGTGATTGCAAAGATTTATTGGCAACCATAAATTTAGCAATTTAAGACATATCTACCCAGGGAACTTAGTCCTTAAAAGGAAGGGTGTAGATGTTTAATGTGATCATTTTTGTATGCTAGCTCCCTTTGAGTTATTTTTAACAAATGCTAAAATCGTTCCAGTATAAAATAATGTAACTTTACCCTGCAAGTGGAATATGTTACTTAATTTCTAGAGCACTAGAAATAGGAGGGAGTTACATGGGGTAATGTGCTAGGAGTTCACATTGCTGCACATTCACAGTTACTGCACACTAACTCCTTTATGTAACAAACTGTTAGACCTTTTGGTTTTCAGTATAAGTTTAGCACTGGAAAACAGCCAGAAGACAAATCTGTGCATCTGCTGCTAGTCTGGTATGCTCCACATCTTGAGAAGAGCCATCTAACTAGCTGACATCATTAGCATACGTATGCTGCCTTCTTTCCCTATCCCAAATGTGCAGTCCTGTAAATCACAGCAGGCTGAAATTCTGGTCTCTTTAATGCTGTTCGAAGTGGCTAAATTACAGCCTCTCTTCTTTGTGTCCACACAAATGCTAGGTGAAGGCTTGGATGTTCTGAAGCATGGCTACTGGACTGATTCATTTCCCAGCCTGCAGTTTGTGCCTCCAGGGCAAAGATCCAGTGCCTGCATTTATTGGTCGAAGATGGAGGGCTCGGCAACGCCTGGAGGCTCTTCAGCAGCTTGCTTTGTAAGTGTTCTATGGATGGACAATTTAAAATGAACATACAAACAAAACCAACAAAAAGCCATGCACGCTGAAGTGAAGATGACTGCAATTTGCTCCTACTTATATTTCCCTTGAAATTAAGAGATTGCAGCTGTTGTGGAGTATGGTTACCCATCTGTTTCTTACAGGGTGGATGTTGCACATTCCTTCATCCCTGTGCTATCTGCTTTGCAGCCGTTGCCATGAAAAAGAAGAGAGTTATTTCAATCTCTTACAGATCAGATGAGCTATGAAGACTTCAGTGACTCATGTGTGTTACTTCAGTGGGAGCTCTTTGATTTTAGTCCCGTGCAATTGCAGCTGGTTAGGTTGCTTTTGCTGCTCCTTCCAGGGTCCTTGAGGCTTGGACCAGGGCGCTACATTTTTAGTGCAGGGGTTTCTAAGTTGAGCTTTCTCCTGGTATCATAATTTGGGTTCTGATTCAGCAGATATTTAAAAAAAGTTTTTATGTTTTTCCACACTACAGGTTTTTTTAAGTCCTCTTCTAGCTGTATTCAAGAGGAGGCATCAGCCTAGGTTTTTGTTTTGAAGGGTTCTTTCTGCTTTAAGCAACTAACTTTAGACCATGGGCTTTTCAGATGGTGCTTGTTCTGGGGTTGCTGGTAACTGAGTCCTGCCACATGCCAGACAATGATCAAAGATGCTCAAGAGTGATACAGTGACTTTCACGCCTGGTTTTGTTCAGTTTCAAAGGCATATTCTTCTCATTTACATAATAATAATAATTCGGAATATTTTTCTTAATACTTTTTCTTAATACTATTTTTCTTAATAATTTCAGTGTTTCAAACTGTCCCCAGCACATGAACACCTCAGTGGCTTATATTTTGCCTGCTATTCTCTAACAACTTGACACCTGCGCTGCTTTAAAATTGATTTACGTTTCAACAACATGTATTTGCAAAATGTCTTGCAATTAACAAAAACTGAGAAATACATTCCCTCTGTTTCAACCTGCACTGATTGACAGTGCTGTGGATACGGAAGACAGGATATTTCCCAGCTGTCTTCTCAGTAGTTGCATTGCCTCTGCAAGGTTACTGGGAATAAATGCTCATTTATTTCAGCAAAGTCAGCAAATATAAGTCAAGGACATGCAAGAGACAGGATCTGTGGAATAAAAAGGACTATTTCCCTGGGTTCCCATTGTGCCTGTAACTGTACCATAATAGGATGAACGGTTTATGCTAATAAAGTTAGATCATAAGAATAAGTGCCCACCTGTGCTGAATGAAACACAAATCCATCTGGATGGAGCAACAGTCTGATATGTAAAGAGTCAGCTAATGGAACTAGCCATCAGGTCAATTAACTCATTTGAATTACAAACACAACTTCACAATAATAGGTTGATTAGTGCTGAGCAAGAATATCAGGTTACGACATTGCATCTCAGAATATTCCCTTCTCTTTTCTTATGTGATGTGACTGAAAACCTTGGGAAGAGATGACTTTAAACTTACCTTGGCAGTAAATTGTGTGTCACAGGAGGTTAATGAAGCATCTCGCTCTAAGCTTTCCTGTGGCAGGTAGCCATACTGTGCCTCCCCAGATTCCACAGCACATTTTGCAGGAATTAGATGAGGCCTTGGAAGACAGCTGATCTCAGCATGGCATCCTCTGTTTTGATCTGAGCTGTCAAGCAATGTTATGTATTGTTAATTGTATCTCTGTAAATATACCTTTGTAATTTAAATTAGGCATCAGCAACCAACCCCAGTACCCACAAACCCCATACATCTTGAGGTCAGAATTCATACAAGTTGCCAAAAATGGTCTTACATAAAACCTGGCCTTCAGGACTTGCCATATACATAGCTCAAAGAAATAAAATCATCATAGAATCATTGAATGGCCTGGGGTGGAAGGGACCTTAAAGATCGTGTAGTTCCAATCCCCTTGCCACGGGCAGGGACTCCTTTCACTCAGAGCTCCATCCAACCTGGTCTCAAACATTTCCAGAGATGGGGCATCCACAGCTTTTCTGGGAAGAACAACTATTTTTTGTCTTTAACAGCTGTGGAGGTTGAGAAGAGTAAGACTGGAGTATAAAGCAGTTGTGCAATCAAAGAGCAATTCTGAGGAGCTTTCACATTTCTCAGTTCTACCCATTATCTCACTGACTGCCTTAATGAGGTTTTCCACATGATCTTCCAAAGCCTTCAAGAAAATTCTTCAAGATGTTATAGTGAAAAATTTAAACAGTCTGCCTAATTTTAATTCAAAATGGGGGAAAAAAATGAAGTGTTCTTGCAAACGACATGGTTGTTCCAGCATAGATTTTGAAACATTCTCATTATAATCCTAATTTTCCTCCTTTAATGGAGAACTCAGATTCAAATTGCTGATTTTAAATTTTTAAACATTTGCTCAAAATGTCTTTACCTACTTTGCAAAGGTAGAAAGTGTCTTCTCCTTTGCTCATTCTGCATCTTTACATGTATTTGGGAAGTGTTTCACTCTTAAGATAATAAGCTTGCTCCCCCCACTTCCAGTAAAAGTAGTTTCCTTTACAAAGTCAAGCATGTACAAGTGGTTAATCCTTTCCATAACAAGCTCATAAGAAAGTGTTAATAAAGGCAGCAAAGACCATTTTTTGACTACACACAGTAGGAAATATGCATAAAATGTCAAACTATTTTGCTACACAGTTAATATGAAAAAAAAAAATTTAAATTGCTTGTATAAGTGTGAGGCTTGGGGGGACTTTGTAGTGTGCATGTTGCATAGTGGGGAGGGGAGAGAGAGAAAAAAAAGCATCAGGAAAAAAGATAACTGCTCTGAATGTACTTCCTAAATGATACCCTGTATTTTGGTTTTCAGAGGTCAGTCTTCTCTTCAGATACCTCGGATTGTGTATGAAGATGGTGAAGTGGATGGAAGGAATCGCTACAAATATTTTGCACGGTAAGGAAGGAACTGATTTGAAAAAGGGTTCAGCTTGTTTCTGTGCATTTTCAAGAGCACCTAAGTAAAGGCCAGAGCGTTATTTTTTCTGTATTTTCTGTCAGTTCTTTGATAAAATAGAAAATTTTAACAGTAACCAGGTGATAAAACACAAAGTCTTTTTAAAAAAAATTCACACTATGACAGAATTTTCAGTTGCGGATTACCATATAAGCAAACATATCAGGCATTAAAGCATAGCAGACATTCTGTACTTAATAAGAAAGCTTTGGGCTGTAGATCATCCTGTGCAAAGGAAGAAAATATTTACAAAGCCAGTGTGGTTCTCCAAACCCCTAGAAAGGTGTTTTCTTAAGAAGGAACCTTTTAACTCCCAGTTTCTGTCAGGAGCAGAAAGGGAGACAAGGGAAGCCTTGTTAACTTTTCATCCATGTCCCCTACTGCAGGACTGCTCTGCTCCTTCCAGAAAGACACTGCAGGTCAGCAATGGACTCAAGATCTGAACCAACAGTTACCATATGAACATTCATGACTAAGTCACACACACTTTGAATTGCATTCACTATTTTACTCAGCAGCTATTGGCCATTATGTCCATTTTGAATATAAAAAAATTGCCAAGTTTAATAAGTTTAAGTCTATTATGGCTCCTTTTTCAACAGTTTTAAAAGAACAAAGATGATGTTATCTTCTGCAATATGAAATCAAGCTTCAAAGTGTCCCAAAGGCTAAGGGAAATCGATAGAGAACTGCAGTATGCAAACTATAAGAATCCCTAGGAAGGAATTATTAATATGTAATTGAGCCCATTTTACTTTCAAGATACCTCATAAAGTATTGCAAAAAAGGAGACAGTAAAATTAGATAAATCTAAATCAGCTTATCAGCTGATTGTAGGAATGAATTTCAAGATTTCAAGCAGTTATTAGAAATAAACACAACTCTTTCAAAAGAGTACAAGTTAAGTGAAAAATTTAAGCTAATTAGTGAAACATACACAAAATGTTGGGAACACACTCAAAACTAACTTTAATAATTGTCTTGTTTTGCAACTCCACTTCCTGCTTTGACTTAAGAATAACACTCAGTCCTACTGGTGAAACTTCTTCTGTTCCTCCTTAGGTATGAAAGAGTTCTTAGGCACAATTCTTAAACGTGCAACTAACAGAACCACAGTTGTGGAAAATCAGCGTTAACTCCACTGAATTTAGTGGACACTTTTTCTGAACCATAATGATCTTATAGCCTCATCATTGTTGTCTTACTTTCATTTTCTCTTTGCAGACCTCTCAGCTCTTCTGAGCTGCCTCCAGCAGGTATTCGAGAAGCTGTTGCTTTTACGAAGACAGAGTAAGTAGTGACTTGTGCAAAATTACTGTTATAGTGGGTAACATCTCACCAGGAAAAGATCAGGAAACTATTTAGCTGGTGACCACTATTTTTCATAATGAACCAACAGGAAAAGCTTCTTAAGAGGTAAGGTGCTGTTCTCATCATTGAGAATTCTAGAGGAAACAGGTGATGGACTGTTTCAGAATTTCCTTGGAGTACATAACTAGTGCTTTGTGAATAAAAGACGTGCCCCTAGTGTGTTAAGACTGTGAGGCTTGAAACAGAAAGCTAGGTGTCTCTGAATTCTAGAAGAGATACCATTGCAAAGAAGATTCTCTAGTAGAGAATATTGCTGGAAATATTTCTATGTTGGAAAGGCTTCTGATATTTTAGTACAATCTCTGTGATAGATGCAATGCTGCTCAGAGATGTAGAGCATCTATAATGTAGTCTAACATGATTTTCAGCAAGTATCAAATTTTGAGGTCACATAATAAAATTCAGTTCCTAGTAGAGTCAGTGGAAATTGCATATGCTTATATGAGAATTAAATTTTTATTCTGGAGTAGCTGGAAAGAGAAACTAAACTAAATTGAAGCAGTCCTGCTTCATGTTACTTCAAAGATTTTGTGTCCATTAAACGCAATGCTTTAGAATGGATATGTAGGGAAGATTTGTATGTAATAATCATGAGACCTGAAACTAGAAGATTTCTAGATTATTTACTTAAGGAGGGTGTTTCAGACTCAGAGTAGCCTCAGTCTGCTTTTACTAAAGAAAATGGAGTTAACATCTATGGAAGTACTGTTAAGATAAACCAAAACACATTTAAGACTCCCACCTTTGACTGAGGTGTTTCTGGTTTGTTTGCTTGGAGGTTTTTTTAGTGAATTTGACCAATCTTCTTCTGGCTTGCACCTCTTTTTAGGTCAGAGCTGCATGTCCAGTCAGCTGAAGGAGACAGCCAGGTCATTGGCCTTGTGTTCCGGACTCTGGGGACACAGACAGATTACAGGGATGGTGAAGCACAGACAGATCCCTATTCCCCTGAATATATAGTTCGCAGTGGTTCAGTCCCTGAAATTCTGACACTTGCTACACTCACTTGGGGTGAGTTGTGAAATTAAGATAAACTGTAATAATCATGTCGCCTCTTTAGCAGGAAGTTCTTTTCTTGTCAAGTTTCAAGTCTACTGCCAGCTTTGGCGGCCCTTTTTTGTGTGCATTTGGGGCAATTATTTTATCTGTTTCTAAAATAAGTATGATATTTCCCTACTTAATGGTGCTGTTCTGGGGCATTTCATGAAGAGTTTTGAAGACCATTCAATATAAAAAGATCATGTTTCACAAATGTGAACTAGGAGCAGTTTTTCTATTTAGCCACTGTTCTTCTGCTGCTCTGAGCTGAACATTGTTTAAAAAAAAACAGGATGAAGACAGCTGCCCCAGGATATACCTGTGATCCTCATCTCCCAGTGTCTCACCTGTAATGATGATGGACAATGCACGTGCCAAAGAAAGTGCTCATTCTCAGAAAGTATCTTCCTAGAATAGTTTTTCTCCCTTTGCAGCCTGCAGTAGAAGAATGAAATGCCAGTGTTAATGTGCACTGACCTGTAGCAACTGCAGGTCCTACCATGCCTCATCCTGAGAATCTCACTGGCCTTAGAAGTATTTCCTTGTGGCTTTTGACAGTTCTGCTTGTGTTTAACACTGTGCCCATCCAGCCCTCTCATACTTTTTGGTGGTGGCTACTTGTAGGATTTGCCAATGTCCCAAAGAGCTAATGCTTCTTGTCCCTGCAAGGTCGGGGGCTGCCAGCAGGACAAGCCGAGATGGAGATTATTGACCGCATCCGGGAAAAACGCGCTTGGGAAGCGGCTCTGCCACCCATGGACAGTCCCTCAAACATCGCAAAGAGGTTGAAGATGATGGAGGCTATGGAAAGGAAGGAGTGGGCCTACAGAGAAGAGGAAATAGATAAGTAGGAGTCCAATTATACTCTTTAATTTCTTTTAATTATTGGCTGAATAGAGGAGGAGCAAGAAGGTTTAGGGGATTGGCTGAAGGGTACAACAAGCCTTTTATTTCTGTGAAAATACCCTGATTTGGGGAAGGGATGTTTTTTCTTAAATTTAATCTGCAGGTCTGCTACCACAATACATTTTACCAGTGCTTAACTCCTCTTTTAAAATGAAAGATTGAATATGAGATATGCAATATGAGCTATTTGTAAAAGTATGTAGGATTTGATGGTGAGAGCATTGCACAGAACACTGCAGAGTACACTCAATACTGCCTGACCTTTTCTTTCCTTGCAGGTTGCAGAAGGTCCGACTGGAAGTCTTTAAGGAGCTGCTGCAGAGGCGAGAGGAGAATCAGAATGAGCTGGATGCCACGCGCTTGTTCAGTCACTGGCAAAATCATCAGAAGGCGAAAGAAGAGAAAATAAGAAAGATTCAGCATGACTGTGCATTGAGTAAGTCTGAAAGACAGGAAGAGAGGGGTTTGAGACAGTTTTCAGACAAGCCATTTCTACTTTCACAAGGTTACCATCTATTCAAAACAATGGGTTGCATCCACAATATTGATGTGCATGGCCAGCATTTGGTCTGTCATGTTATTTTTATCTACCAAAAGCTCTTGTGAATTTACAAAGATGTGGCTTTTATAGAACTATCTGTGTGAACTGTCTCACATTTGTATTTCCTTTTCAGTGCTCAGGAAACTGATAGCTAAGAGGAAGAATTACATGGGAAAGCTGGAGAGACGAGATATCATCAAAGAGTATAAAGACTTTTCATCGCAAACATACGCTCCTTTGTCTCGAATTGGCTTTTTCCCAGACAACATTTCTGGCTACTCTGCAGTTAAAAACTTCTATCTTAACACCTTTGCAGGTAAGGCATTTTGGAAGACATAGTTGTGGGAGATACTTACTTGAGATACTGACAAAATTCAAGTTTCTCCCCCCATCACTCCACTACTTAATCACTGTTTGTATTAAAATCCTTGTATTTATTATAATATTTCTTCATATTATAATCTTAGGATTGTGTGAACTGGAGAAATCTGTCCAGCATTCTGTCTCCCAGCTCAAGATTAAAGCTCCAGAACCTAAATGCACTGTCACTAAGACTGGCTATATTAGAAGGTCAGGAAGACTAGAGGCAGTCCTGGCACAAGTTCACCAGGTATGAAGCTGCATTCAGCAGCATATCAGTTCCTCTTAGATTTGAACTGCTCATAAATGCGATTGGGAAGATGTGTAACCTTCTTCCCAATTTACTGAGCTGAGTTCTTACTCTGTAGAACAGCTTCTAGGACAGAATGGATCAAACATGCAGACTGTTGTAGGCTTGACCAATACTGCTCTGATACTCAGCCCATCAGTACGCTCACTCCTGCTTCTGCTCCAGTCCTGTAGAAAACAAGCACAAACAAATCTGTCTTCCTACAGATCAGGTATTTGGATTGGAACATATTATGTCAATTTGAAATTCTCTCCCTTTCTCATTGCTCCATTTTTTAAAACACTACTGGCTACACCGTCAAGCTTCCAATAATTAAAGAAACTTAATCTGGATTCATATTCTAAAAATTTTGTACATTATTTTAAAAGTACATTTTAAATACATATAAAAACATCTGCAGCAAAGCATGATTAAAATGACCCCTCTCATCTCATCCACCATGGGGGATGCATATCACTGTTGTTCCCTAAGAACAGCATCTGATTTGCAAACATGCTAATAGCATTTTGCAGATCTTAATTTATCACAACTGTTCATGCAGATGAGGTGTCCATGTATGCAATTAACCACCAAGGAAAGAAGTGCCTCATTTGCATCTGCAATCACAATATTTGTAAATTACATGTACTTTTAAGTACACTTCTCGTGATGCTGTTGAGAGTTACCTTCATGTAAAATCAGGAATATCCTTGGCTGGCTGCTGCATCTTTGGAAAATAGTGAGTCTAATTTGTAAAGCTTGGCAAGTTTCACTTACATTTATACATATTATATATATATGTATGTATGTATGTATAGCTCCTTTGGTTTAGTGTAATGTAATGATAATTTCAAAGCAGACAGTAAACCTGCTATTGCTGCATTTTAAATTGAAATCTTGCTCTGAAAAATCAATCATCTCAAATTTAAATTCTGCTGGATCTTGTAAAGATGAAATATTGCATCTCATTGTTATCCAGAAAGAAAAATCTCAAAGAAAATCTTGAGTGCTACAGGAATTGTTCAAGAGTAAGGACAAAACTCATAAAGACACAGAATTGTTGAAGGGGTTTGAGTTTGGGTGGGGTTGCATAAAATTCAAGAAGTAATTGTGTAATCTGCATCATAGCATGGTTCTCATTGTCAGCAGAATGTTAGTCCAAGGTTTTGGAGTTGAATTCCTGTTACAGCAATTGTGTTCTGTTTGTTTAAAATACTCCTCATGGTTTGAAAGACTGTGGTGAAGTGTCCAAACTGGAGCCACAGAGAAGTCTGAGCAGCCGCATGCTGGCTGCTCACACAATAATGTCTCTTCAAAGAAAAACTGGTGAACAAAGGAAGATGGAATGCAGAACAAATGCAGACAATTCTGCACATTTTCTTTCTTAATTCGGTGTAGATCCCTTGGTCTGTATTGATTTATAGCAACTGAGAGGCTCACATAAGTAATACTCATTTCCCTACCACAAAAACACCAAATGTATATTCTTATAAAATCACGAGCTATTTCCTTTGCAGGCAAAAAAAGATAAAATAAATGCATTATCCAAAATTTAACTGCTGCTTTTAGATATACAGAAATAGACACCAGACTGGTTGGTCCAGACAAGCAGGAAGTACTGACGCTGTGAAACACCCAGACTGCCTCAGCCACTGTTAGATTTAAACAAAAACTTTCTGTTCAGGGAATCAAGAAATGACTGCCCTAATTAGCTCTTGAGCTCTGGGGTGCTGTTCCTGGTTTCTGGTCACTTCTCACATCAGAGGCTTTTGCTTCTGAAGTTTGATGGCTATAGCATGTTCTGGCTTAGCAGGTGCAAATGCTGCTGCAGCTGTCAAAAACAGAGCAGTAAAGCGTGCAGAGGCCTTGCATTTATAGAATTTAGGAGAATCCTCCCTGAGAGGAGCTCTCTGACCACTTGGAATAAGCAGTCCAAATTGTGCCAGCAAACCTCCCATCACACTCAGTAGAAAAGAAGTTTAAAGCAGGTAATTAGAGATTATCTTACAAGGGTACTGTGTTGCTTTCCCTTATTTCTATAGCTGAGTAACCAGATCAGTTTTCTATTCTAAAGCTTTATTTTAGTGCTCTCCTAGCACACTTAATCTATAAATTCTCTCCCATAATCCTAGAAATAAAGTGAAATAGTATAAAAATTCCGAGAGTACATGGAGATCTAGCTCTACAATGAGTTTTAAAATTTTTTCCTGGATTATTGGGAAGCAAGTGATAAATATAGGAGGAATGCTAGATATGGGCCTCAGAAGTAATTACTTTTAATAAAGGAAGTTTCCAAGGCTTGCTTCTCTGGCCAAACATGAGGAAAGATGAATGAGTTCTCCTCATTATCTTCCTTTCTGTTTGCCATATTGTAGGTATTCCTAAGCTTAAAGCTTTTTATGAGGGATAAGCAATAATCCAAGTAACTACAAAAAGGATCCATGTCCTCCTAAGAATGAGAGCTGCTTCTTTCAGACATGAAACTAAGCCAAAAAGAAGTAATTTTAGAAGCAGACTTTTTTTAGGATCCTCCTGAAACCTTTTGCAGAAATGTTATGTACACTCAGTAGTCTTTGAATAATTCTCTAAAATAAGAGAACATGGTGGCAGAAACAGGAGTGAACCCAAGTTTACAGTAAAAACAAAAATCTTTATCTTAAGCCAGATGAGTAAAAGGACAAAGAAAGATAGTTCCTGGCCAGCACAGATAACACTGCTTTAAGGAATACATGTGAGCCATTATATAGACAGTCTAGTTTGAAAATCTAAGGCATTAAGGACATAACATACCAATACAAATAACTACTGCAGAGAATTGAATACACCAAGGGGTGGAGGAGGTGGTAGAAGACATCCCAGTGCAGAAAAATTCATTATTTTAGACAGACCCTCTATGCTCTGGTGATTCAAGAGGGATGAAGCATCAGGTGGTTTCTAAGTGTTGGATCAAGAAAAGGTCAGAACCAGAAACTTCTTACCTCAGCATTATGTGCAATTCTCACCATGTCTGTTTTCCTTTATCTGGTCGCTGGAAAGAGGTAGAGAAGTAGAGAGGCCAAGAATGTCTCTGGAGAAAATCTCTGCCAGCTTCAAAGCATAGGAAAGGCTGTTCAAGCAGTTATTTCTTCAAGAGCAGATCTCCACACAGTGTTAGTTGGCTCATGCTCAGACAGGCTCTGAGAGCTTTTATGTCAGTCTTGATCAGCCAAGATGCAGCAGCCATGCTGCACTGCTAAGCAGGTTGGCAGCTGGTCCTCAATGATCCAACCTGAAAGGAGGCTGCAGCCAGGTGGAGGTTGGCCTCTTCTCCCAGGCAACCAGGGACAGGACAAGAGGGCACAGTCTTAAACTGCACCAGAGGAGGTTTAGATTGGAATTAGGAGGGATTTCTTCACAGATTAGACATTGGAATGGGCTGCTCAGGGTGGTGGTGGAGTCACGGTCCCTGGAGGTGTTTGAAGAAAGACTGGACATGAAGAAAAAGACAGACTCAGTGCCATGGTCTGATTGCCATGGGGGTGTTCTGTCATAGGCTGGACTCAGTGATCTCAGAGATCTTTTCCAACCTCATTTATTCTATGACTCTGTAATCCCACAATTATCATTTGTGAGCAAAAGGGGAGAACCCTGACAGTATTCTTTGTGCTGTACACAAAAATCAAATATACCTAGGATCTTGTGGAATGGAGAGGATCACAGAGAAGATAAGGGAGGAATCTAAAGAATGGATTGAATTGTTTCTTTGAATGGAGAGTTGCTTCTTAAGCCATTTTTCTGTCAAGAGTTCTGCTTCTCTCAGAAGCTGGCTGAGAAGCCAAGGTGCATGGTGGAAAGCATGAGTGCCATTTGCTGTTCGCTGCATTTGCCGGGAGAATGGAAAAGAGATGACTGATGTTCTGTCACTGTCCAATCCAATCAGATCCTACCTTGAACCTGAACCTACTACCTGAATAAAGGAATGTAGTCTTTATCAGGAAAATTGGAGTGTGATATGTAGGCTGTAGCATTTGATGTATGTTGCTTAGAAATTTAGCACTTTTATCTTTTAAATTCAAGTATTTTTGTAGCGATTCTTGAGTCCTGGTGTCCCTCTTCCCAAAAATGAGAACTTGTTAAGTTAGGCAGAACCAGTTAAGGCAAACCCCCTATATTTTGCTTTTCTTTTCTTATGTTAAAATCTTAAAATAATTCAAAGCATCAGATTAGAGGAAGCAAATGGTAAGCATTTTTTTTACTTAGTAAAGATAGCCAAGCAGGCACTAGATAGTGCTGACTTGAAAACATAAAGCCACTTCTAAGAACTGTAATATATCTCAAATCTACATTTATAAGGATTCCCTCTTGTCCAAATAAACCATAGATTTTTCTGTCTTTATAAGTTGTTAGTCTGGTTATATTTTGTTATTCTGGTGAGCAGGAAACATTTTTGGAGGCCACAGTTTCATTAGAAAAATTCTTATGTATGCGAGATTGTACTAATAAGCACAGTAGCCATTGTTTTCAAAAGATCACAACTACAGCAGCTTTTTCTTTCTGCTTCCCTTGCTCTGCCATGGAAATCTCCTTATAAATCATAGGCAGCACTGTTATGATCTTCATGCTAGGGAGCTCTAAGGTCTTCACATACAAAACAGAGTTCAGAAAATCTCTCAACATTTTTGCGCTATTACCATTTCACATGGCTTAAAAGCAGTTTATAGGCTCTGATTCTTGCATTATTAACATGGACCATTTAAGAAGCTTTCAATAATAAAGTATTTTATCCCCTCTACCTAGAAACCTCTCTCCTTTTCTGGAGCAATTCATTATCCTGACCTGAAAGATGAGATCCTACATGCAAGAACAGTTTTTGTACAATGACTACTGGAGTTTCAAAATGTCATTATTTTCACAATTAAAGTCTGTGCAAATGCCATCAGTTTCCTGTTACTGGAGAGATAAATTCAGCCTTGAACTTTTTTCTGAAGTTTTTCTTCTGATTTCCCTCCCTGGTGAAATACTGTATTTGAACATTTGAAAGAGAGAGAGTGAAAAAAGGAAAAGGCACACTTCCCCTTGCCAGAATATGATCTTTCAATAATAAAGACTAAAGATCCAACCAATACAGAAGTAGGATTATAGTTTTGAAGGAGCTTTAAATGGATATACTCCCTTCCCTTTCTTTGCAGGCCAAAGTGTGATGTCCTGCAGCAGGCAAGCATTGTCATGCAGCTGGAAATGCTTATCTAAATATCTAGTTCTAAGGGGCTGGTGGTGGGAAATTGGCAGGACTTGGGCTTTTTAAACAGTTTGAAAATGTCCTGAAAGAGCTGAGGCTGTGGTGGCACTTCCACTCTAGTCTGCTGACACAGTGTGACATCTGCCACCAATCAGCTCAAACAACATAAACCCACACTTATTGGGCTTTTGCATTTTCTTGGTAGAAGGAAGTTTTTGGACAAGACAGTTTCTCTTTTCCCCCTAGTCCACCTGTACAGTTGCTGTGGTACCACTGGGCTGCTGGGCAGTTGAAGATGAGCAGAGCAGAGTTCCAAAACATATTTTGCTAGGAAGGAGTCATTTGATTCAAGCATACAAAGACGTTTCATTGTCACAGAACAGTGACAATACCCTCTTCAAGTGACCCCTTCACAAAATCTCCCGACTGCATAACATTTCTAAACCACAGTAACAAGCATTACCTATTGTTAAAGGCAAAGAGTTACAGCATTCTTAGAAAATTATTTATTTGAGAAATAGAGATGAAGTTCATCCCCATTGTAGATTAATTTTAGGTGCCTCACAAGTGCTGATGACTTATTAGTAAAATAACTCCTGCTTCCTTCTTACATATGATTTTGACATTCCCATCAATGTCTTCTGATCAGCTGATAACCTCATCTACTGACAATACTCAGTTTTTCAGTTGATGTGCAGTAAGAAATGGAAGCCACAAGCCTGCAAAGCTTTCAGCTTGCTTTAGTAAGTGTGGTCAGCAACAGTCAGCATCTAGAGGACTGGCCTTGTTATGTTGTTCTGTCATGTTCTTATTAAATTGGATATCTTTTGCAGGCAATACTGGAGAAGAAGAATAAAGTCAAGGAGCCAAAGAAGCCTCCCCCTGTCCCTGAAAAAGTAGAAAGCCCTGTTCCTAAGCCACCCACTCTAATCCTGGAAAAACCATCAACTGTAAGTGAGCTGGCTTTAGCACTTTTTTCCTTGTTGGTCCCTGATTGTTTCCTACACAGATGTTAAAGGAATGCCCAGGGAATGAAAGAAGGGAGCTTTATCTTTTTTGTGTGCATCCATGTTAAAAATAGCCATCATTATTTCTTAAGACTCTCTTAGGCTCTATTCTGTAAGGATACTAGCAGCCAAAGATTTAAAAATAATTTACAGTATCTGTTGGCCAAATCCTTAAGTAAACTTTATTTTATAAAGACATAAATTAGTAGATGTGTTATTCCCTTGTTCTGGGGGAACAAAAAGGCATCATCATCTTCATCATTATCATCATCATCATTATTATTATTATTATTATTATTATTGTTATTATTCAGTAGCTTCCAATCTTCTGATATGACAACACTACCATAATCCAGTGAGGCAATTAAATTTAGACTTACTGAAGTCACAGAGACATTGGCTGCTTAGCACTGAGCATGCACTGCATTAATTTTCTGGAGTGAAGCTCTTGTCATCATGCAGGATGCAGTGTTTGATGAGTATGCACCAGTTCACAGATAATGATTCTCCTGCAGAGACTGAAACAGCAGTAATGATGTGTCATGGGGGCTGTGATATGCTGTAGGAAAAAATTACTTTTTAGGGAAGCTACAACTTCCTTTCCTTTCTTAAAGTAACATACTTGAGAGCTGGTTGCCTCAGTGGACTTTGTTGTCTTCTTACTAACACCATTGTCATGATGTACCAAGAATCAGACAGAATTACCATTTAAACTTGAGAATTTAAGAGTCACACAACCATGAAAGGGAAGAGAGTCTTAATAAATCATCCATGCTGCTGTGTTCCTTTGTGCAGTATGATACTCTATGTTTTATGCAGTCTATTTTAAGATGACTGGAACAAGAATTTCTTCTCTCCTTGGGGAGAGCTTTCCACAGCTTTACCAACTTCTAAGCACGAGATACTGTATTGCAGTGGTGGGTTTACACTGTTTGAGTTTACCAGTTTGGCAGATTTTTAAGTACTTTGAGGTAACATGTAAAGAAATTAGAAAAAAATTTCTACCACTTGTACTCATTCTTGAGTGTGTTTACAGAGTATAGCTGGGTTTTTTAAGAATTCCAATAGAATTCCATCTTTGTCAACATTTGGTTTATTTTCAACCATCTTTATGTGTGAGCATATAAAAGATGGAGCTCTCCAGTGAAGCTCCATCTGTAAAATCAGGCCACTTGAGCCACTGAAGAGCAGCAATAACATCTCCTGCCTTGCCAAATCCATGTAAGGTTTCTCCTCACAGGTGGCTGTGAGGAGCAGTGAAAACAAAGCTCTTCTCTGTTGTTAATGCTTCTCTTCCTGCCACACACCCATATGAGTACCAGCTGCTAAGTGCTTCCCTCTAGAACTGAAAATCTTGGAAAGAAGCTGTGCCAGAAGAAAGTGGAGAGAATGGAGGCACCACTGCAAGCATCCTCAGCTTCTCTCCCCCAGTCATTTCTAATGCACTTAATAGCTACAACAAGCTCACAGAGCACCTCTGAATTCCTTCATTACTTTATTACTTTCTTCCAGCCTTCTCTAGTTTGCAGCCATCTCCTAGATTGTTCTGTATCCTTTTCTTTTTTTTTTCTGCAGGGCATGATAAGCTTTTCATCTCCCCTTGTTCTTCCCTGATGGTCTATAGCAGGCAGATGGACAAGCTGATGATTGCACTTGCTAAGGCATTATTTGCAGCATTCAAAAAGAGAAGTACAGAGAAATGCTCCTCATAAAAATTCAAACCTAATCTTAGTTAATATCACACCAAGCAGTTTGGCTTACCAGTATGTGTGCCATCACCATCTCCAAAACTGTCCTGAAGGGATTTCACACTGTAGCCAGGTGATGTGGCAGAGTTTAGCTCTCTAGGACTGGAAATTCATCTCTTCTTTCCACAGAAGAAGAACATACCAAATCACAAGTCCTCTCACTAGTTCTGCTTTGCTCCTCCTGGGTGCAGCTATGGAAAGGCAGGAGTGCTTCCTTTTGCGTTTGGAAAACTCAAATCTTCAACACCTAAGAAAAAACAGATAACTAAGATTCAAGCCCACACAACTTCTCTCATCCCACACTCTTCCCTGTTTTTCCAGCACTTCTTAAATACCACATGTCAATGCAGACCTCATAGGTTCTTTATTAAAAAAAACATGCTTCCAATTTTAAGATTTTTTTTTTTTATCTTTCCCAGGCACTCAATGGACTTTTTCCTTTTTCCTACTGTCAACTCCAAACTAGAAAACCCCTCACCTAGAAAAAATGCTGCCATCTGTTCTTTGTCTACTTTCTCTATTTAAAATAAGCCCTTTTTTTTTACCTTCTGTGGTCAGGTTCCCTTTCCCACCATGCTCTGTCATTCTTCCAAGTTGGTATCAATCACACAATGCTAGGCCAGTAAAGTTCTCAAAGAGACAAATCACAATGGACTGTGGTTAATTTTACTTCCAAACTATCACTTTCTGAAGCTTAAATTGACTGAGTTACTCTGATAAAGACCAACACTGGAATAAATATCAAAAGAAAAAATGTGTATGTTCTCTTTTAATTTAAAACCATTTTTTATGGCTAACAGCTGTCTTGGACATATTCTGTCCTCTTAGTGTCTTGACCTGTTAAATTAATGTAACTGATGCTGATTTTGCAAACTTAGATTCAGTCAAGCTACAAATAGTACCTAAAATGCATACAGTAATTTTCTCCATCAATATCTCTTTATCATTTGGTTCTTATCTGTAAAGACCCTCTAAAATCCCAAATGGAATCTAATTATACAACCTTTCTCACCTATCCCTTGTAAAACAGGGAAGTACTTGTTATTCTGACTCACCTTCCTTTCCCTAGAATTAGAAGAATGGTGTTCAGAAACAACCAAGAAAAGACAGGATATGAGTTAGACTGTTTAATAGTTGGACAGATAACCTACAGAAATCCCAGTCTCCAAAGAAATACTTAATTATTGTGTGGATATTTATTATGTTTTGTCAGGAGGAAGAGGAAATAGACCTGGCAGTGATCTGTCTGCAGAAGTTGCTCCGAGGCAGGGCTCTTCAGAACATGGTATTCTGTCTCTTTGTTTATGTCAGTCTCCAGAATGATGGTGGGAATGACTATTGCAAAGGCTGTTTGCAATCTTTCTTCCACAGCCTAATCAGGGGTAGTGAGGCTTTTCATAGCAGAATTACTCAAATGGCAAATTCTAGACTGGATCTGGACTGTGAGAACATTTTGCCATCATTATGCCAAGCTCCCAAGCAAAAGAAACCTCCCATATCCCAGCAGGGCAGCTTGTATTTCAGACCATCTTTCTGGTTTGCACTGGGGGTGAGCTGTACCCCAGATGAAGAGCAACTGAAGCCTGCTGCCATGATGTGCAGGACCCAGCATTCTGCTTTCAGGGCAACAGAACAGGGTCTAACTAAAAATTAATTCAATAGCCATGCCTCGTGGGCTTTATATTAAGCATGGCTGTCACTTATGATCAGACCAGTCCTGAAAGTTTGTGTTCCTGTCCACAAAGAGTACAATTGATACTCTCTCTTGCAGTAACTATTTAATGTTTTGAAGTGTTCCCATGCAGAACCCTGAGCTTTAGTAAACAATACGATATTGTGAAAGTGGCCTGAGGTGGAATATAGACTTCTCAAGTGTTCTTCATTTGTGTGATGGTCTGTGAGAAGGGTGGTTGAAGCCACTGAAAGATTGTTAACTTTCAGAGCGTGAAATGTCCCGCCATTTTAGGAATCTTCTTCCAGCTACTGCTGGATCAGAAATACATTACCGAGTTGGAGAATGACACAAGCAGGGTTGAGTGATCTTTTGTTGCTCTTGGAAGGCCTGTTGGAAGAGAGTAGGATTGAAAGTGTCAGGGAGGGCTGGGCCACATAACTCCATAACAGAGATGGGAGCAGTTTCAGCAAACTCCCCACCAATGTATGGCTTTGGGCTGTTGCTGGGCTCCCTCAAAATGAAGGTCAGAGGACAGGAGATGTTGAAACACTGTGAAGCTTTGACATTGAGGCTGATATAACAGGGTATGCAGAAGACTATTACCCCTTTGACATAGGTGGTGTTGTTCCACATTCCAGTGGTTTGAGTTTGGGTAAAGCCAAACAGAAATAATAATAATAAAAATATTTAAAAAGAAAAAAAAAAAAAAAAAAGCGACAGGTTTACCAGACAGCTGTAGTGTTTGCCTAAATGCAACCACAAATTTGTTACAGAGAATTAGGTCTTGGTAAGAGCTGACCTTGCAACTTGAAAAAAATGGGTGTGCTCTGCTGGCAAAAACATGTTGCTCTGTATTCTCCATTTAATATGCTCAGTTGTTTACCTTTATTTTAAAGATGTTTGAAGGGAAGGAGAAGCACCTGGATCTGATCCAGGAGCTGCGCACCACTCACGCGCTCCAGGAGGATGGACAGCTGCTCTTGGAGGCACAGAAGCAAATGACACTGTCTTTGCAGCGACAGCAGGACTCACAAATGCGCCAGGTTTGCTTGCATAGATGGCAAGGTTGATTCACAGCTCTGTCCTGACCAGGCACTCTGTGCTTGCAGTACCACAACACTTGCACATTGAATTTTTTATGTTGTCTATTATCCACAGCACAGAAGGCATCCCAATAGCAATAAAGCTCTCCTAGCACAGGCCAGGCACTGAATGCCTGAGGGGTTAAAATTGCTCTCTCGCTGCTCTGGGGAATCTCAGAAACGACTGAGGCACCCTGACCACAGCTGCTATGCAGGCTGTGTTTGCTTTGTCTGCAGACAGAGCACTTATTTATATTTACAGGGTTTGAACAAACTGCAGTGTCAGATGTCCCTCAGTTTTCCCACATTTCAATCCATTTGACTGGTACTATGACCTGGTATCACAATAGGTGCTTGTCACTCACATCTGTCAGATGTTTTCCTGAGTGTTTGTTACTGCTCTGTCATTTCCCAGTCCCTTTTCTAGCCCTCTCAGGCTCCTCCTCACTCGTAAGACCTCACAAAGGAAGCCAAAGCCATCTGATTTTGTAAACCCTGCTGGGCTCCACACTTCTAGAACCTTAGCACTGGTGACACATTGAGGTACCTGCCACTATATGCAGAGCAAAGAAATCTTGGGCTCCATTCTCTGCCAAGGATCTAGCAAGAGCCAGGGATGCAAATTCCCATCCTGTTTCCTTACAGTGCCACAACCTTCCAGAGCAAAGTGAATGAAATGGCAGATCCTGGTTGGGAGTGAATCATAATGAAATTTTGTCCAGAGTTCACTACATTTCAGAGAATACAGTATCTATCACATTCCTGCAAGTTTTCTTGTCGTTTTTACTACTCTGCTGTTTTTTCAATGACCAGCTGTGAGGCAATTTGGCAGCTTCCATATTACAGCAACAGCATCCACTGGCCAGTTGACCTGGTGGAGATGAAGCCAGATCACTGTTTCCTGCTGGTTGGGCAGCAGTAAAGTTTCCCCTTAGATCTCACTAAAAGTTGAACCAGGAGACTGTGTTTTATCATTTGCCATTTAGCATTTCCAGATACTCCCTCATGCATGGGAAGCCCAGGTGTGGAATGCAGGAATACAGAATATTTCTCCTGAGGAATTAAGAGAAAAAATAAAAGCCTTAGGCATTAGAAACTTGCAGTGCTCCATTTCTGCTGGAAGCCCAGGTGAGAGTGAAGTAGAAAGAAGTTCAATCACCACAATGACATTCATAAAAAAGGAGAGAGAGCAAATAATAAACATATTGACCTCTGATCTCAGAATTTCCTTTTTGGAGAGCCACTATCCCCCTCTGCTGGTATTGGCCTCCTCTACTCTCACTTTTNCTTTTTTTTTTTTTTTTTTTTTTTTTTTTTCCAAACTGCCTCTGAAGGTTCACAGTCCAAGGCTCAGCTTTTCAAAGGTTTTGAACTTCAAAACTCTCTGGAGGTTTCTCTGTGTGGCTATTTCAGAAAGTCAGTAATGACTCTCAGTTCTATAGGGTTTGGTGGTCACAGGTTTTTTTTTCAGGTTTTCGACCATTTCTGTGTAAAAGAAATGCTTCCTGCCAAGAGAGGATGGAAACTCCACAAAAAAAAGTCAGAGATGAGGAGTTGAAAATTTTTGACTCATATGTAACAAAAATCTAACACAAGAGTGTTCCTGAGTTGTTTTCCTCCATTTCACACCAGTTTTACATACAGTACCTGAAGCAATGAAGAGAAGGGAGCACTTTAGTTCCATGTTATCCCTCCCTGTGGGGTGGTGCAGTTCCTGCATCACCATCTTCCGTCTGAAACACCTGTGGGCTGAGTGCTGTCACTTCCAGATGTGTGCAACATTGACAGTCACAATTCCTTTGAAACACTGCCTGGGCAAATGGCACAGCTGTGTAAGAAAGCTGATTTATTATTACTTGTCTGGGATATTTCAGCTCCACTTCAACTTTTATGTTTAGGTCTATCCTGTAATTGCCTGAATTGTTTATTTCAACAGAACACAGCATCCCAGCCAGTTCCAGACATTCCCTCCTGCCAAGGCCTGTGGCTTCAGAGTCCATTCTGGAGATAATGAACTCCCCAAAGATCTTGTCTCTTTCTGTAGTGCAATCACACTTGCCCAGCCCATTAAACAGGATGTGCCTGGAACAAGGAGTGAATGGCACAGTAATGCTTAACACCTGGAATCTTGTCTCAGCTCTGTCACAGACTTTCTGATTTTCCATTACCCGGAATTTTGAGGTCTCATTTGCACTTCTGCAAACTTAATATAATTACTGTCAATTTGAATTTGTCAGCACTTAGTAACTTAGTTTTCGGTTCAATGCCTGAAGCTGCAGGTACTCATGGTTGCACTGTGCAGAAACCAGTCAGGGCACGTAAGACATGAGGAGTGCCAAGCTCCTGGGACTGTCCCATGGCTGGTGTGAGTGGATGCTGCAGAGCTGTCCCACATGCCTGTGGTAGTCCTGGGACTTCATACAACGTTCCCGGGGTTCGTAACACAATTCTTTGCGTTTTTCTTTTGAAAGCTGTCAGCACTGGAAAGAGATTTGGCCACGGTAGAAGGAAGGACACTGGGGAACATGCTTGATTTTCTGTCCAAAGAGCTGGTGAGGCTGCAAGAGGAACAGAAGCTGCATGCTTTGATCATGCTGGCTGAGAGGCAGAGGCGGATGCGGGAAGCAGAGGAGAGCGGACGGCGGCAGCTGGAAGAGAACCGGCGGCAGGAGGAAGATGAGCTTTTCAGACAGGCAAGAGAGGGGGACTGGTGGGACTGTAGGTAGTTTGTAGGAGCTGCCTCCTTGTGGGAAGGTCCAGATGGATGGGAGCTGCTTCAGCACTGACTTGGGTGATGGCTAGTTTTAAAATTGAGGGAGAAAGCTTAGTGAAGAGAGGGTGATTCCTTCCTGAGAGAGTCATGCCCATTAAACTAAGGATGATCTGAATACCCTTACAGACAGTCCTGTTGGGCCTGTCATGAATGGGTGCAGGTTTCTAAATTTCTCCAGTAAACACCTATGGAGAACAAATGTACCTAGATCGTCTCTAGGGATAATGTTTTGTCAGCACTTGTTCTGCCCAGCAGAACTGTTAGGTGCTTTGCCAGGAAGGATGCCTTTAAGCAAGGGTTTGGAAAGATTTCCCCCTCCCAGGCCCAAGTGGACTGCAAATAACAAGAGATACAACATTTATTTTGAAGTAATGATAATAGATAAAATAACCTTGAAATCAAGAAAAAAAATACTGAATCACCATATTCCATAACTATTCTGTAGTTCTGTTCCTATTTCCTAGCTCTTGACTGCATGAAGCATATTTCTTCCCATTGAAAGACATGAGTGGGAGTCTAATTGACTAAACCAATAATTTTCAAACTTTGTGGGAGGTGGTTAATACCAAAAGGGTCTGGCATCATGTTTATTTTTTTTTAATTTTAGCTTATCATTTTTTCTGTGTTTCTGAGTGGTAAGCAGATAAGGCCAAGGTGCCATAAGCTTATGCCCTTCAGATTAGCAGAAGAAAAACACTCATTTCTAGAATCTCAGCTCTACAACCATTATAAGGAAACCAATAATTTTATCTTGGTTTTTCACTGGCTTGATGGAAGTTTCTCCTTCAAGGTTTGCTTGAATGAAAACTCATTTATTTACTGAAGTCAATACCCATGATTATTACTTGGCAATTGTTGCTCAGGGGACCGTGAGAACTGAGGGAGCAACTGCCATTGCATTTACAGGGCTAACCTGCTGCACCAGAATTGGATCTGTGAATTGGTTTTCTTTCACCTGTGCTTGTTCAATCAGTCTCAGAAAGAATTACTAGCAAATAAATTTTTACAGAAAGCATCTCTGAAAACATATCTCAGGTTGGCCTGCCTGAAACAGAGTCTTGTGAAAATCTGTTGTTCATGCTGCTCTGGAAACCTTCCACTACGCTCCTGGCACAGCAAGAGGCAAAGGAGCAATATCTTGGTGTTTTGTTCTAGGTAGTGAATGTTCAGGACAGAACTATTGACACCTACTTGGAAGACATTATCCTGAGTAGCATGGAGAGGACAGCTGAAGAGCAAGCCAGGGAAGAGGTTCAGAAAAGGGCTGTAGAAATCAATGACATTGCATACGAAATGGAAAGTCGGTAGGTTATTAAACAGCATGTGAGGGGCTGTGCACAGCAGTTTGGAACCTGCCTGACCGTGTGTGCATCTGTGGCTGTTTGCATCATCCAAGCCACAGGAAGGGCAGAGCAGTGCTGCTCGTGTGGGGCTGCTGCATGGGAACCACGCTGTTCCTACCTGCTACACACATAGAAATCCATCAGAGCCTTATTTCAGTACGGCTTGTGCCAGGTTCCCTTTGCAAATCACTTGGGCGATCTGTGAATCACCCTTTTTAGATTTCTCCACACCAGCGTGAAGCTGTGACTGAGCTTCAAGTGAATCTGGGAACTGCCTAAAGCAATACCCATTCATACCAATCTTTTCATTTATTTACACTACCACAGAAAATCCATTTGAAAGAGATCCTAAAAGATACAGCTATACACAGCCTTTCATTCTGGGGTGGCTGTTCTTTAGGGAACTGCCAATTTCCATGGAGGTCACTCATATTGATGGCTGCCTGACAAGGCACTTTGAGTAAAGTAAGTTGTTGAGAACACCACAGTCTGTGTTTGGCTGGGGCATCAGCAGTGAATACTTTTTAGGACCTGCCAAACCCCCGGTTCAGTTTCTATGCTCTTTTTTTTTGGAATTGAGCCATAAAAATCCCAATGACACAGTGACTCTCCTATGGTACAGCAGCTGGGTATTTTGTATCTAGATGAATACAAGCAGAACGTTGGAATCCTTGGGGGAATGAAGCATAGATAATGCATGCAGCCCCTGGGCCAACTGGAAACCCACCACACACTGGCATGGAAAAGAGCATGGGGGCCAGCCAAGTGCAGAGTCACAAAAGGGAAGAATTTAGCACACTCAGCAATGGACCAAAGACTAAATTAACAAAGATACAAATCCTCAGCAATATCCATGTGTCTAACTCAGTTTGTTGTCAGAGGGAACTGAGCCTCTCAGTACCCTTGAGGATAAGGAATGTGGGGTGATCCTGCTTTCCAATGCACTGTTGAGCATTGGAATAGTCACACTGTCACCTGTGTGTAGGATAAAGAGAGACCCGGCTGACAACTGCTGCCATGACAATACACTCCCTTGGAAAGAGTGAGGGTATTTACCAGGGAGACATGGTTTTGCAGGGGTGTTCTGGAGAGAAAATTAAAATACTAATACCACTGTGCATCTGTCCTGTAGTCGAACTCGCCTACAGTCAGAAGAGGTTGTAGCAGAGCTGGTTTATAATTTCCTGATCCCAGAAGCTGAGAAAAGCTTTATGAGAGAAAGAGGTAAGGAGTCCAGTAACTTTGTTTTCTTTGTGAGCTGGTTCACTCTCCTTATTCTAGCTCCCTGAAAGGAATGATGCAGCCGGGAGTTGTCTCAGTTCCCTGAGATTCCTTTTTGGCACTCTGCAGGTAGAAAGTTAAGCTCTTTCACCTTTTTTTCACCACTTTTTCATGAGCTTTAGTCTTTTTAAATGGTGACTGAAATTCAGACCTGCTGTAGGATCTGGCCCATGCTTTTGCCAAGAAAGGTTGGATCAAATAATCCTTGAGGTACCTTCCAACCTGGTTTGCTATGATAAATTTGGTGTATCTGCAACAATAAAACTGCATGAAAAGAAGCAGCCCATTGCACATTCAGAAACAAACAGGTAAAAATCTTTAAGTAGCACAGCTGTGAATTGTGCTATTATATGGCAATTTCTAAAACTGTGGGAGACTTTAACAAGCAAATTACTTAAATATATGTCATACATGAAAGGAAGGTTATACACTTTCCTGTGCTCCCCTCTTCTCCCCAGCTGGCTGAGAGCAAGAGTTAAGGTTTTAAGGCTGGCTGTAGTGGTGTCATGCTGTAAGGAGATAACCTTGCAGTTGTAAAGGATGTTTCTGTTTAACAAAAATGGAATGGCATCTCTCAAAATGCAGAGGGGAAGACACTGGAAACCTGTGTATTACATTAAGTAATGTCATGAATAAGTGGCTGTTCCTCAGTGGGATGTTTCCACTGACCAGCACAGGTGGAAGACCTGACTAAGCCAGTCAGCCACAGAAAGTGAGAATAACCCAAGCAAAGCAATTGCATCACAGCAGAGCTTGGAGGGGTCCTTGCCGCAGTGCACTTCTCTGCCTTGAGAACAAAGGCACTTAGTTCTTTGCCTCTTTTATTGCTTTGTGAATGAAAGCACAAACCCCGAGCACGCATTTTGTGGTCTCTGAATTGTGCAAACTTTCTTCTTCCTGGCTTGTGTATTGCCACAACAACAGGACCTGTTCTGCAGCTGGCAGTTCTGCATAAGCTTAAATCAGCTCCCTTCACTCCAGCACTGCTTCTGCCAGCCTTCCAGAGCAGGTGATGTAATTGTAGTCAGTGAAGCCTGCAGCTCAGGCACTAACACACACAGGTTAGCCTGTCTCAGAAAGGAGAGCACAAAGAAGACCTGGAGATAGCTTAGGATTCTGGACATACACCAAGGCTCAAAATACATAGTGGGCTTAAATGCAACAGCAGCTAATGAACAAAGCACCTCAGAAGCACTCCCAAACAACAGCAGAAAATAATCTTCAGAATCTGTGATAGCTACAGTGAATTTGCCTGGAAAGCAGAGCTAAACCAAATTAAAAATTAAAGTGGATGCTGGTGGAATAGATCAGTAGGCAGTTAAGTAAAAGAGCTCCTTCAGATATGATCAGGAGAAATTTGTCACAATATTCTTGTGACGGCAGAAATCAAGTGTCAGGAAGAGACCTGGCTCAGGCTCTCTTCTGCTATTGCTGCATGGGGTGGAGGAGGCTCCATTCACTTAAGACAGTTGAATTCTACCAGATGTACACTCTGATGAACACACCCTGCTATAAACCTCCTGCACAGTGACACTTTCAGGGAAGCAGAATCATTACCTATTCCATGGAAATCCAAAGGAAATAGTATCAAAGAATGGCATTAGATTTCATAAACACATTAGTGTATTGGATTTCTGTGGTGGCTTTTGAAGCCTTCCCCATAGTGAGCCAAATTATTCATTATGAAACTGTGTTTTAGCAACCTGGCCCATGCTTGAGCATTCACCTTCCTTGAAACCATCAGGAAGTGATCTAAGAGCACAGTTATCTGGCCTGTCAAAGGAGCAAATCCATTCGTGGAACAAAGATTGGAGGGCCTGCAGGTTCAGTCTGCCTAGGCTTTAGTAGTACACTTAAACACCTCTGTTTTGCCATTACCTAGTTTGGGATTTTTTTTTCCTCCTCATTTTATTGCATTTTGATGCATAAAAGCAGGGATTATCCAATTCTGGCTCACCCTGAAAAACCTCTGCAAAAAAACCTCAATTCTGAACCCTGCCTCAGTGGAAGTAGAAGTCACTGTGCTGACATGAAAAACCCCACTTGGAAAAGGAGAGTCACTCACCAATTTCAGCGTGCTGTCCTTTAGATGGAATTCACTGTGGATGGAGAAAGGGACTGCAGCAATTCCAGGGGAGTACTCCCAGTACAGTTGATGCAGTTAATGCAAACATGATTGAAGCCAAAATGTCTTGGGTAGAGAAACCTCTCCTGGGAATGAGGGCTGGTCAAGGTCAGCTTTCCAAATGAAGTGAGATCCAGTTGCTTCCATTGTTGACAAAGTGGGCCTGGGAGATGGATACACATAAACAGGGTGGGTTGGTAACACTGAGTGACTGAGACAGGGACAGCAGAACTGTGTGCCAGCATGCAGGACACCAGTGCTTCAGATTCACAGTCTAAGTGCAGCTCAGCCTTGAAACAGGCCAAAGTCTTGGACTTCTGTAGGGAAGTGACAGGATGAGAGCCACCCCTTGTTCCTGCATCATTCCTCACACCCTCCTTAAGGCACACAATACTTCAATCCCTGTGACTGAAATAAAGAGGGCAAGGGGGGAACAAAGAATAGTGAAGAGCAATAGTGAGAGCTGTAGGGTGTGCACTTAGACTTGGGTAATTATTTCCCAGGAGGTGGGTTGGGAATACATACAGATGACTTGGGATGAAAGGAGGCAATCCTGCAGTAGCTGAGGGAGGTGATAAGGTAGGCAGGTGACTTTGTGTGTCACTTGTGGCTCCGAGTCTTACTTTGAACTCAGTAAGAGTTTCTCAGTGCAGGTCAAATCCGGGCACAGGAGATGGCAGATTTCAGCTGGATTCTTCCAGAGGCTTGCTGCAATTAACAGACACTGAAGGAAAAGTTATTTTAAAGCCTCATAATATACCCTGAGCAGTTGTTCCCAAAGCTGGAAAGGAGAATGCTTTGGCTGTGCTTCCCACTGTGGGGCCAGTCTTCAAAGTGAAATGCAAAGTTGGTTGCTGCTATTAGGTGGCAGTAGAACGCTTTCAGCCAAAGTTAGAAGGGCATGGATTTTTTTTTTTCCTGAGACAGACTTTTCCCCAGCTGTAGGACTGCTAAAAGCTATTCCTCCCTTCTCCCCTACAGAGAACACTTAGCTGTGCATTTCCAAGTAAAAGCCTTACCTCTTCTTTTGCACAGTGAGGCAGTCCCAAAGAAAACACATCTATGCTGCTCATCGGATCATCCACAGGGGCACAGAGAGGGCTCTGGCTGATCTGGCACTGTATCAGGAGGCATCTGCCACCGAGAGAAAGGAGGATTCTCCTGCTGGGACAGCCAGCACAGCTCTGAGTGGGCCAGCTGCTGGACCAAGTGTAGCTGACAGCACTCACCCTGCCACAGCTGCGCCTGAACTTGGACAAGGCTTCCACAAGGATCCCCCAGCCTCCTAGGATGGAAGAGGAGTGAGGTGAGCTTCCCTTCCCCTCTGTGATTTGAGTTCGGAGCGTGGTGAGGGAAAGGGACACGTTATATTTACTTTTTCAGGGCACCCTGAATGGAAAACCCTCTCCTTTGGGCAGTCCCTCCTGCTGTGTGCCAGCAGTGTTGTTCTGGTACCATTCTGTATACATTTTGGTGTGGCAGCTCCCTCTCCTCCCTCCTCACCTTGCTTTGGACTTCATTAGCTAATTTTTCTCTTCTGGTTATTTAGAGAAGCTTGAGTGAGAAAGCAGTGTTAGCATTCCTTGTTTGTTTTCCTGGCACCAACCAATAAAAATCTGCACCTGGGCTTTTGATGGTATTTCCTTGCTTCAATAACATTAAATGAAAAAATACTCCATAAGTGGGAAATTTGGAGTTGAGACCATCCACAGACAAGCATGTCCCACTGATTTCCTCAATTTCCCAATGGCTTCCTGCATGAGCACTGCTATTGATAAAGCCCCGGAGCTGAGCAAAACCAGTCAGATTTTGCATCATCTTTTCACATCATTATTCCTTGGAGAAAAAAAAGATGCCTCTGACCTCAGCAGGGTGGTTTCTGACAAGCAGGCAGTGTCTGGCACAAACCTAGGTGACAGCAGGATGGCACGGGAATGGCCGGGCTAATGCATTTTCCAGAAATGTTGCTCTCCGGGCTGACCACTTCTTCCTTTTTATCTCTGCAAAGAGCAATTGTGGAAAGAATCTTATTTTTCTTGGAACAGTGTCAGTCACTCTGGCTCTCCAGCTCTGAGGGCAGCACAGAAAGGATGCTGGCTCTGCTGTGTGCTGGCTTTGCCGTGTGTGCAGGCACGGGGGTGCTCCAGCTCCGGATGTCAGCGGGCTCAGACAGGCGCAGTGCATCTGTCACAGAGCTCAAGGCTTGCTCAGCTCTCCAGCACTCACGTGTCAGAATTCCCGAGGGCTGTGGCCTTAGCGCATAAAGGGACATTTACACCAAGCACCACAGTTTGGAGGGGCGGGCACAGCCACACCACCACACCCAAAATGCTCATTCAGTGATGGCTACAGCTTACACAGCCAACAGCAGCACTGGCCCTCCGTGCTACGGCGCTGACGGGCTGATCTCTCCCTGCTTCCATCACTTCTCCCTGTGGATCATCTTTGCCTTGTGCTGCGTCTATAAAGCTCAGGTGTGGTTCAGCTAATCCCGACCACCGTGCCTCTCCTACATAACACAAGCCAGCAGCTGGTAAAAAATGGTGCTCGTTAATGCATTCCTGTAAAAATTCTGCATCAGGTCTTTGTTTTGTGGGTTAGGCTGGGGCAGGGTACAGGGAAAGGAATTCACAGGGAGAGGACAGGGAAGAGAAAGGAGTCTGGATACCCCTATATTCCACTGGGGCGTGAATAACAGCTGGAGAGAGGAAAAAGAGCTGCACCAAACCACTGCTGGTCTCCAGGTCACTGAACCAGGGGCACCAGGGCGCTGCTGGGCTCAGGCAGCCTCTGTAAATGTTTCATCTTCTGGCAGGAGTCAGAGAGGGGTGACCAGTTTTGGTCATGACTCCATGAGGATGATCCCATTAGGGACTGGGGATTTGGGGCAATTCTCATGGTATTCATAGTTAGTCAGTAAAAGGGAAGGTTGCAAATAGAAAAATATAGAACAAAACACTCTCCACAGTGTGGGAGGAGAAGCTGTGCAGGGATCAGCTCTGTAGCCTCAGGCCACCTTGGACAAATTTAGCCTGGTTCAAGGGAGGGGGGATAACATGAATCACAAGATCCAATGTAATAGGAGAGACATGGAAAACTTGATGCAGCAGAACAGTAGAACAGGAAGACCCATCCACTGAGGCATTTGCTGTATTTTTGAAGATGGTCTGTCAAAATAAACATTCTACATGTGGCTCATTGTACAGTTTGATGTGGTTTTAAAAAGGTAAGTGTTCCAACAGGTGTGGGAATGGACGGAGGCTGCAGCACTTTGGTCTTCTGCAGAGATACAGCTCTGCATGACAACGAGGGGGCACGGGGCTCCAGATGCTGTGCACAGGCTGAGCTATAAATGTCTCAGCTTCTATTATGATTTAAGGGACACCATCAGGGTAAAGCCATCTTTTCCACATGACATTGCCTAGCATGTAAACTGAAGGATTTCCACGGCAGGATTCCTGCAGGAAACTCTTCTGTAGAAACTGCTTTCAATTGTCATGTGGGGTTTCTTTCTCAGGCTTTGCAGAATGTACTTTGAGAAAGAAAATGAGCACAGTGAGAGGGAATTGGGATCATAAATCAATAGCATAAGAATGCACCATTCCCTCTCCTAGCAGGAGACAGAACAACCCTGGGGAGGAGCCCAAACCCGAAAAAAACACAGCAGATGCCTCCAGGGCTGCACCAATACAGTGGAAGCACGGGAAAATTCAGCTTGTTCTGCTTTTCTTTCACCAGCTGCCCACAGGGAGGGAGCCTGGCTGTGCTGCTCTTGCCAGCTCCTGTCTCCTGGCAGGTGGGCGAGACAGGCTGAGCCAAATGGGCCTCTGGGGTCACTGCACCCTGAGAATGGTGAAAAATTGGTCTCTGCAGTAAATGAATGAATGCAAATTGTCCCAGGACTTCCCTGCCGATATGGCTCTGGTGGAGTGGGAGGAGAAAATCCTCTGGCACCAAGTACATTTCAGCAGAAAGGACTTTGGGTCCTTCTTTACTGGAAACGTACAGTGTCTGCATTTCTGTCAACAGAAAACCACACGAAACCCACACTCTCCCATCTCTCCTTAAAAGCAACATGACCATCAGAAAAGCTGCAGCCATAGACCTGGGTGTGGTGCTGTTAAAGAGTTCCTGCCACTTTCTGAGCACAGCTGTTCCCTCTGCTCCTGGTCTTGCAGGTGTGCAGGATTTGCCTGATACTTCGTTGGCCTCAACTCNAGTTCCTGCCACTTTCTGAGCACAGCTGTTCCCTCTGCTCCTGGTCTTGCAGGTGTGCAGGATTTGCCTGATACTTCGTTGGGCTCAACTCAGCCCTCACACAATTTTTTTTTTAGGAGAGCAGGATTAACCCTACAAGTATGGTCCTCACATGCTCAAGGCTTTTAACAAGGCCCAACTGCACTATTGCTGACTGTCTCCTCCAAGTCCTGTTTGCCTGCTTTCACCAAAGTCCTGTTCATGCAACTTTTCCTGTGTTTTTGTGATTGGTGAATCAGTATCGTGCTGGCATCCAGCCTCCTCACCGCAGTGCCCTCCAGAATCTGGCCTGGGCTTGGATGGGGAGCTGTTGTTTCCTGTGCCTGCCTTCCAGCCCACCAGAGAGGCAGGAGTTGGTTTGAACACCTGCCAGAACTGCCAACTCCCCGAGACAGAATGTGTACACCTGGATTAGTAAATTCAATTTTCCTGGGACCACCCTGGACCAAGGCCCCCACCTCTCCTCCCAGCCACTGCCTGGAGCAGAACTGGCAAGGAAGGCATCTCAACAGACACAGTTTGCACAAGACAGAAAATGCCAGCAGGCTGAGGGGAAGGGTGTACGCTGAAACCCGTGGAGCCGGGCAGCTCCGGCTCTCTGCTCTGATCATATCACTCCTTCCCTCCCATTCCTCCTTTTCTCCCACACGCTGCGTCAACCCCACACACCTTTTTCTCCACTTCTGGCTGGAGTCAAGGCCACTTCTCTTGGCCTCCTCCCATGTGCCACATCCCAATCCTTCAAGTAGCACTTGGAAGGGATGTCCTATTCCCCTTTCCTTCCTGCGGGGCTGCTTAACTGCATCCACATGCACTGCCTGGCTCAGCACACCATCCCCAACGGACCTGAGAGCTGTGGCTGCTCCTGCCAACACTCACAGTGGGCAGGACCTGCTGCAGAGCCCAGCCAGATGAGGTTTATCCCATCCAGTTCCCCCAGTGGGGAGCTTGCATGGCAGCCTGCACTCCTGGCCCATCCCTGGGGCTCCTCAGTCAGTGCTGGGGATGTTGGTCCTTGTCCCTGGGGAGCGGGCAGGGGCGTGTGGTGCCGACAGCAGTGAGATAGAGGTGGTAGAGACTTTAAAGCTGCTTTTGCTGCTCTCTCCCAGGGTTGCTGCAGGATTGATCCTAAGAATCTCCCTTTTGTTTGTTACTGAGCCAGTAAGAGCCTCTTGCAAACACCGTGTTGGTTCCTTACCTGTCGAATTGAAGCCTCTCCGCCTGCCAACGTAATTTTTCTGCCTCCAGCCAAATGCAAACCATTTATTCATTGCTGCCTGGGCCCCAAATCTGTTGTCTCCAGCAGAAACAGCTTCCATTGACCAACCTCTTCTTAGGCCTGATGCTGTGAAACAAAAATCTTAAGAGATGTGTAACTGAGTTGGTCCGAAGAGGCCCGAGCTGGGCAGTCCCTTTTCCCAAAGCTGCTAATTTATGGCTGCATTCCAAACATCAAATGATGTCCTTGAGTAAAAACACTCTCAAACCACCTGGGTTTTTCCAGAAAGCACCATCTTCCTCCTGAGCACTCTGGCCTGGCAAAGAGAGAGGAATGAGCTGCAGAAGGGAGGAGGAGGAGGGCATGGCTGCTCTTATGCCAGAGGAAACAATCATAGAATTGTTTCGGTTGTAGAGGACCTCTAAAGTCACCAAGTCCAACAATTAACCCAGCACTGCCAGCCCACCACTAAACCATGCCCCAGGTGCCACATCTTTTAAATATCTCCAGGGATAGTGGGTGGCTCCACCACTTCCTTGGGCAGCCTGCTCCAGGGCTTGACAACCCTTTCCATTTTTTCCTAATATCCAATGTAAACCTTTCCTGGTGCAACTGGAGGCCATTTCTTCTTGTCCTTTCGCTTGTTACCTGAGAGAAGAGACTGACCCCCACCTGGCTGCAGCCTGCTTTTGGGGAGTCCTGGAGGGCAATAATGGGGTTCTGGGGAGAGGGCTGGGAATGCCCTTTGCTTCCTCTGAAGCTCCTGTGCTGCTCTCACCAAACACCTGACCCTGCCTCGCTCCCTGCAGCCCCCGCCTCCCTCTGACAGGACCTGCCACACGTCCCTGTGTCAGCAGCAGCTGTCTGGACCCTGTGACTGCTCAGAACTTGGAGGGGAGGTAAAGCACAAGGTCAAGCAGCCAGTGACAATGAACAGTCCTGCTCTAACCCCTGCCTTCCACCAGTTTTTAGAAGCTTTGCTTAGGGAAAAAACATACCAACCAAAAAGCCCAAACCCCTCCATCTCTCTGCTTAGCAATCCATTTTATTCTCAGTTCCCTGGGCCTGGCACTGTACACGGGGCCTGTGGCTCCTCTGCTGGGACAGGTGCTTGTGCCCTGCCAGGCAGCTGTGTCTGGGGACGAGGGTTTGTTTGCCACAGCCACAGTTTCTCACTCTGCAGCAAGCGAGGGGGCTCTGCAGACGGCCCTGGGCTTGGGCAGACTGCCCCACTGCAGCCCTCGGGGCAGAGCACCCCGGTCAGAAACGCCCTGCTGCAGCCACTCACAAAGCTTCCACAAGGGGAGAGGCTCTTCATTCCCCACTCGTCCTGGAGGACCCAGCCTTAACTCTGCAGTATGTGAGCAGAGAGCAGGGGATCCTTGGAAGAGAAGGCTTTAACTCCACTGAGTGCATGGGACAACTGCCCAACTGCCTGCAGACTCAGGGAGCAATAGGATACACCAAGAAAATATCTTTGCCAGGGCATCAGGAATTAGCTGGGTGTGCAGCAAGATCCAGGTGCATTCCTGCACTGACCAAAGGCAGGTGTTTGCTGCAAAGTCCAGTTCTCCCTCACAGCCCTGAGCACTCACCTGTACCCTCACCTGAGATGGGCTCCAGCAGGAGTTTGTTTTGGGGGTCTGGTCTCTGCTGCAAAGCCTCGCACTGTACAACACTCACACCCAGACAGAGCCTGGCTTTCCTGCCGTGCCCTGTGGGGCATTGACACCTACACACCTTCCTTTCCTGCCACAGCTTGGATTTGGCAGCAGTCAGGTCTAACCCTGCAGCCTTTGTGCACAGCTGGTTTAGCAAAGCCAGTTGTTTGCCAGGAACATCACTCTCCAAGACCAGCAAGGGATGACGGGACAAGGGCCCAGCCAAGCCCTTCCCGGAGCCCAGGGAGGGGAGCGAGGTTCCAGGCTGGCTGGTGAGGTTGTGTACCATCTGCTGGGCTCGCTGTCTCCAAGCAACTGGACGAGGTGCCTGAGACAAACTGCAGTGCTCCTCTCTCCCCTCTGCAGTGCGTGGCTCGCTTGCCTCCTCCTCCTTTGTGGCTCTTGTTCTTCTCGCACAGAAAGCCACTTGGACCTTCCCACCAGCAGCCCAAAAGCTGCCACCTCCCAGATAACAGACGCTGCCAGTAGCCTTGACACTGACTTTTAATTCCAACGCAGATGGCTGGCAGCTCGCTCGATGAAGACAAAGCACCTCAGTGGAGCAGCCTCTTGTACCGCATTCAGCTTGGTGCTGCCTTACGCTCGGATTAGCATTTTAAATCATCCCAGGGCGTTGGCGACCGGCAGCTAAGTGGATTTGACCCTGGTTTGCAGATGGGTCTCAGAAAGTATTTTCTCATGGGGTGACAGAATGATGTTCCCTGGAAGGTTGTGCAAGGACTGGCTCTTGATGCTAAGGTGTTCCATTACATCTTTTTAAAAGTTGATTGGAATATAAACACGGTAAGAAACTGTAACAGTCCCACTGGCAATGCTTGCAGGAGTGACAATGGGAGGGCGTGCTGGATAAACTGCTCAGCTGCAGCCTCCATGCAGAAGGGTGAACGCAATCCTCAGGTAAGGAGACAGACAGGGAACAGCTACAAGGTGCTCTCCAGAGCCTTCTCTGACACTGGGGAGAGCACTGTAGGGAACCTCTGGCTACTTTTGGTACTCACAGCTTAAGGAGGGGGTTTGAAACAACTATAGAGGAAATAAAATTGGAAACATTACAAAGATGTGAAGGAGCTGACGATCCCCTAGCAATCAGCTTAGCAAGAAGTTATGAGGAGCTTGAGTCCTGTTCATTTGGTCTGACATTCAAAAGAGAGACCTGAGACTGGAGCTCAGAGTTCCTGTGCAAAGACCACACATAAAGAGAGCCCAGAACTTGCATTCCAGGTGAGGGAAGTTCAGAAGAGACAGGAGGCCCCAGTGCCCACCCATCCAGAGAAGTGCCCAAGGATGACTGACCACCACCCCAAATCACCGAGGATTGTGATGAACTCCCACCAGAAGCAAGCTTTAAACAGATAAACTCACCCAGAGAGGTGCTGTAGTTTTTGTAGTTATGGCAGTGATGTGTTTGCAGGTGAGGGTGGCCACCCTGAATGCCAGGGCCAGACTGGCCGAGCAGAGCAGTCCCAGTCTCAGCACGAGTTGGATGCATCCAGAATCCTGGTGACCTTGTGGGACAGAGGTAAGTGGAGGGACAGCAGCCTCTGCTCACCGTGTTGCTTCTGGGGCAGCCAGGCCGTGGGTGCCCACCTGGCCCTGTCACCCCAGTGCCCCAGAGCAGAGGGGCTGCACAAACCAAGCACTGAGGCCACTCAGGGAGCCAGGGCGGGCACCTGCTCCAAGGGGCACAGCTCCAGCACCCAGGAGGGGCCAGGACAGCTCCCAGACACACATCTGGCAACCAGGAGAGGATCAAGGGCATCCTGGCTCGACACTCACGGCGTGGACCCATCAAGGGCCCCTTCCCACCCTGCTCCCACTTGTCCTGGAGGGCCTCCGGAGCCCAGCAGAGGTTTCACGGGAACAACCGTGGCTCGTGGCACACAAACAAAGCAAGAGGAGTCTCTTTGCAATATAAATTTGTTTTTATTGAAGCAGCAGTCACATGACCTCGCATCTAGCCTTTAGGATAGCGACAGAATGGATTCGGCCAGGTCAGCCAGCCCAAAAAAGGATTTTTATTTTTTTTTTCTTTTTTCTTTTTGCGCTAATAGACATGTCATGTTTAATACATACATTATCCAGTACCGGAAACCCAACTCAGAGATAGCTACGTGCTGATTTGCTGGAGGAACGGTCCACTGGACGTGGTCTCGACAAACTTTACAGATCACCACCAAATAACATTACTAATGGGATCCAATGATTTAAAAAAAAACAAAAATAACCCAAACAACCATGAGTGCAGGATTCAAAGCCAGCAGTTTACACAGGTTCTTAAGTTTGTATCTATAGGTGGACGGTAAAGGAAGATTGGTTGGTTTCAATTTGAAATATTTATGTCCCAGGGTTCCTCTCTCCATCAAATCAAACGGTATCATAGACAAGCTGGCATCTCTTTAAAAATAGCATGGAATAACACAGCTCATTTAAGAAAACATGCTCATTTCTCGAGGTTTTTCTTTATTATTACAAAGATTCACGTCCACCTATTCTCGCAGAGTGGAAAGAGGCATAAGGGTGAGGAACAAGGGTCAGAGAAGGGAGAGAGGAGGAGGGAAGAATAGGGCAATTTTTTGAAATAAAGACCACACACTTGGTATTTTTTAAATTTCATTTCCAGGCTAACCTACTTTTTATTTAATGCAAATTACAGTACCAGTTAACTATTTCCGAACCGAGTCACACAGAACAAAACGTATTTACAAGGGGAATGGGGCGGGGGAAATAATAAAACATTAAGCATACTTTCCACAAAAAAAGTTTATATTTAAAATGAAAAAAAAAAATCAGTCACAGAGGCATTCAAGTAGTAATAATGTTATACAGGTTTTGCTTTTCCTTTAAATCAAGACAGATTTGCACAAGTGTATGCAATAGTTTGTATACAACCCACAGTCCTTAATATATATATATTTAGATTTCTGTTTTTAAGATGGAAGTGGTCACGCTAATTGGTGTGTACAGGCCCAAGTGATCCATCAGCAACACATTAATGAACGCAAATTTTACAGGCAAGCAAATTATATATATATAAATATATTTTATATATATATATTAAAAATAAATTGAGAAAGACCAACACAAGGAAGCTACTTTTCTCGAGCTAACCCCTTAGGTACTGTTTTCCTTTCCTGTCGTTTTGCCATTATTGCAGTGTTGCAAAACGAAGCCAACTACGACCAGAACCGGCCGAGAGCCCCGTGGAAATCAGCTGCCACCCCAGGGGTACCCGCTGGCAGTCTCCGGAAGGCAGAGCCCGGACTGAATACCCTACTGTGCTTTTCCTCATCGGCTTTTCCTTTTTCTCCGCGGTGGCTGAGGTTCCTAGTACAGGAGTACGAGTCTGACAGGCTGCTTGACTTCTGCTTTTCCAAGTACTGAAAACTGGGGGGGAATTTTAGGTTGCAAGTCGCAGGCACCTGCCATTATTTTAGGTAAAGCTTGGCTTCGAAATAAGAGGGACAGAGTGTTCAGGGGTCTTCTACCAGTCAATTTTCTTTTGCAGGTAATTTTTTTTTCTTTTTCCCTAGCAAGGTAGATAAGTTTAATAGTAAAGAACACCAGTGGCTTGATTGAGCGTCCATCGGGGGAGACAGACTGCGATCCAGCCCGGCTCGGGGACCCACAACGGCAGGGCTGACGTAAAGGACACATCAAGACCACACTGGGTTAAAAAAGAAGCCCGAAAGAGTGTAAAAGAAGAGAGGGACAGCTCTGAGCAGACTGTCGCCAACAGCTCGGCATCACTGACCTTCGTGTCACCAGAAAGAAAGTGCAGCCTCTGCTTCACTGGAATGAACACGAGATGCTTCGAAATAAAACAGCAACCTTTGGTTTGGTAAAGAGTTACGTGTTTTTCCCATTCAAGACAATCTTATGTGGAATACTAACAAGGTAGTAAAACACAAGCAAACTAGTTTTAGAAACAAGGCCTTCGTGCTGGGCACAAGAAATCAAGAGTCATGTTCAACTTATCTCAAGAAAACAAAAGTGACTTCGGGGAAGGATGTGGGGGAAAAATAGGGAGAAGAAAGGGAACAGAAAGTCCTCCCGGCAGAAAAAACCACCGCAGTCTCCTAGAGCGATGCCCCCGCTCCCACCGCAGCAACCCTGCGGGATGTGGGGATTTCCCTCCCCGGGGGCCCTTTCCGCTCGCCGCTGCCCCCGGCACAGCCGCAGGGAGGGTGGGAAGGCCAAGCCTCCTGGAAGCTGCTGCTGCCCAGGCGCTCCTGGGCGCAGGGTTGAGGGGAGAGACAAGCAAAATCTAAAAGGGCTGCTAGGGCAAGGGTCCGAATGAAATCAGCTGCTGCTAGCGGGAGGAGGAGGGCAGGGCGAGCACCTTGGAGACTCCCAGAACAAAGCCACGGCTCCAGTGAAGTGGTGGAGACGGTTTCTTTTCGTTCCGCTACTGATCAGGGTATCACCGAAACCATACAGCACTCAAAGAGTTAGAAAGTGGGGCAGGGAGGGGGGAGCAAAGATGCATGTTTGGGGTGGGAGACATTGTTAATAAAGAAGGAGGAGAAAAAAATAAAAGGGAAATAAAATTCAAAAAATCATGGAAGCGAAGGCACTCCAAACTATATAGATACACTATACATCGCTAGAGTTATTGTTACAATAATACAGGCCGGTACCTACTGTACAGAGTTAAAACTATATGGCTTTAAAAAGCTCGTCTACATTTTGTCTGATTATTAAACAGAATCACTGCCCTGAACGGTAACTTTTTGCTCATTAATAACAGTTCCTGGGTCCACATATTTACATACAAAACAATAAAACTCAAAATTCAAAAACAACCAAAAATAACAATGTACAAGCTTGAATTTGGTGAGGAGCTTTGTTTTTTTTTGTTGTTATTTTTCTGTGTTTTTTTTCTTTTTTTTTTTTTCTTATTTACAAAAAAAGGTTGTTCAAAGACCTGGATCTAACTTGTATAAAAGAGTGTGTGATCCTGCTATGATCCTTGAAAACAGAAATAAAACCAGAGGGGCACCCCTGACCCTCCCCCCCGCCTAACACACACACGAGACACACACAGACGCCGGCACAGTCACAAAACCAGAGAGAAACGCTCTGACTCCCCTCCACCAGTCTTTTAACAAAAAAATTAAAAAGAAAAGCCACGTGTCCTGGCACAAGCAGCAATTTTTCTTCGATATTTTTATTACTTTTTTTTTTTTTTTTTTTTTTTAAAGACTTGGTAATTTACTGCCTTCAAATAACAGCGCCTGTGGCCAATGCTTCAGCAGTCTTGTCTATACAGCAGATCCATACCCTGCCACTGTCCTAGTTTTTGAGTCTCCTGCATGGATTTGGATCACTGGGTCAACCAAGCCCCTTCACTTACCTTTCAGGACACTGACTAGCCGAGCGCACGCGTTAAGACGCTCTTCAGCCCTATTAAGTTGCAGGTAAGGATTTGGAAAGCCTTCTGTTTCTCAGCGTGGGTGTGCTTTCCTTTGCAGCCAGCCAGAATGCAAAAAAGCTTTAAAACCTTATTTTGTTTGTGTGTGCCCAACAGCGAATCGCCGAGGGGTATAACATGAGGGTTTATCGGTTTCACGGTAGGTGGTCACTCACCTCTCCAATCAGCTCCTGCGTCCCCAAACCCACCGCGTGCCAGGCAGGAGGGAGAAGGCAGAGCTTTTATCAGTTCCGGGGCTGCTAAGAGACAGTTTCCAAAAAAATCCCACGTCAACAGCATAAAAGGTACAAGAAGAAACACAGCGAGCTCGTGACCAAGCCCCTGCCGCCCCCTGCGGCGGCCGAGCTTCCAAAGCTGCTACCGCCGGTTCCCCCCGGGCCACATGAAGGTTCCGCGTGTTCCCGAAAAGCAACTGCTTGCCTTAGAGATCCGCAGGTCGAGGAACGGCTCGGTAAGCACCAAAGGCGACTACAGTTTCTCTGAAGAAGGATAAGGCTGGAGCGGACACCAACCGCAAGCCTACCACAAGATCAGGTCTCCAAAAGTCTCATTTCTGCGCCGGGGCTGCATCCGGCCGCTCACCTGACCCTTTCGCAAGGAATATTGCTTTGACTTCAGGAAGAGAGACGTGGATGCTTGCACCACACGCCGTCGCAGGGAGGAAACCTGGACCCTGAACTGATGGACTAGAACAAGCATTCACCTCACGCTTCAGTCAGACTGATTCGAGATCGTAGACAAAATAAAAAAAGCAGTATTGTATCTATGTATACATGTATATATTTATATAATATATATACACACACACTCATATAGAGCCAGCTTTCCTACAAGTCAGCAGGTACAAATTACCATCAAGAGCATTCGGATGTGTATTTTAATATTCTACCAATGTAAAAACATAATGGTGACGTGGCAACACGCATCAATAAATAGAGATTCAAAAAAAAAAAAAAAAGCAAAAAAAAGAAAAAAGCAAGAGGTTAAAGAAGATGAAAATTAAATACAGATTCTAGCTGTGGATTTAAAATCAGAGCTATTGGAGAATGTGGCATCCTGCAAGTTAAAACTGCAGTTAAAAAAAAAAAGTATTACAAAATAAACCAGTAGCCTGTTACAGTTCACATTATAAACCCTGGTGTCCTTTTCCTGTGCGCACCTTGGGAAAGTGAAGCCTGTTCAAATCAAGAGCCCAAGAGCCAAGGAGGGGTGGGGAGAGAAAAAACCCAACCAAACACTCTTTCACAGTGGCCACTTCCCAAAAAGTCTCTTAACATCCATTCACCAGCTGGGCCCCTGCCCCTGCCAAGGATTTTGTTCGTCCGCTCTTCTCTGCTGAAGCTGGGAGCCGGCCCGAGACACGGAAAGCAGGAGCTCCGGCTGGGCAAAGGGGATGCCTCGGCAGAGCCCTCCGCTGCTGTTGGTGCATGTGTGTGTATTATATTATATATCACCCGCTCGGGCAAGACTTTTCCCACGTGAAGCTGCAGATTTCCTCATTACTAGCACTGATTTTTAAAATGAAAGGCTTCCGCTAGCGGTTCCAGCCTTAGACACAGGGCAAACCCTCCCCCCCCACCCCATGGCAACCTATTTTTCTACCACGTCGACGGCTCCCTGTGCCGAGCCAGGGCAGTTCTTCAGAAAACCTCGGATATGGATTTGCTGACAAGAAACGCTGAGCTCTGTTGAATGACCCCTGCTAAGCTCCCGACCAAATTCAAGCTGTGCACTACATCAAAGTCTGAAACTTCACTTAAAAAGAAAATAAAAAAAGAGGGTAAAAAAAAAAAATAACAATCTTCAGCAGAGAATGAGGTTTGGGATTTGTTTGTTTCATTTTTTTCCTTCTTTCTGTTGTGGGAGGGGATATGAGGCAAGAGTCCTGGTTCTGAAGTACACAACAGCAAACTTCCAACATGAAGAGATTGTCGAGGGGAGACATTGGTGTGTTGTATTGCTCCGCTTTCCCTCCTCCCCCCACCTAGTCCCCTGTCCCGGACACCCTGCAGAGTGAGAATACAATGAAACTGGTTTGTATTTATAGATATTTTACAAGGTTAAATAAGAACAACAATAATAATAATAAAAAATTGAACACTAAAATGAACAGGTTGGTTGGTTTGTTGTTTTGTTGGACTTTTTTTTTCCTCTTTTTAATTTTCTTTCCAAATGTGACCAGTGTTGCTGAGCAAGACTCAAATTACTGGTGATTTTTCCTGTGCAGCTGGCTGCTTGGTACTGGTTCAAGTGGAGTTGGAGGCTGATGCTGTAGCTACACTATTGGTCTGAACTCGTTCTCCTGCGTTAACATCTGCAAACAACAGACAAGAAGGGGAGAGAGAAAAAACAACCAGCATTACCTCCCAAACAGAGACACATTGGAAACAACAGCTATGACATTCCCCACAAGGGGAAACCCACAACTCCCACCAAGACAGTGTTCGGTTAGGATGCTCTCCTGACTTCAGGGCATGCAGATGGAACAATCCAATCTGGGGAAAGATGGAAGATGGTCTTTAAGCAGGGCAGAAGCAGCCTGGAAGGCTGAGGGCTGGGCTCCAGCAGGTTTTGCAGTTTGTAACATTGGCTGCACAGTGCAAAGTCGCCCATGTTACATCCCATAACTGCGGGCCAAAGCCAACACCAGTGTCTGTGGTCACTACAAGGTTTTACACTGGTGCTGAAGTTTCACATTGTTAGTCCTTCTTATAATACATCTGCCTGTTAGTTGTGTGAGTGATCATAGACAAGGAACATGACAAGCCTGCTCCCCTGGCAGAAACAGCTGGTGTGCCAAAGTGCAATTCATGCACTTGTTGCCTGAGAAAGGCTTTCAAGTCTGCTGCTGTATTCAGCGTTGCTCAACCAAGTTGGATCTGCCACCCTCTGAACTGCTGAAGCAGATTAACATCAAGGCCTGAAGCCAGTAATGAGATTTATGCAAGCACATGATATGTTAGAGGATCAGATCTCTGCAGTAAATGCCTCCAACACCTTCTCAGGGAGGGACAGTGCTTCACAGAGAGACAAGTCACAGGATCAAGGGCATGTGTCAAAGTGCATTCAAAAAAAACGGAGGGTTTGCAAAGAAATACCAAACGAAATTCATTGTAACTCTGTTTTCATAGGCTGCATGCATCAGGTATTTCCTCTAAAAAAATAGTATTAGTATTAGAAGAGTTGGTAGGGAGAAAAAAATACACCAATTTCACCTGGAACCATTCTATATAGTATCTAATTAGCCAAGGCAGAAAGACTATAAGATACTTATCTATAAGTGGGTGAACACCTAAACACATAAAATATAGGATGGGGAAAAGGTATTAAATGAGATTTTCTCCAAGAGACTGCCATGCATTTCACTCATTTAATTTATGTAGGATTAACTGCAAAGCCACTGATACTGCAAGAGGAAAAAACCTCAGAAAGACTTCTTATCTCAGTACAGAAGAGGGCAGACTGGGCAAACCGTGTATTCAAAAAGACACACGGAAAGGGTTTAGAAAAACAAAACAGATTTGGTGACCTCAGCCTGAAGGGCTGTGTGACTAGCAGGAATATCACACATGACAAAACACATTGCTGGGTGCTGGGTGTGCAGTAACATTTCTCCATCACTGAGGAGCTGGGCAATGCTCAACAGTCACCTGTGAGCAAAGCTCCCTCCTCTTCAGCCACGCTTACCTGACCACAGCCATGAACAAAGGCAATGAACTGAATCATGGACTGCTTTGGGTTGGAAGGGACCTTAAAGAACATCCAGTTCCAACTTCCCTGCCATGGCCAGGGACACCTCCCACTAGAGTAGGTTTCCCAAAGCCCCATCCAGCCTGGCCTTCGACACTTCCAGGGCAGCCACGACTTTTCTGGGCAACCTGTGTCAGTGCCTCTCCAGTCTCACAGTAAAGAATTTCTTCCTAATATCTAATCTAAACCTACTGTGTTAACCCATTTCCCCTTGTCCTAACACTTCATGGCCTTGTAAAAGTTCCTCTCTGGCTCTCCTGTAGGCCCTCTTTAGGTCCTGGAAGTTTGGTATATGGTTTTCCCAGAGCCTTCTCTTCTCTGGGCTGAACAGTCCCAACTCTCTCAAGGAAGAGGTGCTCCAGGCCCTGATATTAGTCACCTTCCTCTGGGCTTACCTCCAGCAGGTTCACACCCTTATGCTGGTGGCCCCAGGGCTGGGCACAGCACTTCAGGGATGTCACAGACCAGAGTCAAGGGGCAGAATCACCTCTCCTGACTGCTGCCCAAACTGCTTCTAATGTAGTGCAGGATACATCTGGCTTTCTGGGCTAGAAGTGCATGTTGTCAACTCATGTCCAGCCTCTCATCAACCAACACCCCCAAATCCTCCTCCTCAGGGCTGCTCTCAATCCATTCTCTGCCCAGCCTGTATTTGTGCCTAGAGTGCCCTGACCCAGGGGCAGGTCCTGTTGAACTTGGTGAGTTTTGTACAGGCCCCCCTCAAGCCTCCCAAGGTCCCTCTGGATGGCATCCCCTCCCTCCAGTCTGTCAACCACACTGCACATGCTGGCTAGAAATGGGCAGCACTTGCTGAGTCACAAATTAAGTAACATCGACAACAGTGACAAAAATAGGAAATCAAACAATCAGCAGCATCCAGAAACACAACTGACAAGTGGGAAGAGAGAGTGTTGCTTATTTGAAAAGGAAATGCTGCAAGGAATGTGTGGGAAGAAAGACAAATTGTCCTGTGGGCAGAGGATGCCAGATGACTGCCCTGGGAGTTTCTCATTCTCTTTCATCTCACCCCAAATTAATTGCATCCCCTCCCTTACAAAGGAATGACCACCATGACAAAAAGAAAAGCTCAGGCAATTAAAGCACCAAGGCAGCATGAACACAGTACTAATGTTATGTGGGAAGCAGGCCTTGCAGGAGAGAGACGCCCTCCTACGGGGAGAATTTCCCTTAAGGAGCAATTCCCAAATCCCACATGCATGCAGACCAAAAATGACCACAGAAATCAGGAGTGACCCAGCCAGCCAGATAATAGTTTCTGCACTTTAAACTCTCACTATGCCTGTTCTAGATTAATTTTCAAGTATGGATAAACGTCAGTTAATGCAACATCTGCTGGCAGTGCCTGATGTGAGCAGTCCAGCTGGAGTCTATACTGCTGGCAGAGGATTTCTCTGTATGTGTACAAAAAGTGCTGGTATTTCATTTGCTGAAATGAAACGTGCCTTCTGATCTCAACTTCCTGAAGACAGCAGAGGCTGAAATTGTTATCATTACATTGCTACTACACAGAGAGAAAGAAAAAAGAGGAGGGGATGGAGCTACTTCATGTAACATATGCTCCTTTTCTATCATCACTGTAACAGGGGAGTTCCTGAGAAATATATATGCCACATGTTGAAATAAATCAGGTGATGCAGGCCAAGAACATTTTCTTGGGGCTTTTCACAACAATATACAGAAGTCCCGCCAGGCTGGGACAGAGTGCAGAGCAAGCTCAAGGCTGCCCTGGCTCCCAGCCTGTAAGAAAATGCAGCATTTCAACATTTCAGCTCATTTGTTGACTCCGCATTGACAGGACGCTTGAGGAACAAAGAGGGGGCTTATTCCAGTATCGCTTTGCTGAAGCACCAGAAAAAGCGCACAACTGGAGTATGAGGTTCTCTGGACATTCACTTCTCACCATGAAAAAGCAGTATTTGGGCCTAAGAGAAGGAAATCTAGGCCCTCAGCAATGCTGACAGAGGACAGCAAAGCCCTGTTGGGGAGCACAGCTAGGAGCTGGCATGCAGCTTTGTGGCACAGGACAGATGAGTGCCCAGCTTGAGGCCAGGGCAGTCTCTTTGTCCTCTACCATGGCCTGACACCTCTGCCTGTGCAGGCAAAGAAGCATCATCAGGGTTTAAGAGCCAGCTGCTTCCAAAAGTTCTTTTAAACAGAGGGCAAAAGCATCTCTCATCATTGTAGAGAACTTCCTCCAATTCAGCTTTTCCCTCAAAGGAGTGCCTCAGCTTTCTGGGAGGGTACGTGACGCTCCTCAAAAACCTCCTGAAAGGGAAAGACAGAGCTACAGCTCAGAGAGCGACAAGAGACACCAGCTCAGACTGAGAAAGCCCATTAGCACTGCTGACAGCATTAGCTGGGCACATTTGTGATGCTGACAGGCCGTGCTGCTCATCTGCAAAGGTACAGAAACAAAGCTACCACCGGCCTAGGAATCCTCACAGGACAGCTGAGGAGACAAGTGGAAGAAAGAGGACAGCCTGGTTTTCCTGTTGTGCCTGCCTTGGATGGAGAAATCCAATGTGCCTGAGTAAACCTGGCAAAATGCAAGTTTTACTTCTCTTGTCATGGATTCATTCCTGTTCTGAGCTTGCAGAAGCCTGAGAGAATTTCTTGCCCATCTTCTCCTGGTTAAGGAATTCAACTTTTCCAAATTCCTTCAATGTGAAGACCACAAATGCACTAAATCTTATTTCATGGATCACTGTGGCATTTTTCAACTACAACACACTGGCAGGTAACACCAGCTCTAATCTGTTTTGTTGCTGAAAGTTCAGGCACACCACTGCATTGGGGATTACATGGGATCAACACAGCGGGATGCCTAAGATGATGACCCCAGAATCCCTGCTGGCACAACTTCCCTGCAGATGGCAATTATGCTCTTCCCATCTTAATGCTGACTATCAGAGAGGTAACTACTACTGCTGGCTGATGCAGGGAGAAAAACACAGTCACACAAGCAGATATGCATTTATTCAGCTTGGGCTGCACACTCCCCTCTCAGGTGCTGTGGCTGCACAGTTATGAAACCATCCTCTTCCTACTCCAGCCATCCCCGGGAATACGGCTGCACTGGCATTTTAAATCAATGGCCAGGATAATTCACAGAAAGCTAGCACATCATTTCAAGCAGGGGCCAATAAATCTCATCTTTCTTTTCCTCCACATTGCTTTAGAAATGCCACTATGTCAGAGAGTTTCTCAGAAGTGTTTAGGAGAATTTACTAATGCCAGAGCAGCAAGGCTACATACTCCCACTGCAAAGCCAGGTTCCATTACTAGAGCAAGTACAGCTTTTTGCCTCAAGAGAAGAGGAAACTGACAACAAATGTGGTTTTTTAACACTGCTTGCGAGAGAGAGGCACAAGTTACACACCAATAATGTGAATTACAGTTACATATTTGCTCTTCCCTTTATTGCTTTGAGAGCTACATTTTGCTGCATCATCGCCACTCAGAAAAGCAGTTTCTGAACCTGTACTGCTTAGTCACACAGGCAAACATTTTGCAGAGAAGTCTGCTGCCCATCAGGATGCCCTGGGTTAGGTGGGAGACTGTTCCTATACTGGTTTAGCAGTTACTGAGGAACTTAACATTCACTGCTCTGGGAGGTGCAGGGGGTAGAGAGAAAGAAGGGACCTCTTTTAAGAAAATCTCTTGCTAAGTGTAGCATCAGCATGTAAAGCACAACAGATTAAAAAATAACCTCAACTTTTAGGACCTAATCCTAAAAAACATCATAACTCTGATGACATTCCCACCATTTGCTGTGAGAAACCCATGTGAGTAAGAAATGAACAACTGCAGAAATCCAAAGTTTTCCAATACTCAACCTAATTTCACAATTTCTTTCCAATCAGCAAGGATATGATTTTTTGTTTTGAACCACAAATAGGAGCATATATCCCAACTCAGTGCAGTGCTTGCAAACAGAAGCTTTAAAAATGTTGACATCAATAATGTGAGATGGGTTGGGGTTGGACCGCTTTGGTTTGTTTTTTGGTTTTTTGGATTTTTTTAATATTTAACAATTAGGACTTGGCCTAATGCATTTTCTCTCTATACGAGCCCTTGAAAAGTACTGAGTGAAAACAGATTTCTTAACCCCATTAATTCCTCAAGATTTGTCTTGGTGGAAAAAACTCCTTATAAAGCATGAAAGAGACATTAGGTGAAACAGTATTTTTCAGAAAGGCTTTAAATAAATTTTCTTGTTTGTATTTTGTAGTTTTTTAATCACTTCTACTACTTGATCTGTTTTTTCACTTGTTGTTGAGCAACAGATGCACTTAAGAGGGAAACAGATAACATGACTATTTTCAAAATACCGCCAAGTGTATGAAACAAACAAATTAAATCTGAAAATAGCAGTTTTGCTTTCTCCTAAATTCAGAGTACATAAATGGTACAAGCTGTGTCTTTAATCTACTGCTACTACAATTTCAGAAAGAAATCTCATCTTTCCAACCTGGGTGCATCTGTCCCAGAGTATGAAAATGTTCTCTGTATAGCACTGGTTGGATCAAGTGCATGAAATATCAGCTAACTGCCCAGCACATCAAACAGCAGATGCTTTCCGGCACATTTCAAGAGCAGCTTTTAAACCAGGCCTTCTCCTTATCAGCTACCCTACGCTGAGGAAGTGTCCTGCACTGCAGAAGGGCTGACAGCCCTTGTGGGCTGGCGCTGACGTGCAGGCAGGACATGTGCAAGCACACCTGTTTTGCAGCCTGCCTTGGGTTGCCCAAGCCCTGAGACAGCCTCTGGTGTGCTGACTCAGAGGAAGAATGCCATCTACTGAATCACCTCTGCCACATCCTGCAGCACCTGGGAGTTTCTTTGGGAGTCTCCCAACTGGTATGATCAGACTTTAAAGCTTTCACTGGAAACAGAATACAATATGGAGTGGCTAAAGGCCAGCAGTGAGCTTTTAAAAGGTTTCTCATAGAAACCTGAGAGAGCAGGAGGCAAACAACAAATTCACTCAGTGCTGGCCAAAACCCAAAAACATCTGCCTTGTGCCTGAAGATGACAAGCAAACTCAGTAGGAAGCAACTGCAACTACCAAGACGAGGAAGTGAGCACACTGACTGAACTAGACCTTTAGATGCCAATGCCCTTAGGGAAAAATCCTCTCCATCCACACTACACAGAGGCCACATGCTCTGAGCTAGCTGTTTCTTTTCTTTCTAGGCATCACAAAGTCATGCACTAACTCAGTGTTCATTTCAGGATGGCTGAGAGCACAGAAATAAGGCGCAAACCAATCCTAATTGCTAAAAATCAAGTAAGATAGCGCCTTTTTTCTCAATAGTGAAAGTCAGAGTGAGAATCAGTAAACAAATTAAGTAATCAAATGCAAGTTTGAGTGCCCTGGGTTGGGATTTGGGTTGGTGACCACAGCTAGCACCCAAATGACTACCTACCAAGACCAAGGTTCAGGTGATACTGACACAATCCCTTCCTCCCTGTGCACTCTGTAGGCCTCAGCAGAGGGAAAGTGCCTGGGCAGTGGGAGCAGGGGTGGAGAGAGAGGGAGGGAGGCAGTTGCACGTTCTCACCTGAGGCCGCTGTAGCATTTGTAGGGGTTGAAGCAGCTGCTTGGTTCCGGGCATGAGCAGGGATGAGGATCGAAGCCAGAGATGGGTTACTTGACAGTTCTGGAGGGGAGGTGGAACAAACAGAGTTAGCTCATCATCCACACAGTGCTCCACATGCAGGATCAGCTCCTAGGGTTTCCCCCTGTAACAGCACCTCAGGTGAAACACATGCCCTTACAGCCCAAGGTCACGTTACATTTTCTTCTTTGCCAACCAGCGAGAGGAAACCACAGCGCTATTTAGCGAGGCAGTCTCCAGAGCAAGACTGCCAAAACTACAGATAGTGGTGCAAAAGAGTAATTTCCTAGAGAAAGACAGTGGCTTGGGAGTGAGCAAAGAACCAGCCAAGCCTGTACCTTGTCAATGGCCTGATAAAGCTGTTTCCTTCTGAGCACTGGAGAAGGATCCCCTTCTTCACAAGCCCACCTGCAATCAGTCCCAGGGAGAAGGCTGATAACAGTGGTGCTGCTTTGGGCACTGGTTCAGCAAGCAAGCAGCTGCAACAGTTGCTCCAAGAGCTTCAGGGATTAGTTCTTTGGCTCACTCAAGCATCATTTTTTCTCAAGGACCCAGGAACCCAAGACCAATCTCTCACAGCAGTCTCCTTGAGCGAGGCCAAGAAGAGGTAACGTATCCTTTAAAAGGACAGGGAAAGGCAAAGGGAATTGGTCAGCTGGGCAATTTAAATGGACAACAAAATGATGCAATCATTCTGTCTGAAGACATTAACCAGGGAAAAAATAGTCATGTCTTTGAGGCTCCAAATCTAAGATAGCTTCAGTGTGCATCAGAATGAGAAATAGGCATCTTACAGCCACAACTGTGGGAGGATTAAGGGCAACACATTGCCAACAAATGACAATCTTCTGGCACCCTTTCAAGAGAATCTAGTGCCTCACAGAAGGTGGGACTAAGCCGAGACAAGACAGGTCCTGTTTGTTTCAGAAACAGGAGTGACTGGCTGTCTCCTGAGAAAGCAACATCCGGTAAAAAGGATGTGAACAGTCACCTCACAGAAGGAGACTGATGACTTTTGGAGCTCCAGGAGGTCATCTGGAGGAGAAATGAGAACAGGAGAATAGACAGCTTTTTACGCAAGACCTCCAGATAGCACAGGCTGTACAGAAACCCAGCCAAATTGTGGCACGGGTTCAGGAAGGGGGTTTTGGACACAGTCTCAAATTATTTGGGCTCATTTTTAAGAGGCTATTGCTCTTCTTTAATGCTAGCTTTAAAGTCAGGGCCTAAAGAGAGCAGCAGTCCACTTGGTGACTTTTTTTCTCTGCTAACTGTTACATTAAGTTTCATTACTGCTGGGAGGGCAAAAGGCAGAAGACTCCCCTGATTACAAGCCTCTTATTACTACACATTTTGAGACTGTGTTTCAGCACTTATGAATGCAAGCAGGTTGCTACACTACCTGCAACCCATCTAATCTATCTTGTAATATTCTACACTAAAGTCTAAGCAGACCTAGCTAGTCCTTCTAGAAATCTTCAGTACTCACAGCACTGGTACAAATACAAAATCCTCAATTCATGCGGGAGTAATTCAGAATTCATATATTCATAATGTTATGCAGAACTTATGAATCTCCATTTTAAATGGAAAAATAAACTGAAGAAACACAAATCTTTAAGTGTCAAAGTGGAACACCAGCTATAAACCTATACTTCAATACTATGTTGGGTACTAGATGCTTTGTGCTAGAAAATGTTCTCAGTATTTTTTTCAAAATCTGTTTCTCAGATCTGTTATTACTGGGAACCTGCTCTTTACATTGCTCTTTTCAAAGTTTCTATCACTCCTGCATTATTTTCTGCTCATCACTCGAAAAAATATGGGGCTGTGATCCAAACAAAAGCAGAATTAGAACAGGGAAACCCAGCGACGCTACCGCCCGGTGCTGCACGGTGCCTCGAGGTGCAGCTACAGACTGTCAGTGCTGCTGCAGCCCAAGAACCAGTTATCAGACAGAACAACAGCCTTGCAAGGGCACTCCTTGCAAGGGCACTTCAATCCCCTCCTCATCAGTCCCTCATCCAATGTTGTGAGAACACCTCCTTTTGTACTGTGGCAATAATAATGGCTTTTTGTTGTGTTTAATGCAAGTGCAACCATTTCTCTGAAGTCACATCAAGGAACTTTCATAGAGACTAGGAGACTGACTTTGTTCCCTTCTCAAACTTCACATCTTTCTTGGTATGAAGTTTCTTAAATTCAGCATACTCTGAATGTCTTGAACTTAAGAGCAGCAGGCCAATTCAGAGGAGATACTAACAAAGTAAAGTGGACTCTTCTGGTTGAAGTATAATAGAAGCTTTACCTGAGAACTTGTTTGAATTTTTGCTATAATGTATTTCTTGCACCTTTCCCATCTGTAAGGATGGGACCTGGCAGTACTGAGGAGAAAGCCTTACCTGTGATTATCTGCAGTCTACAAAATACTGAGAATCTCTGTCCTTTGTGATTTCCCCCACAGTATTTAGGCAGGGTGTTCCACTGTAGCCTCGTTATGGAAATCAAATGTGCAGCTCAAGGCTGGGTTAATTACAACCAATACAGCTGCAAGAAGCTATTGTGGTCAAGGCAATCCAGACAAAGTTTTCAATATTATGATGTGAACAGAGCAGCTATCACAATTCATTTATGAGACCAAACTCCCATCCACATCAGCTGGGAGAACACCTTTGGCTTTCTGCTGATCAGATCATACCATTTGCAGCCACTTAACATCTCCAAGAAGGACTGAGGAATGAAAATGTCCAGTTTTACTAGAAGACCAGATCACTTTCATTCCCCAAACACAAGAAAATGCCTGGTGTGGGGAGACAGCACAATATTCTTCTTCAGTATTATTACACTTGATATATCAACCCTCCAAGAATTCACTGGAAAAATTATTCTTCTACCACTGGTTTTTTTTTTGGTCACAATAACAAACTTTCCATTATATATACACAAAAAATGTATACATACATATCTCCCTAAATGAAAAAAAAAATAAAATTAGAGGTCACAGGCTAGGGTCATTAAAAATATAAACAAACAAAAATCCCAATGCACTCCCCTTTGAATAAAAAAATAATTTATCTTTGAGAAGCATGATAACCATTGCTAAGTGCTGAATCACTGAAAGAATTTTACAGTCTTCAATGGCCAACATGGAGTGACATTAACTTTTGTGATGCAGCACAATTGCTGACATGTTACCAGTAGTTTAGGAAATGGCAGTCATTTCAGCAAACTATTTGAAAATTTGGCTTCTAAGAGAAAAACTGCTTTTTGTCTTGCAGATCTAAAAGTCTAACTGAATTGCAGCTCTGTGGCTAGTAGAGATACTCACTTAGCCAAAGTAACTTTTTCAAAATCCAGTTGGCATATAATAATATTGTTTAAATTAAGAGAAACTTCCAGGCAAGACATCACAAATGACCAGACAATGCTCTCTTCAACAGACATAATCTCTAAGATAAACACCCACATGCCCCACAACTACAGCTGGCTGCCAAAGACCATGATCTTGATTTTCCATATACCTTTACTGCTCTTCTTCTAGACTCTATCTGAGCAACATCAGTGTCCAGGTCAGCAGATTTGGTATATTTTCTTTTAAAAAAAATCAATCCAATGCCTTAATGGTCAGATTTATCTTGTCATTTCTAACAGTTTCTCTGCAGTCACCTCCTACTTCACAGGTTTCAGGCAACTGGATACAGCCAAATCAAACACTTCTAGAACTTAAATGTTGCCTGTTGAAAACAAATGCTATTTAAAACAAAATTGTCTTTCATTACTTTTTAAATTACCACAGATGACTTAACATGACTCATTATCCATCTAATGATCTGATATGTCTCTCAATTGGGATTTCTACTCTGGAGCAGCCAATATGATGGAACCTTGCACAGTAAAGTCCAGAGAACAAGGACTGAACAGTAGTCACAGGAGGAGCAAAAGCTTCTTGTATATCTTGAGTTCATAGTCAGGACTGCTGTACATTTATCAACTATGAAATTCTTCAAATCACTGTGCTAAGCAATGTATTTAAAAACAACTCTGGTTTGGGTTTTTGTGAGTTTGACTGGTCACCCACAACAGAGCTTATTTGGAAATATGTTAATCATCAGCCTGTGTCCTGCCTTCCCCTTACAGATGGTAAAACTGGCACCTGTAGATGACAGACAGAAATTTGCTTTTTTGATCTTAAGGAAACTGCTCCACAGGAACTGTTTTCCCTTGCCATTCCCACGACTTGCTGCGTGAGGGAGGGCACATGAGCTCCTTAGGATGGCAAAAGAGGAGCTTTACATTTGCTTGAGCATTAAGGTAGCTTAGCCATCAGCTTCCACACTACCTGAGGGGAACCAGGGACACACTCCCAATACATATATCTGGTTTTCCCCTAAGAAAAACATTTTTTAATTGAGTCACCATAGAACTTTCCCACTCTTTTTAAAAACCTTGTTTTCATGTAGTAGAGAAGTTAAATCTTAATGTCATCATGAAACAATTAATACTTTCAAAAAGAACAGGAGTGAAGCTGTATTAAGATACTGGGATCAAAATTTTAGCTACTGAAGATGGCCTTAGAGGGGCAAACCAAAAGGGAATCCAGGAGTACAAGAAAGCACTTGTAATGTGACTACTAAATTTCTAACAACAGATGCAGAAATCAGCACAGAGGAGAGTGACCTGGAAGCACAAGCTACTTACTTGACCACTTTAATGTGCTTATGCTTCATAAATGGCCTTTTTCTTTTTTTTTTTTATAAAAAAGCTCCACATGTTGAAGGAGAGAGCTGTATGATATTTTGGCAGAGGGGCACAGCATGCACTATAGAGTTTGAAAAATGATATTGATGCTAACTGGGCCAAAAGGTGTTTTAGACTTTCAATAGAAAATGCATACAGAACTATTCTTGCTCAAAGGGTAAGAGTTGGCAGCTAATCACTTAAAGAAAAACAACAGAAGAAGTGCTCCAGAATTAATTACTAGCATATTTGTATGCCATACTTTTCACATGTTCTGTCTTGGCAGGAAAAGCTGTTCTGGGGGGTATCAGTTTTACATTTCTGACTTCTGTAGAAAAAACCAGATGAATGGTTTTAAAATCTGATACCAGCCTGGCTTCAAATGAGAAAGTTAGCTGTACATTTATTTTTACAGTCTCTAAATGACTGAGTCAGTGTGATGCCAGATGAACCGTACAGCATAAAAATCTGGACAGTAAAGCATTTATCTTACATCCAGAGCCAAAATGGGCAGCAGCACTACACACCTCCCTGCCAAACCTAACACGCATTACTACTTGGCTACGGTGCTTCAGGTATGAAAAAGCAGGACCATCTCCAAATGATATTCTAACCTGCATGGTCCACTGCCTGTCCTATTTCACATAAAGCCACCAGGCTGGTTGCAGACTCTGAGCTATTTATATTCGTACTCTGCAGACACATGCTATAAGCATGTAATCCCTCCTGATGCAATCCAGTAACAACCACCCTCAGTGCCTCAGCAAAACTGAATTGGAGGAACCGAGACTCTGAAAACCCTGTACCTTCAAGACTCTCTTTTTGAAACGGACAGGTGGTTATGCAACTACTTAATAAACTTAGCACCACTCAGAGATTTTGACTTCCGAGGGAGTAACATCTGCACTAGAACAAACTAGCGCTGCTAGGAAGCGCTGCTTCCTCCTAAAGAGGGGACGCTCCTCCAACGCTCTCAGGCTACCTTGAGTGGTGAAATTGAAGAGTGCAGGTTTATCTCTCCCGTTTGGTAACTTGACGTTTGGGTCCCGTAGTTCATCGAAGAAAGAGTGCGCGCAGGCCTCCAGGGGAGTCAGGCGGGCCGTGGGGGTGTACTCCAGCAGGCGGCTACATAGCGCAATTGCTTCGGGGGGAGTGCGGGGCCGGAAGACCTGCGGGGACAGCAAGGAAACAAGCAAGGAGAAACACGTTGTCTGGCTCAGTCTCCCTCCTTGTTGACCAGAAGCAAGTCAGAGCAATTAAACCTCTCATTGCCCAGCAAGCTGGAACAAACGGTTTGTGCTAATCAAAGTCCTGCAGTAAGTGTGGGAAAATCCATTCCTGGGGTTGAGAAAGGGTTAATTGCAACGCCTTGCACTAGAGTGAAGGTGCAATGCCAGCAAGAGACTTCATGAGAGCGCACTCAGAAAAACAACTTTGAGAATGAAGGGGAAACTCATTCAAAAATCATGACAAACACACACAGGTGCTACCAGCCATGCATATGGGGTGGAGTGAAGGTGGGGAAGAAGGTTCAAATGAGCAGGATTCACTGAATGTAAAAATACAATACAGCCCCGCTACAGTTTAGGGTTGGGGTTTTTCTGGCTAGTGAAGGAAGTCTTACTAACATGGACTTTTGCAGGCAGGCAGGTCAGACTGTTGCTATGGAGGCTGCTGTTCAGCTTTGGAGAACAACAAGGAAAGCACGGGTGGGGTGCAGGAAATGTCTAGCTCCAATTTGCAAGTTACTCCTTCTGTGACCTTATTCTGGCAAGCTACTCCCATAAATTTATAGGGATAATTCCTGCACATTTGGTGTTTGTAAGGACAGCTGAAAATTGCGTCAAGAAAACCAACTATTTTAGTCTAACAGATTTTTACTTTGAGTGATTACAAAAAGCAGTTCTTCACTGCAGCTTTGTCTTAAACCTGTAAGAATGGTTCTACTCACTGCTAACCAGGCTGTCCATACTCCTTTCTCATTCCATTATAAGCAAAATAGGAGTTAATTGTGTACATGACCTGGATGGCCTCCTTGCTATGCATAGCGCTTGTCTCTTGCTATGTTGCAGGTAAAATGCAGTCTGGGGTAAAGGGAGTAGGGTGGGCGTGAGTGTTAAGTTCTGATGCCAGCATTTTTGGTAAAAATCGAGGTAATCCAAAATGCCTTTGCACCACTGCAGGTAAACTCAAGCCACACAGCACCAAGGAGAAAAAAGAGGAGAAAAAAAAAATAAAAATCAGTGCATTACATGCTAGTTAATAACAGATGAGAAACTTGCACAGGCACTCCTTTAGGAGGTTTTAAACCAGGCATTTATGCTCTCATAAATGAGAATCAAACACAAAAGCCAAGTTCTGCAGGGACTGAAATTTCCCGCCCTGAAATTTTCCAGGTACCCAGCTGGGCCAGCAGCACTGGGTTTATTGCAGCATGTGCTGTGATGACTTAACTCGTGTGGCAAGGAGTCCTGACTAAGGGGGGTCAGGGAGCAGTGTACAGGAAGACCTGACTTTATTCCTACTACTAGGTTATTGCAAAACAAACTGCAAAAGTTTTCACACGAGGCCTATAATGACAAAAAGAAAGGCTTTACCTTAACACTGCAGGCAGAGAACCTGTACTGACCACTGTGTTACCAGTGTAGGGCCACCTGAAGAGGCAGCAGAAGCTGCTTCGTGCCCACTGCCTGCAGAGCTTGGACTGCTGACCACAGCACACAGTGGATGCAATTATTACTCCCAAGTCACAGCCTGACCAGAACAAAATCCAAGACTGTCTCTAGTTAAAAAAAAAAAAAAAAAGCCTTCTGGCTTCCCCCCACCTCCTCACAGTAAGTAGCACAAATGTGTATGTCTTGAGGTAAACACACAGAAGTGAAGTTGTTCTGTATTTAACGTGAGGTAAAATAACTGAGGTCTCCCTCATGCACCTTCACAGTGATATTTTAAGAAGTTTGATTTATCACAGCTTGAAACTTTAGTACTTCACTCTTAGCTGTGTTTTTCTCCTCAGTACAGCTCACATATAAGCCACTATACAGATTTTAAAAAGAAACCCATTTTATTTCCTTAAGGTACAGATGACAAGCCCTTATATTGAGAAAATTAGTAGGCAGACAGTCACAAATCTGACATATGTAAAAGGAGTACTTGTTTGTCCACTCAAACTCCTCATTTTCAAGTCCTTGAAACCCTAACATGTTTCCTAAACCCTGTTATGAACTCAGCCTGCCTTTGGATCTGGAATGAGTCATTTGGGTAGGCAGTTCCCAAAGTCTGCCCTAACAGCTTCAAACCAGGAAGGGGAAAAAAAAAATCTACCAGGAGGACTCACATGACCTTCCCCTGCAACAAGTGGTGACTAACACATGAGGCAAGTTACAGGTCTGTGCCCATCTCATCTCTATCAGCTCATGTCACATTCACCTGGCTGCTGCCTCAAGGATACAGTCTGAACTCAATTATTCCACTTCTAGCATTTGTCTCCTTTTTTTTTTCAAGGCTAGGCCTAGTAATTTGAAAAAATGTTTAAGTACATACCCGTACTCCTGAGGTGAAATGTCCTGTTCCTGACGAGTCCTAAAGATGATAATGCAGTGAAATAATCCAAACAGGGGGAGTCAATCCAAAAGAGAATAGTCCAGCAAGGAAAAATATAGCCAATATTATAAGAAATCCATGGTGTGGGGGACATAGTAAATGTTTACACAATTAGAAACTTTAAACATCAGTCTCCATAGCAGCAAGTCCAACTTCACCACAGTGTATGCCAAAAAATTGATTGTGCAATGGTGAGGCATAGTATAGAAACATTTCTATATGAAATTTATGTTCCAATGCCAGTGCATTTACTAAAAAAATAAAAAAAATTGAAATCAAAACTCTTAACTTGAACTAAAAGGGTAATTGAAATTCCCATAATAAAGACATTTTCAGTTCTCGGTCCTGGATATAAACGTCCACAGAACCAAGTGGCCAGATTAGTTTGTCTCCAAAGATGCATCCCACTTGTAAATCTGTCCCAGACACACAATGTAAACTTTTGGACGGTTTTGGGTTTTTCTCAAAAAACCCCAGATCCCTAGCAATTTGTGCTGAAGGTGTAGTAAAAATTCGAGATCTATACTTTAAATTTGGATACTTTTAATTTGTGTGCACTACGAGTACCTCAGGCCGCCGCGGATTATTCTCCATTTTGGATTGACTTCCCCCTCCACTGGATTTTGTTTGCTGGCATTATCTCTTTAGGATTCTTCAGGAACTGGACATACCACCTCAGGAGTGCGGGTATGAACTGAATTTCTCTCTATTGCGGGTTTATTCCCCCTCATACCTGTCGCACCCGTTACTTAAGAATTTTTTTTCTCCTCAATTTGTCCCCTCCCGCCTCCCTTTTGAATAACGCCCTAAAAAATAAAAGCAAAGCCCTCTACGGTCTTTTAGGTCTTCCCATTCAGCAAAGTTCCCCCGGGAAAGCTGCCCAATTCACCCACCGAGAACTACAGGAGCAGCTGCTGCCCACGGCAATGGCCGCGCCAGCACTTCCATGCCACGGGGCACCGACGCCAAGCCAACGCGGGGCTGATGCTCCGTGGTGGGAAGGGGCAGGAGGATGGACAGACAGTGGGACCTGTGAGCCGTGAAGCCCCTCACACATATGTCTCAGCAGGAGTTTGAAGTCTCTGTAGTTCTCAGTGAGGGAATCAATTGAGTAAATAATCCGCGGATTATTTTTAGTCTGCGGACTAAAATTTAGTGCACGGACTAAAATCCGGCCCATCGGAGCAAAGTCTGTCTCGGTCTAAAATACATTTGGGTGAAAGCAAAAGAAAAAAAAAAGAAAAAAAAAAAAAAAAGAAAAAGAAAGGAAATTAAAAAGAGAAAGGAAAAAAAGAAAAAAAGCTAAGTGCACAAAGTGTTTGGGTAGACTAACATTTAGTATGCAGACTAAATACGGCCGGGCAAAAGGCACAGCAAGTCCACAAACAAAATAAAAACCAAAAATAAAACACTGACAGGAACTTTTAAAGCAATCAAATACTACCCCACCGGCGCAGCAATTCATTTTTCTAAAATGAAACAAGACCTTGTGTAAGGCTATTTGTCCACAGGAGGGACCGAAGGCTCAAGTTTTCATTTTAAAAAATGAACCTGTTTTGGAGATAAACAAATGCAAAAAAAATGCTTTACATACAATATTCTTCAAGAAAAATTTGCACTTGAATAACTCAAAACCTCTTGTTTCTGCAAAGCAAATGAATTTCAGGCTGAGACCCAGGTTGCTGTTTTTTCCTTTGGGGTTTTTTTTGGATGAGTTACAAAAATCTCTGGATGATCATGTCAAATGGAAATGCTGACTCATCCAAAGCCACAGCTTTTGGTGCTTTTGTTGGTTTTTCCCTCCCCCTTTCAGATCCCAATAAATCTATACCTCACCAAAAAGCTGAGGGACCAGTGCGAGTTGTTTCTTTGTTCAGGCATGCTAGTGATGCTCAAATACCGACAGACCATAAGAGCGAGTCAGCAAGGCCTGACACACTCCTCTCTCCTTCTTAAGCTGAACTGCTATCAATGCAAATTTTTTTATGTTACTCCCCCCTTCATTTTTCTGGAACTACCACCTTCTTCAACATTTCAGGCTCAAGTGCCCCTGATGCACTACATAGCCCTCATCCCCAGGAGACTTCAATTCAGAGGAAGGTTTGGTGCACTAGCAGAGCAGTCACATTTTGTCTTACTAATTTGAAATAGTTCCTACCAGTGTAGCAGAGTTTACATCCCTTCTGAATTTTATTTTACTGCACATATGGAAAGATGAAAGAAAAAGGATGGAAAGCACAGAATTCTATTTCACTTCACTCACATCAGCATTCAGCTCTCAAATAAAACCACATGGGGCAAGAGCTAAGTTTTGTTTTAACAGAATGGTTGCTCTGACTTTCAATTCATTGACATTCCTCAAACAAACTTTCCATGCACAACACGAGCTCCATCGTCTTGGCATAATTAAGCCCCAAAGCCAAAGCTTCACAATGTGACACCAAGGTGCTCTTCTAGCCAGTGTGTATTAAAAGACATGATTTCATGCCACCAACCACTGTGCGTTTTGCATGCACATTGTGAATACTGCCCGCATGCTGTGCTACCTAAGAGAGCAGAGGCTTAGGAAAATGACATCTGTTGCTAACGCATCAAGTTTGTGACACCATGGTTAAAAATTTCCTCACCAGCTTCAGACTCACACGCTTTGCCAAGAACCACCCACACCACCGATTCAAGGCTGACAGTCTGTGCACATCCTTTCGGTTTGTAAGCACATTTTTTTATTGCACATGAACATTAGGTAAAAGAGAAAGCTCCTCCCTTCAACCAAAAGCTTGTACTGTTTACAAGCCAATCCATCAATGGAGACCACAACCCTCAAATCAACTTTTAAAAAATGCTATCATACAATACAAATACTATGAAGCAGCATTTTGATCACCCAAGTTTAACACAATAAGGCACATGAGAAACACAACACATTAACAAACAAAAGGTAAGGGGAGAGACAAACGCAAGACAGCAATGTATGCACAGAGCTCTACCTGACACAAAAAACCCCAAGGCTGCATCTGAAGCCCTTGGGACTAGTCTTGTTCCAAACGCCTGAGAATTTCAGCATGAGATTTCTGAAATATGCCATTTAGCTATTTTGAAAAGTATAAAACTCAAGTGATAAAAAACGGAGGTTAAAAGATGTCACAGAAGAGGCACTGGAGTTGGGATATATTTTAAAATATATATATAAGCCTCCCAACTTTGTTTCTCCGATTAAATCCTTCAAGGTTTTTTTCTAAAAGTACCTCAGAAATATTAAATGCCTGATTAGTCAAGAATTCCTGTCTGATGGCACTTAGACAGGGGAAAATGAAGTAAAGACAGAAGGGTTAAGTGGCTTACAAATGAGCCAACACAGAACTGGGAACGGGACCAGGAACCTGTCTTCAAAGCTACTTCTTGTTGAGACCACACACTTTTTACTGGGCTCCTTCCATTGAGGACCCTGTGCAGACAGAACAAGCTCGTGTTTATTACCCAGTGCATGTGCTCTGCTTCTATCGAGCTCCAAAGGAAAGCAACAAAGCTAAGAGGAACAAAACAACTTCCCTTCTTCTGAGACAGACCTCCAAAAAATGTACCTCAGTGCTCTCAAACTCGCTGGGACAGCTGCTGTGAACAGCCTACACAGATGTGTTTGCAGTGGGGTGGCTAAACAGATGGTATACTGCAGAAGACATGTTAAACTTAGCATTTGATTTCCGTAGTTGCACTGATTGAAATCCTTTCTTAATGTTGCATTAGTGCTGATTCATTTACTGTTCGGCAGTACTTTCTCGACTGCATACGAATTGGGCAGAGGCAGAGCAATTCATCACCCAGCAAACCTGGCTTTTTTCTCAGCCATGTAAGATAACAGATTTACACTGTAAGAAACCACTGCTGCTACAAAAGGAGCTAGCAAATATGAACTTGCCAGAAAAACTTTTTTTTTCCTTTTAAGTTAATCTCCAGCAGAGCTGTTTTCACTCTTTGCTCGTAAAGTTATTAGACATCAAGCAAAAAACAGAGCTGTAGTCTTTAGAAAGAGGTCAGAGCACAGTTTCACAACAGGCAAAAATCAAGTCCAGCTCATGATGGAAATGAGAGTTCTGCCCTATTGGACATGCAGGTCTGCCCTGGTCCCTTGTTCCAACATCTGCAGTCTGGGCAGAATCATCAGTCAGGAATTGATCCAAGGAAATTGATCCAAATCCTGAACATGTGTTGTCCAAGAAGTTTTTACTACCATGCAAATCATAATGCATTTCAGGATTATACAGGTAAGAGGTGGAGAACTGACCCGGCTCCATGATGAACTTAATGCCAATTATGGAATGGCAACCAAAGAAACATCTCATCCTCACTGCATCTTTGTTCCTCTACAAAAGAGCAAACTTCAGTCTCAGAAAGAAGAATTTGCATTTTCATCTTGAATCCAAATCCAAGTTCACTTACAAGATTTCAGACAAAAGAAATTTCTTTTGTCATCAGTTATAATTAGAAGTGACAAAATGAGCTGTCTGTTTATCCCTTTTACTGTTTGGTATTCTTCCTTGAATCTACAGCATGAGCAGTCACTTTGGAAGCATTACAAGCAAAACAATCTGCTTAAAAACTAGACAAGAACAAGGAGAGCAGGAGTAGGACAGGATGAAGACATAAAACCAATTCTGCAAGGTGGAAAAACATGTTCATGAGAGAGATCAGGCTCTACATCCCAGTCCCAGAGTGTGGGGAAGACAACAGGACTGTCTGCTACAGGCACACAAATATTCAACATTCAAGGTAAAGTGATTAGTATGGTAAAGCATATATACAAACACACATGCACACAAGAGGATATCAAGACTAAAATATTAGGCAAGTATTTTATAGTATTAGCAGAAATTACTTCGTGACATAGGCAGAAATATGAATTCTGAAGTCAATATCCAAAGCTACTCTTTAGCACAACTGCGGTTCTGCACAACTTCAGCTGCAGCCAGAATTGGCCAATAGTTTTGGAAAAGTGCCAGAAAGGATGAGCTGGAGTCTGAAGTCTCATCTTAGACACTGTTTTCCTATACTATAACCATTTGACTTAAAGACACAGACAAAAAAAACCACCCTAAACAGTACAAATAATGAAAAAGCCCCTTAAACAAAAAAGAAGTGCTCACAAAGTTGTGAGGAATCCTTCTCAAATCTCCCATAAGTTTATTGTGAAGGCAAAGGGATGCAGAGAAAAGTCCTTGTGTATTCACCCACAAGAGTGCACAACAGAGGGACAGAGATGCTCAAAACTAGTCTAAACGTGAGTTTTTCTCCATCTCTTCCACTGTCAGACAAATGACTCCTGTCTTCTTCCAGCTCCACATTGACTTGAAAATTATTATTCAGGTGCCAGCTAAGTATAGATATGGGATGGTGAATAAAGGCATTCTCTTGGGTACACTCAAATTTATCTTACCAAAAGTATATTTAAAAAATGCCGGCATGTTTGAAAAATCTTGCAGGTACTTTCAGAACAGAAGAAACAAAGGCAACCAAACCATAGCACACTGAAGAGACTCACTGACCATTTTTAAGAGCTGTCTGCAGTAGAAATTGTTCCTATGTCTATACAATGGAGACAAGGCAGAGATTATGATTAAGTAATCTAAATATTTAAGTAATTTGCTGTTACAACTTGTATTGTTCTGCCATCACAAAACATGGGCATATATATGCATACATATCTTTCATTTTCCTGACATTATACTGGCAAACGTGGCAGTATCATTGGGTGGGGAAAAGAAAAAATCCAAGAGAGCCATTCTCCCCACACAGAAAGGGCTTAAACTACATCACTCTATTACATTTACTACAAATTTAATGACATCCTTTACTGGTTAGGTGCAAGAGGAAAGGCAGGCTGTCACAGATGGACATTTTATATATTTCTGGAAGTTATCACAGCACTGCCTTTGTTTTTCATTACCCCAAGGATGCAAGGATAAAGGGCAGCGGTAATGGGGCTGCAGTAAGCAACACCAATCTACCACGAGCTTATGAAGAATGCCTTTAGACATTTTGTTGGCTGTCCCACTGCCCCTGCCCCCTTCCAAAAGGGCCAAAAGATTCACAGAAAACTAATCACCAAATTTGAACTTCAACAGTCCTGTGATTTACAGTCTTGCACTTGATCCTGGATTTACTCCTTGGCTTTCCAGTCACAGAGTTATTATGGAATTATTACACAGAGTTATTAAATGAAGCTTAGTCAGAAGAACAGAAACAGGTATAAAGATTAGTAGCACAGATCAGACTGCACTTCTGAGAAGAAAGAAGGCTCAAGGAGTTGAGGTGGCTGAAAGACACAGAAGCAAAGATATGAACCAGGAAAAACAATAGCAAAAAAATCTCCAGAAAGGGTAGTAACTTCTATTTTATGAGCTGACATCATCGGAAAAAATGGACTAGTTTTCCAACCCAAGATGTACCTCAAGACATGACTGTGTGTTTAAAAGCCTACCTACTCTTTTCTGACTGTTGTAAGACAGCCATATTCACATCCCTGCAAAACACTGCTTCTCTTATAACAGGATGCCACTTCACAGACCAAGGCAGACAAGCAGTAGGATGCACCTCCATGAATGCAAAATATTCTATACAAAGTGAAAATAAAGGTAGGTTTGGATGAAAAGAACATTTAAGTTACTAAACACACTGGAATTCTGAGGAGGTGCCAAAGCACCAAAATGTCCAGTATTCCTCCTGTTGAGGCTGGGGTTGTAGGGATAGGTGACAGAGGAAAAGAAGAGAGAAGCCCTGTTTTTGAAGAATGGTTTGAGAGATTCCTGGAAAGTTCAGATTCTCTTTCTTTTGCTAGCCAGGGACATGTTGAACTCCATCAGGTGCCTCATGCATGTAAACTGGAAAAAAACACACACATGCTTGGCCAACACAAAACTGTACTGGAGATGAGAGAGGCCTCTCCAAGTTTTATAATGGGAGATTCCAACTCTTACTTTATAAATTTACTTCAATCTCAAATTGTCAACAAATTGAAAAATCAGTCTGAGAACAGTTTGCACTACAAACTCCTACTATTGCTGCAGTATAGAGAAATACTTTTTAGAGTGTTAGACTTCTCTCACAATTTAAGAAGGAAAGTATCAATAGTGTATTAGGATAATACCAATCCATTTCTGCTGAAAAGCTTAAGATACATCTATGAAGTTAGGCTTCAAACATCCATAAAGCTTGTGCTCAAAATTCAAATTTTAGCCCAGAATGTATTGAATCTATAAAACAATATTCCTGCATAGATTTGTCTGTCTTTGGAGTTAAACCATTTCTCAGTCTCATTAAAAAACCCAGAATACATTACATTGCATGATAGCACCAGCCATCATTCTTCTTCACAAGTAGGTGAATAGCAAGTGTAGCAGATTACACATCACCACAGCAATACTAAGTAGGAGAGTAACATATCCCTGCCTCCCAGAAATGCCTAAGAGAGCAGACCAGAACCAGATACATCCAATGCAAGTCAGCACCACAGAATTTCAGATGTAACCTATAGATATTACGACTTCCAAAATTCTTAATTACCATCTATGCACACTTTTGCAGACCAAGGAAGTTCTCTGAAAACAAGACCTTATTTTTGTATAGATTACTGGCCTGGAAACAACCAGTTCCAGACTGCTTAGAAACATGCACTGGACACCTCGGCTGCATGAAACTAACTCCAGGCAGGGCCTACAAACCAAACTTTGGCAAATATCCATGTTCTATTAAACAGCACAAAACAAGGAGAATGCTCTTGTGTCTAAGAGCTTACAGCAGGGAGTGACTATATGCTCAGTAGTTCTCTTTCAATCAAGCTCAAAGTAGCTGCCTAGAAGTTATTTCACACGTAAAAAAATCCTTCTGTCTGCCGAGTCCTCTGGTCATAGCTACTCAACAAAAACAATCACCTTCTATCTATTGTCATCTTCAGTAATTCTTCAGCTGAGACAGCAAAGATTTGTGCTTCTGAAGCTGGAAGTTCAAGTCCTGTTGGCAACTAGCTGTAGCAGTCTAGTTACACACACAGTTGTAACAAAAAAAAGCAATAACCCACAACATCATCACTTTCACTTCTTCAGTCGCTCCTGTTTCTTCAAAGCCAAAGCTCTGAAGCGGTTTTGGTCACTATTCAATTCTAAGACAGAGGAGCTCTGAGAGGATCGCCTGTGCCCACTGACGGGTCATCAGGTGTTTTATCAGTGGGTAAGAAGAACCAATTCTATGTAACACTTATTTCTATCATGGCTCAACATGCTCCAAAAGTTGAAAGGAAAGGATCTTGAGAAGTAATACATTGAGAAAATAAGTATCATAAACCAGCATCATGCATGATTACCCATTTTTTAAATTTAGCATTTGTATACTAAATACAGATCTCATAAATGAAGTCTTATGTAACCCAATTGTAATAAACTGGTTTAAATGCCATTCTACACCCAATTGACATCAGGAAGGGCTGTGTGCACAATGACTTCAGAATGAGAAGCTATGCTGCAAGGACAACTCTCCAAAACTAATTGTGACCTAATGGAGAATGCAAATTTGATCTTCTGGCAAGCTCTTCATAATTTCACCTGTGATGCTCTACAAAAAACATTCTTTGCAAGTAGAAGGAAGTTTCAATCTTTTCGTGAAGCTTCCATTTGCTAAAAGTTGTGTTCCAAGAGACCATTAAGTGCATGCAGATGATTCGTAAGACTGTTCAAGCTAAGACAAGCATTTAAGCTAACTATGCAACTCAACTCCATGTCCTACAGTACAGCTCTGCACTTCTCCTCCACTGTATACTAATTTAACCTCCCCTAATCCAAATGCCTTCAATGCAAGAATTCAGATACGAACCTAGTATTCAGTGCTACAAGGTTTTTGGGCTTATTCTGGTGACTTTTACCAGGATACAATTCACAATTGGAGAGATCACTCCCAGGGACTTTTTCCCTCAGTAACATAAGTTGTTAAAAAGCCTTGCTGGATTTACTAATCTCCCATTCTATTATACATCGCCTAACCAACACACGGAAAGTAACTCTGATATGGAAATGCAAAACATGGATTAGTTGGGAAAAGGTGCACAACTCATTGGAGAATGTATCACAAAAACAGTGATGTGCAGTACTGCCCTGGCGTGTACCTGTCAGGCATATGGCCTGCTACCAATTAGCTCTAATTAGTTCACTCAGTGTTTCTACTGCCATACAGTATTTGGTCCAAAAGAGTCTGCCCTGGACCTGTGCTCAGCTAGGCATGCCGAGCCTAGGATCTCTGCCCATCCACACACAGATAACACTTCCTTAGCAGAAGGAAACCTGAGTGCTGAGATAGGATGGAAATACACTGTGACTAACAGACATTTCTCACACAGCAAGAGGAAATGTTAACTACCTAGGCTTCAATTGTTTGAGACTCAACATGTAACTTACTCCACACTCAAGAGACCAACTAAATGATTCTTAGTCTGTCCCAAGTCAAATATTCATCATTGTTTGATATGTGTAAGACCAATTAATTGTGCAGCAATGTATTTGTTTCACTGCTAGCAGTTACCTCTTTGGTCACAGAGGTTGTAATATTGCCTGCATGTACTGCACTGGTGTTTCCCTATGAAAACTAGATAAGAAATCTTAAGCACTAACTCCAAGAAAAAAACATCTCCACTCAACAGTACACCTACAGAAGTACAAACAGAATATTATCTATGAGAGAAGCATTTAAGAAAGTGACCCCCCCATCACACTATTTAACAGTGCTACAAAAGTGCCACATACACACAGGAACATTTTCCTCATTTCTATGTGACTTTTGTGCACATCAGCTGACAGTATGACACTATGTAGAATATTGCAATCTGCTACTAACACACACACACACACCATTATCAAAAAACAAAACAAAAAACAACCCACCTATAGGCAACCCCCAGACCAACAGATATTAGTGTGCTGCTTCAGTATCTCCTTCTCCTCAGCTACATCAACAGTTTGCAGGTCCCCAGCTTAGTTAAAGGCACCCAGTTTAGACTGAAAGTCACCAAATCACTGAACAAACTGAACAACTTGAATTTTTACTTTCAACCCACATCTTTATTATTCAGACCATATAGACTCACCTTAGTCCATGGATGTGCCTTAATCTGAGGAAATTTGAACTCAGTATAATTTGGATTCATTTCTCTAATTTGCTCCCTTGTAGGCGTTCCCAGAACCTATACAGGAGAGAAAGAAAAAGGCAAATTGTTTAGATATGCTCCAAATGGAATTAAGACTGAAGTATGACCTATCAGACATTGAGACAACTGAAGTCAGTCTATGCAACTAGTAAGTTAATATAGTGTTGAGAGCAAAACAACAACACTTCTGCACCCAGGAGAGGGAAGTCCTATCTCCAGGCACCCTTCTCCAGTCTTTAACCACTGCCCAGATTAAAAAAATGTGTGTACTCTGTGCTGCTGCCACTTGCCCAGTCAGTGGGCAACTCTAAGAAAAGCCTGGTTGTTTCTTCATTCCCTCACACCACAAGGCTCTCATACACAGTGATGAGACCCCCTCACCCCTGGCCAAGTCGTCTCTGTTTCAGGATGAACAGCGCCAGCTCTTGCAATCTCTCCTCATGTGACAGATGCTCCAGTCCTCTAACCACCTTTGTGGCCCTTGGTCCAACAGCAGTGGTCTCTTGCTGGAAATTTAGTTCATGCTCCAAGCTCAGTGTCATAAATTTAATTCTCTTATAGAGTTTTTCATAAAATTAAAGCAAACTTTTTTGGTGGGGTAGGAGCTCACTTTAATCAGGTTTATATAAAACAGTACTACCAAACACATTCAGGGATTGCAGTTCACTGCATATGGTTGATTAGGGATCAGACAAGTAGCACAGACTGTATTTTACAAGTGACAAACAGCAGTCCTCTGACAGCTTAAAAGATCAGCCAGTTACTGCTGAGCATCTCCTGCTCTCCCCGCTAACAAAACCGTGTGGGTTTGGCCACTGCTTCCTCATCTCAGTATTTCCACAGGGAGGATAGACTCAGTTTAAATCCAGCTGGGAAGTATCTCTTGGAATTATGTAAAAGGCATACCACCTCTGGTTTACCTTCACCAAGCTGTATTTCTCATTCCCAGAATCTGCACAACATTATTTATGGATGACAATTAGTCGTATGAGAAATAACAAACAACTGCACATCTCTTTACAGGGGTGGGTACATTTTGAAAGGATTTCAGAAATCCCTTGAGGGAATAAGCCTGACAATAGGGCATTAGTGCTTTCTTTTCAGCTAGCACCAAGTGTGAGAGAGCCATTGTCTTCCAGCTATATATAAAAATTGCAAGTACCTTCAAGAAATCCCATTGTTTTCTGCTTGCACTAAGTTCTAGGCACCTTTTTGCTCTACCAGAGAAGAGATAGCAGAAGGGAGGAGTTGCTCCTCTATGCTATGCTCAGGCTCATCTACAGGAAACCTGTAGTGGCACTATTTTGGCCCCATAACAAATTCCTCCACACAGCTTAGCATAATGTTATCACCTCGTCTCATCAGACTGCACTGTCACCATCAGGCAACAAATGATCACACGATGCTGGCACTCTACCTTGCTGCTTGATAAAGAAATACCTGATTACAAATTCTGGTATCTGTGTACATTTTCATTCTGTTAGAAGAATGGAAATTACAAAAATGCACTCCAGAAAGTCAGGCAAGGAGGTAAAAGAGCAAGGTAAGTGCTGTTTGAGCAATTTGTGGAACAGAGAAACTATCATCAGATATTATGAACAAAACTTGGTATCTCTTTACTATTTAAAATAAGTAACACAAAAATAAGCAAAACACAAAGCAAACATAAGCCCAACACAAAAAAATCCCACCCACAAAGCAATCTTTTAAATAAAGAGCAGCAGCAGAGGAAATAAACTCTGCAACTTGTATGAGAAATAACAACTGCACATCTCTTTAGATGGGTGGGTACATTTTGAAAGTATTTCAAACAACTTGTTTGCAACTTGTTCAGACAGTTGCTTCTTGGGTAACAAATTTGACCGACAAATTGTATAAAACGAACAATAAAGTTCTGTAGATCACATCACTCATGAGGATTTAAAACCCACCTAATTCTAAAAGCCAAGGCTTACTCTCAGAGATGCCAGCAGATTTTTTTTTGTGTGTGTTTTTGCTGAAGGGGTAAAAAAAGAGAATGTTTGCAGATTCCCTATATTTTGCTCAACTTTCAAAGGAACAAAGAATTGAAAGGAAAATGTGCCCTTTCCCAGCTGGTTTTCTGTCTGGCACCCACCAGAGCATCAGCCACCCGGCTGCCAGCCCTGTCAGGATGGTGCTGCTCTCAAACCTTTGATGACCATCACTCCCAAACCTTTCCAGTTCTAGAAGATGAGGGGATTTCACATCCCTAAATATTATTTTCATCCCAATTCAGGATAAAAGTAATTTTTAAGACCTTAGAAGTTGTTTTGATTACTTAAATTAACTTGCTGAAAAATGACAGGTACATTCTATTGCTCTCTCATCTTTTCTAAAAGCTAAGTTTTCAGGCCTCCCTAGTATACACAATACTTTTTAAAAGGCATGTTTACCTTCTTTACCCTTTTTCTCCTCAAAAAATTCCTTCAATAGCTTTTCTAAGAAGCAGCGAGTATATTTATTTTTAATATAGCCCAAATATGTCAAGCTGGCTCGGTTGCCAAGGCTGCTCAGAACAGGAGCCCACACAGTGCAAGTATATTTAAAGACCACCTATAGCATCAGAGAATTCAGATTAGATAAGCAAGGGCAATTTCATGGAAGAACCCACAGACAATGTCTATTCATACATTTCACTAAAAGCACAGCTGTAACTTCAGATGATGGGAGAGGGCAACTCCTAAGCTCAAGCACAGGCATCTGTAAGCAACAGCACTTAAGGTTTCATGAATGCTTAGAAAAGCAAGTACTGAAGAGGGATCATGGTAGCTGAAAGAAGGGATTGTCTGACCTTTCAGCTACATAGCAGCCTTTGACACATGAAATAACTGTACAAAAGGACAAGTGACTTCTAGTAGCTACACAGTGTATTTATATTTACTCTGTTCTCTCTGTAAAACCAGACTGCGTTTCCAATTTGTACTGAAAGTGGATTAAAGGAAAAAAAACCCCAACCACAAAACAACACACCTCAAAATCCAACTAAAAACTGCAAAGAGAAGTAGTTTGGAAGGAAGAATAGAAGTTTTAAAGACTGTGTCAAATTCAAGTTACAAATTAGAACAGTGGGATGAATAAAGTGATAAACTGTACTAGTACTTGACATATCCTGAAGAGGTCCTGTAGGGGATCTCTCCTCACCCCCCAACATATCAATTCTCTTTGCTACATGGTTTGAAATTGTACCTCACTGGTTCATACCAAATTTTCAGTATACTAGGAATACCTTCAAGTAACCTTGGTAACAGCAATCACTTAAGCTGCTGCAAAAATTGGTCAAAATTCTTCTTTTGAGAAAGAAGCAAGAATTACTGTGCTCATTTTTGGCAGAATTAGAATTACTCCATGAAACAGCTGCTCTTGCTGTATCAACTCTGAAAATACTATGGAGCAGATGGTCCTTGGAGAGCTTTCACAGAATGGTTGAGGCTGGGAGGGATCTCTGGAGGTCATCTGGTCCAAACCCTCTGCACAAGCAGCATTGTTGAGAGCCAGTTGCCCAAGACCATGCCCAGACAGGTTCTCTGTGTCTCCAAGGACAGAGACTCTATATCCTCTGAGGGTAAACTGTTCCAGTGTTTGACCACCCACACAGCAAACATTGGTTTGTGTTCAGATTGAATTTCATGTGCTCTAACTTGTGCCCAGGCCATTCTTGTCCTGTCATGGGATGCCAAAGGAAAGAGTGTCCTCTCTGAACCTTCCCTTCATGTACTCTGTGCACTGGTAAGGTCCCCACTGATCCTGCAGGAGTCAGAGGGCTTTTAAGAAATACAGGGTCCAATACTGAATTATTGAGGTCAATGCAGGTTGGCACATACTATTCTACTTCCTGGGGAGTCTTATGGAAAGTGATTTTATCAAGGAAAAAGTTGATTTTTTTTTTCTATTTCATACTTGAAGAACACTAAGAGAACCAAAATAAGTACTGTAATAATAAAAATGCAATTGTCTGATGGAATCAACTGTCACTAGAATGAAGACTCAACTTTCAAATGAATGGAGGTCTGTGTGAGACTACAAAGCATCTTCCTACAAGTGAAGATGATAGGTCAGCTAGTTTTGCTCTATATTACTGATTGTTATCATCATCTCAAATAAAAATAAAGAAGCATTATCTACTTAGATTAACTAAAGAATACACTTGCTGAGAAACAGACACTGCTGTGATTCTCCTAGGAAAAAAATGGAACACAACAGGTTTCACGGTATATTCTGTAAAGTTTTCCCTTAACATTAATCTGTAATGGATGAAGCTCCCCAAAACATTTTTATTCCATAAACAGGGTTTGTGAAGGTAGGGTAATGGTATGTATCTCCTGCAGTTAAAGAAAAGCTATGATAAAGAAAGGCTCACAAGAATGTCATCCTTACCAAACAGGAAGGGGGGATTTATGAACCTGGAATAAGCCCTGAACTTGAATAAAGATTTTCAGTTTATGTTCTTAAAATCAACTTTTATAGGAGGAAAAGATGGATTATTCAGCTCCAAAAGACACTTCAGTTACACCTCAGTACCAAGACAGCTGCTGCCCACACCTGCTTCACTATGCAAAACTGCGCTGAGTCATTTATGACCAAACCCACACTGTTGCAACAGCAGAGGAAAAGGAAACTGCAAGGGTTTCAACAAATCCCAGTGGAATAAAGGCCCTTTATGACAACCATTGTTACTGCTGAACATTTGCCAAAATGTAATCAGTTAGAAGCATAGGGACCTTGGTTAGAACCAAGGGTTCTGAAGCTCCAGCTGGTAGTAACTGTACTACAGAAGGGAGAATGTGATAATTTAAATCAGAAACCTCTATAAAGTCATGGCTGCAGTGGTATAATGGTCTTCCCTAGGAAAACTGCAAGTTTATGAGGAAATGTATTCCTAAAAGTCTGATGTTTACAGCTTACCAGACGTCATAATTAATAGCTCTGTAAACATGATGGCACCTCTTCAGACAGTTGTGAGAGGTGTGCCAAGAGTTTTTTTTAAAATTCACAGTGTAGCATCTCAAGCAGTTAACGTGGCCTGAGACACGAGGTCTGTGGTAGAAAGTAAAATAAACTTACCCACTTTATATACACGTCCTTTCAAAAACAGTTTCTTGTCAAACAATGAAAGCCAACTAAATATAGATATTTTTTCTATTCATAATACAAAAAGAGCTATACATCAGGAATAGGAAGAAATCCATTGTCACTGCTGACATGAATATAATTGCCCATCAACTTTTTATTATGCCTGCCTGTGAGCACTGGAAATGATGAATTAAGAGAGGCACAGGAACAGCCAAGTTGTGATGTGGGGGGACATCAGGGAAAAAAAATGCCAGGAGACTTCCCTTAGGGCTGAGGACAGAACCCATGTGAAAGCCCATGTCAGATGCAGGCAGGTCATCAGCACAGGACCACATCCAATAAAATGGAACACTCTTCTACAGCTTACTCTCCCGGAAGAGAAGGCTCCTCTCTGCCCATTAACTACTCTGACTGGATTTATTTTATTTCAAAAACTGAGCCCAAAATAGTACCTTGACATTTGAGCATGAGCCATATATTATAATTGCAGTCTATACTTAGCATTAGGCGCAGTAAAACTGTCAAGAGCCCAAAAAGTTACACATGAATAGGATTCCTGATACTATTGAACTTGCTTTTTCATACATTTTTTCCCCCCTTGCTCCCCCTTACCCAGGGAACTATGAGAAGATGATTTTATTATTCCTCTTAAATTACCATGCCAAGTTTTGGTGCAAGGAATAATCACAGTGCAGTAGCAACCACAAAACTCAAAGCAAACACCACCCCCACCCCGTAACCCCCACTTCTTTCCTGCAGTTTTCACAAGTTGGTTGATTCATCTCATACTCTAAATAGCAGCATACGGAAAAAATATTTCCGGTAAAGAAAACTCCAGGCAGATTGGCTGATGCTGTCGTCCCCATGTCCTGGGGCTGCTCAGACAATTACTGCTGCTTCATTCTTTTGACAGATCATTTTTTTTTTCTGCTCTTGACAGGAGTAGGGGGAAGGTACTAAACGAAACTTTGAGAGGAAAATTATCTTAGAAACAAACCTGTTACCCTTCTGAGATTCACTTCCTGCAAGGGGAATAAAGAGTAACTACTGTTTGTAGGAACCTTACACCAGCCAGTTTTACCTTGATGGTTCTGGGATGCTGCAGAGCTTGTGGGGCCAGGAATGTCAACAAACTCCCAAGCTTTCACAGGCAGCATGGCAGTCCTGCAGCCACCACTGCTGCACTGCAAGCTGTGCACGGAAGATTGGAGATTTACGAAGGAGTCTGTCCTGACTGCATCCCAAAGAAAAATCACTCTTGTGGTCTAAGTGTTCGTTCTTTCAAACTGTATTCAGCAGGGTCCCACTTGCACAAATGATTTTAAATAGTGAAGTGGCAACTGCAACCCTCCTGGGCTGCTGGAAGATTCCATCAGGTCCAAGGCTGCATGACTGCTCTGAGGTGTAGTGTTTACTTGTACATAATTTCTTTATAGGATCACTGATGAAATCCACACTACCACCACTGTGACTGTTTCAGAAACTGAGCACATTTCTGAAGGAGATGTCACTTGGAAAGCCAGTAGGGGCATGAATTTTATAGAGTATATTGGGTTACCCACTTGAGATATTCCCAGCAATGGGACAACCTAACAGTTGGAATAGCAAGCAAGAGCTAAAAATAAGAAGTAAGAGTCACCATTCAAGATCAAAATTTGGAAAACGCACAGCACATGATTTCTCTCCTGTAATAGCATAAGTATTCAAGAAGAGTATACTTGGGTTAAACTGTTTCATCAGATTGAGCTCCAAGACAGAATCCCCTGTAACAAATATAATTTTGTAAGGGTTAAGTGGTCAAAGTTCTCTCTTTCCCAGCCAGACTGACAACATGTGGAAAGACCATATTTTAAAAATAGGAACAAGAGGAAAGAATTTTAAACAGGACTGTCTTTTGATGAAATTGAACAAGATGCTGTGGTTGTAGAGGGGCAGAGTTTCTCAGAGTAGTTTGCAAATATGCAATAGCTCTGGAAAAACTCCAGGTGCAACTATACGGAGAAGATCTCGCAAGACTGCTTGAAATAAAACTACATGAAGACTGTTGAAAGTGTATCAAAATCTGTCAAAAGCCAAAAATGATGTTGAGCATACGGCCCACAGGAAGGGCAAGCTGTGCCAACTGATATATCACCATGCACACAGCTAAAGAGGGGATGTCATCAAGAACTGCGTGAGAAAGGAGAACTAATTTAATGTGATGGCATTTTGAAGTCATTATCCAGTCTAATGCAAAAAACTCCACAGCCAGGTGTAGCATTCACTTGCTGTGTTGTGAAATAAACTCTGAATAATCACAGCTGAGTAAGCAAGTGAAGAGAAAACTGAAAAGTTTATCTTGGCTCAAAAAAATGCCTCAAGTGTGACTGTGTCTCAATCATCTTGAACTGATGAGAACCAGCAGTAAAGTTTCTAAGCTGACCTCTTCCTGCAGTGAAATCAATCAAATATAAAGGATCAAAGTCTGACGTATTTCCAAATGTGTAGGTATTTTCTTACTATAGCAAGTTTTTGAGAGTTTAAAATACACCAATAGACAATTTTCCCTGCCCCTAAGTTTCAGACACACAGTTTCAGTGAAGCTACCTGAAAAGCAGGACCCCAGATAGTCAAACAGCAGCTCCCAAGTCTCAGCCTGCAAGCTTCTACCAAGCTCACTGCTATTCTACAACTGTCAGATCCCACACCTCTGCTTCTCCCACAGCCAGCTAGCATTAAAATAAATCTGTGTTACAATGAAAGCTTTAAATAATAGTTTTCTATGGCAGCAAATAGAAGAGGTGGACACCATCTGTCAAATTTTCTTTAATGAATCCTACCCTAAAGGAAACTTTATACAACATCACGTTTTACACATTGTGCCAAGATTTAACATTTCTGGTAATTTTTATGCTGCAGAATTGCATGTCCTCAACTGTACTGAGGCTACAAAACTTAAACTCACTCACGTGGTTCCTTCTTTTATACCATCCTTTCAAATTGAAGTTTAATTTAAGCATCATTCTGGAAGCACAGAAGAGCAGAATGTTTCATGTCTTCTTTGCAGAGTTAAAAAACAAATCTACTTAATTTGAATATTGGTAATTTTTAAAGGATAAACAGTAGCTGGGATAGATCCCTCCCAACAGCTGGCAGAATGGAAAAAAATTGACCTCACTTTCTACTTTTTCCCCATTTTCAAAAGGTGAGGGAAAAATTTGAGGTAAACACCATTTCTCCCTCTACTCCCACTATGAGAAATACTTTTAAGCGAATACTGTGTTACAAGGGAAGCACCTTGTTATCCCACTCCTAGACAATTTATCATTGCTGATGATATTGAACACAATATTCTCAATTCTAACTCTTCTCTGTATTTCCATCTTCACCTTCTGCTACGGCTTTTCTGAATAGTTTTTACAAAACTTCACAACAGAAGATTAGGGAGACAGGGGCACTGAAAAGCAACCCATTTCTCTAGTTTGCACTCAGCTTCTCTTCCTGTCTTGCCTTCAGAATATATGCTCCATCAGTAACAAATACTGCCAGAAGAACACAGTACCCACCCATTCAGGCTCACATTTTACATTACACTGTGTTCAAGTTTCAGTGAACATCCTTTTTTGTGACTACTGCTCTAAGATTGATAGTATTTTCCCCCCAGACTTTCCTAAAACATATTGCCTCAGTACATTTTGTTTCACTTCACTTCTATGTACAGGAAACAGAAGATGAGAAAACCTCAGCACAACATAGGTGTGAACGATCATTAAATAGCCCCCTTTCTATATTGAAAGAAATTAGTCAGAAGTTTCTTTCTGTGAGGGTGAATATCATAATTTCACCCTGTAATTTACTGAAATACCTTTCACACTGGGTACTGCTTCAGTTGCCTTGAGAAATAACATCAGTTTGCCAGTACTATATATCATCACTGGTCTAAGTGAGTCAAGAAAAGGTACCAGCACAGATGGGACAAAGGCTATCAGCAATTTTACTGAAGAACTCCTCTGCTTCAATATAACTGAAGTGTAAACAAGTAAGTGCTGCAATTGGAGCATACATGCTATGAAAATACTGGCTGATAGATACTCTCTTCAGTAGTGCAGAACTGATGTTAACAGCTTCTTAGCAAACTTTCAACCAAACCACAAACTTCTGCTTGCCAAGCATGTCAATAATAAGAGACCATCTGTCTCCTGATTATTTTACTTTGACATTGTGAAATCAAAGCAATGGTAGGGCAGAGCACTACAGTTTTGCCAATAAGGCCTCTCTACACTCATATTTCTCATCAAGCTGTGGACAGACACCATGATATAAAGTTCTATTTACAAAAATTCAGGTGGAAGTTGGGCTCTTCTCGTGGACATAAGTGAAAGGACCAGAGGACATAGTCTACAGCTGCATCAGGGAAAGTGCAGGCTGGACATAAGAAGGCATTTCTTCACAGAAAGCGTGATTAGATACTGGAATGGACTGCCCAGGGAGGTAGTGAAGTCACTGTTCCCTGGAGGAGTTTAAGGAAAGACTGGATGTTTCATTTAGTGCCATGGTCTAGTTTACATGGCAGTGTTGGGTCATAGGTTGGACTTGATCTCAGAGGTCTTTTTCAGTCTTGCTGATTCTTTTAGTTTTTCATGATTTTACACATTAATTAAGAAATAAAACAAGACTTTTCAGCAACGTCCAAAGGCAAACACCACACATAATCACACAAAATCCTGAGAAGGTCTGGTCAGCTGACATGGACCCCTTCACATGTCACAAAAGCAGTGCAGCAAAAAGTAGCACACCACTCCAAGACATTTCTCAAAAGTTAAAAATATTGTCACTTGTACCATCATCAACCCTACATTGGAAAGCAACTCTAGTTTTTCATCACTGTTTCCTAAGCAAACTACCCAACTTGGACTAAATATATTGGGCAGAAAGGCAATAAGAAGACATCAAGAAAGTCATAGGAAATGTATGTGCAAGACATACATCTGGAGTCTCCAGAGAGAAGCTGCTGACTGGAAGATGTTCAGCAAGACAGACAGAAACTTACTGTAACTGTTTGTGTGATCAAAACCTGGAAGAGATGGGGTGACAGTCTAGAAATGTCACAGCACAGCCCCGAGCTTCACCAGTCCATGGCCTTCAGGCAGGAGGATGACCAGTTGGTGTTGGCTCATGTCATATATTCTCTTAAGACAGGGACAAAGACACCAGCAGCTCTTCTAGTCAACGACACAGACAAGTTCTCCTTTTTCACCCACAGATTTGGGTTTTGAGGGGATTTTCACATGCATGCCACACGTGCATGTGAATATTTATGCATAAAGGTAGTGGGAAAATCAAGGAGGAAATTCTCTTAATACAGTCCCCTCATGGTGATGAAATCAATAAAGCTGATCAGTATGAGTACACATCCTCTGTAATAATGTCATCTTAGTATGTGCACAGTACAGATTCAGAGGAAAATTATACTGCTCTCTCTGGAAATCTTGTTTTCTTGACTGCAGAAGTTGAAAAAGGTAGACAAGGGTGCTGGGAAGTCAAACACCAATCAATGAACTATTCTTCCATGCCTCTAATTTGAGAGCCACAGAATATTCACAGCTTTCCAAATGAAATCAAGATGTGCTTCAACAGAAGTGATAGGTAAGTGTTATATATTCTGACAAATTAGTTATTTTACCTTGAAAAACAAAGATCTTCAGGTGGAAGGTACTTTTGCCCTACATGTCCGGATTCTCTATCTGCAAAAATAAGTGCCCTTCCCCACCTTTCATTTTAAAAGAGCTAGGAGGAAGGAAGAAGAGAAGGCAACTACATCTGTGAAGAATCTGGCATAAGGAATTTAACAACATTGTTTTCAAAGCCAAGTACTAATGGTGTGCAACAAAGGAAAAAGAGACAGCCTCTTAAAGAAAGAAAATCATACATTAATAAATATAGGCTCAGTATGTAAGCACTTTTCCCAAGCACACTGGAAGTGCAATCCTGTATGAGGGAAAAAGCCCCAATATATCATTATACATGACTACAACAACAGAAAGTAAAGCTCATCAGGTTCTCAAAATAGAAGTGTTTGCAAACAGTGTTTACATGCAAAACCCTGTACAATTTTGCCAGATGATATGTATGTCCACCAGTGTAAAACAGTGCATGTTTTCATACTGATTCCCAAGGAATAATGCAGCCAAAACAACACAACATTCCATACCTTGATTATTTCCACCAACTGATCCACACCACTGTCACCTGGAAAGATCGGTTGTCCTAGTAACAGTTCAGCCAATACACAGCCTGCTGACCACACATCTAAAAAGGGAAAGGTGGAGGACAAGGAAAGGTATCAGTACAATATACATATTAAACCATTCATAAAAAATCTAGCCGTTTTAAGCTACTTACTTTATCCTTTGTCATGTCTGAACAGCTAAAAATAAAAAACGTCCCCATCCTAATGTTACCAGATACCTGGTATAAAACAACAGGGTGCAGACAGACTTAAAGTCAAACTGTGAGACAATGAGAACTGAAAAATCATGTTAAATGCCATAATACATTGACATTAAAACTTACACATGCAGGAAAAAGACCATAGAATGCTTGCCATTTGTAAACTGAAAATTCCCCCAAATTCTGTGTTAGTTTAAATCCCATTGATCATGAACTATGCAGGTAACATCCAACACAATGGCTGATGTTTTTACTGTTTCCAAGTGTTCAACAGACTCAGTTTTTCATTCATATTTTAAAAGCATCTATGCAGTGACAGATGAACCAGTACTGCAAGCATTACTGGTATCCTGAAGTACACGATGATTAAGGGATCTGGGAGCCAGTCTCTCTAACCAGTCACTTCAAGATATAATCTTTGTCCCAATTCCATTTGCCAGCTTGGATGAACAACAGAACTGCAAGTCATAGATCACACGTCAACAGCATCTCTAGAAGAAGCCTGAATTAATTTTTGTATGTATACCAAAAGCCTCAAGTATTCCTTAGGAGCTATTCCTCCTACATGAAGAATTTCTTCACAATCTATTGTGGGTATATCCTCTTAAATAATTCGGTAATATTACAGAAGCAACTTAGGAATGTATCTAAGTGTACTACAGAATATAGCACTTTATTTTTGGAATGTAATTAACTAAAATGAAAAATCTAACAAAGCAGATGCAGTAAACACTGTTAATCAAGTGTTTGTGAGAATCTAATGTAATTGCACAGCAAATAAATGGGATTTTAAGCTGCTCAATACAGTAGAAGTATTGTACTTGAAAGCATAAAACTGCTTCTCCCCCCAAAAGAGAGGCACTGTAAGGATTTCTAGAAAGTCATCAATTGTTGAATGAATACCTGAAACCTTACACCAAAATCCAATCTCAAACAAGCAATCAGCAACAGAAGATCTGTTAAGCCTATAATATAAAGACGTAACCCAAAAGGGAAAACCAGTCCCCTTCCACCCATACTTCTTTAATCTCTCACCTACTTCTATGAACTAGCCTTGTCCCCTAGGAGAATTTATCTCCTGAGGTCTGTTCCACCTGAAATAATCTATGCTATGACAGAAATCCTTATTCCCTCATATATTTAAACTATGTCCCAGCCCTGGAAGCACTCGAGGCCAGCCTGGATGGGGCTCTGAGCAACCTGGTCTAGTGGAACGTGTCCCTGCCCACAGCAAGGGGTTGGAACAAGGTGATCTTTAAGGTCTGTTCCAACCTAAACTGTTCTGTGACTCAATGGTTCTGTGAAGTAGGATATACACAACCCTGCCAGTTATGGCTAAAGGTCTGAGTAAAGAAAACATCTCTGAGAGTTCTCCAAGCCATACAAGGTGATCTTTAAGGAACCAGTGCAACAATCTATGCAATTTTTGCACAGTCGTGCAAAATAAAATTTAAAAAAGCTTTCAGGAATTTAAGATTGATAACAAAATAATCCGCAAGTTAAAACAGCTTTCCTTCCCCCATTTCCAAAGGAAAGAGTGAGAAGGCTATGCAAAAATACTTCCCCTCCTCTTCTCAAGAATATAGTTCAATTGGAACATACAATAGACAAACAGCACTATCATTACTTCAGCTTTTGAAATTATTCACTTCCAAATCAAATGGATGTACTTTTACCTAATGTCTTGGCACAAACATTGCATCAGGGCTTATCCTAAAATGTAACTACTTACAATGCAAACAGTAACCAGAAAGAATTAGAAGTTTGAGTCTGGAATTCCAACAAGCAAAGATATAAAATGATGCTTTTCAATCTTTCAGTCACATTTAACAGAAGCTGATATGGCCACCAAGGTGCTAAGATTTCTTTTGGACAACAAACTAAGAAGGAATCTTGTAAAGAATGTTTAATTGCATCTAACTGCTAATCAATGTCTCTCTCTGATAGCTCCTGCTGTGGGACCAACACTTAAGGGAAAAAAACCATGATGCAAAGCATTGCTTTTTGTGCCTCCCATATATTTTGGGTTTAGAGGAATTACACAACAGTTCAACAGATAGCATAGATTTCTTCAGAAGTACTGAAGAGATAGATTAAATGTACTAAGCAATCAGTGCACTGTAACTGAAAAGTCTGTTTAAAGATACCTTTAAAGGGTTTTAAATAAGCTGAGTCCTTTACGAAACAAGTAGTTACACCAAATCTATAATCAATATTTACAACTCAAAACTTTATTTTGCATTGAAAAGGTCATATATGGCAAGGAAAAATATTTGACAGAATATATACAAACACAAAGCTGACAGGAGAGTAAGTCATCAATGACAATTCACTTCCTTTAAAGATTTTGAAACTATGCTAGTATTACTTATTTCAGATGAGACTGTGGTTTTTAAACAGTTTTAAATAACCTTCTGGTCTAGCTGCTCCATGAAGTTGGCTTTGTGCTGTTTTTGCTTCTCCTAGTTTCCCTAAGTGCTTTTGCACTCCACCAGCCTATTTCAGACAAGTCTGCAGGGCAGAAGTCTCAAATGCAATACAAAATTTTATAAAAACAGGGGTGAGCATCAGTGTTGCTGCCAAGGTGAGGAGGGCTCAGTCCCTGGAGGAAGTGCTGGGCTTGCCCCAGCCCTGCCAAACTGCAACTGCAAACAAGCCAAACCATGTGCAGATCCTTGGTCAAGAAGGCCAAGCACAAACAGCAGAGGGCACATGAGAAAGCTGAGGGCATCACATGGGAACAGAGGAAAAGAAGCAAGGATGTAGGTCATGAGGAAATAGGTGGCAATGGCTGAGGAAAATTTGCTGCATTCATGCTGGGTTTAATCCCTCAAACATACACCAAATCCATCAGAAACCTATGTAGTAGTTCCTTATGCACTGAAATCTTCCAAACTAGGCAATTTAATGTCTTGTTAAAAGTCTGTTTACTTTTCCTTTATTTTGTCTGCTAACACTTTAAATATACAGTGAAGTAAAACACGGGCATTTCAAAATCCCCATCTTTTTTCCAGGCATGCAATTTCACCAACTTCCAAATTAGGACTTGGGCAAGGAAGTGAACAAATCCTTGAAGAATCTTCAACAAAATCCAGAGAGTGGAGGCTAACTTGGGCAGCTCCAAGGAGGGGACAGAAACAAAACACAATATACACAGGTATTTATACAACTCTTGATAAGTGATGTACAATAAGGAACAAACTAAGAAATTTCACATCTGCTGAAACTTGATAGAATTTATGCTACTGACTAAAATTTGGTTCCAGGATAGTCTGCTCTTTTTTTCCCCCACACCCTTTGTACCTTGCACTTTAAAATTTGTCTACCACATCAGGATGGAAACATTTTTCCTCAAGCCTGAAGGAAACAAGTACTAATTTCTATATTTAAAGACATGTTACTTAAAGGGAGCAATCAGTTTTTGATAGTTCCGTCCCAGATACTTTTCTGTCTCAATACAGTCAGAGCTAACTGCTACAGATTAATATATGGTGTAACTACCTGCTCCCACGGGAGAAGAAGCATTTTCTGAACTATTTCTTTTCAGCATGTGCAAGTTAATTAAAGCAAACTAGGACTCTCATTCACATGCTTCAAATTAGCTACTAAACAAGCTAAGAGAGAATATTAAAAGAAAATACATCAACAAATGGTCCTTACGCCAAATTAGTTGGGAAAATGTGAAATATTAGGAGAAAATACTGAAAACTATTCATTTTAAGAAGCAGGCAAGGGAACTTTCTTCATACCTTCAGTGAAATGCAGTCTCAACAATACAGAGAATAAATACAGCTGCCAGGCAAAAGCAACCTTCAAATTAGCTTATTTCAGACAGTTTTCACATATAATGGTAGCTAATGCCACATCTTTCCTGGACTAAAGAACAGTTCAGACAAATACCATTATCATCTAACCCACCTCCATTAATTTAAACACACAAAAATTCATATAGCCCCTTGTACTACAAAACCTTTCTTTAATTAAGTTTCTACTACTTTATTGATCTCCAGACCTGTTCGATGGACATTGTCTGATAATATAATCTCCATAATGCCCTTGCTTTTGAACGCATTTCTAGCATTACAGAAGGTAAGAAAACAAGTATTTATCTTCAAATCAGGAAGAGACATCTGGGAGGATCACTTGCAAAATACATTCCTTAGTTTTAATTCTGTAAGCATGCAATGGCCATTTTGAGTTGGAAATTAATACCCTGACCACAAATTCAGCTTTTTCTGATCTCAAACTCTGCTTTTCCAAGCTGAAAAGCTGGCCCTCTTCTTCACAGTACAAGAACAATTACACTCTAGCTCCTCTAACTCATTATTTGGAGGGCAGGGAGAAGGAAGGGGGGGAAAAAAGGTTTCTCTCTTCCATTTAGTACAAATTAAGAACTTGCATTTATCTGACACTTTATGGGGCGTATAGACCTTCCTACTTTTTTTATTACCCTCATCTATTCACCTCTCCCTCACTATCCCTTCATCTTGATGGTCTTCCTCCATCTTGGAGGTGACTCAAAGTTGCTGCTCTGGAAACTGTGGAAACAAACCAAGAGTCAGAAAAGCAGCCCTGGGAGGCCATAAAATCAACAGCTTCTAGCTGCCAAACACCAGACCCCAAAGCGCTTTTCACTGCTGTTTGTTTGAAACAATATTTGGGATGTCAGAACAAGAGCAAAATTCAGGATTACAGGCAGATGTGCTATGTTGGTGGAAGTTTTGCACACAAAGCCACCACAGATCCATGAACTGAGGAGAAAGAGTAAGGCTGAAACATCAATATGCTTGAAATGACATGTTTATTCTAGTATTGGAACAAAGCTAAACACAGGTATCTCTATTCTTTTGAATGAAGAGATGAAACTACAATGACAGGTGGTAGAGTAGTTCAGTAAATTAACACACCTGCTTATTTTCAGCACTGGAAGTTGCCATTTGAGAAAGAAGTAAATCCTTCTGACTGGCAACAGTTCTGGACACACCTTGTGGTGGTTCTTTCCCCAAGAAACTCTGAGACTAGCCAACTACACATACCTGCAGGAGAGCTTCTGCTCCAGACTGCTGAGGTGCAATACTTGTGCTTGCTAGGAAAGTGAATGAACAACTTCATGACACTTATTTTCGGCCACCCCAAGAGAAGCCAGCAATGGTCATGCAGATCAACCTTTCCCTGCCAGTGGCTATAAATGTTCCCTCTGGAACTCTCCCAACTCCTGCCAGCACAGCAGTGGAGCAAATGCACTGAGACCAGCAGCCCCTCGTTGTGCAGAAGCAGCACCAGGACCTGGGGAGCCCTCCCCTGCCCCACCACCTCACCTAGGGAAAAACACACAGGATTGAGGCAGAGCTCAGCTGCACAGCTCCTTTCCAGGCAAAAGAGTACATGGCAACAGAAAGATCTGGGCCCACTCCTACTCCAGTGCCTGTCCCAGGACAACGCAGGGGAACATGAGCAGCCATCCCAGGGTTTTTCAGCAGCAGCAACATCCATATGACCAGCACAGCCAGAACCAGGCCACCAAAATATTCTAGGATGCTATGACACAGGCTGGCAAGGAAGAAACCTCAGCCAAAACACTGGCAAGGCATAGCTGAAGGGCTTGGTTTGGGGAAAATACCAACAAACCAGCCCCTCACTTCCCTCTCCTCCCCCACAAAAACCCTAAACAACCAACCAACAACAATAAGAAACTCCTGCAAATCAGCTGCAGGAAGTAAATGATGTCCATTCCCAGCAAGCTTTAGGGACACACACAAACACACACACTTGCAGAATTCACAGCCAAAAGTGCACAAGGGCCCAAACTCTACAAGCTATGAAGGCACCCAACAGACATGAATATTTGTGCCTGACCACTGAAAAATCCTGTAAAGTTGTAAGGCAGGCACACAACAGAGCTATTATGGGTACTGATTTGTAGCTATTTGCCAACAGTGACTATTTAAAAACTCAAAAGGTCATTTCCCAGGTCGTTATTTTAAAAATAGAGTCCCAGGTCTGCTGAAGACACTAACGGCAGGAAATGTGATTTGATGCTTCTCTTACTATGGTATATATTGAAATGCAGCACTAATGTGGTACTTTACAGAAGTGTTATAAACATCACACCCCTGGCTCAGCTATTTTTTAAAGGGATCTTTTGGGTTGGAATTGAAGTCATGCACTTCAATGTAACAATCAAGACACCAGAAGTTAAATGCCAGTTTACAGTTTGTTGTGACATCCAGGATGAAAAGACATATCCTGAAACCAACTGCTATGAAGCGCAAGTAATGTCACAAGGACAAATTCATGTGTTTAAAGACAGCCTGGATGAAGCCAGACAGCCTAATGCAACTCCTGGTTACAATGCTGAACAAGATGACTAACAACTGACATGGTCATAATGCAGCTGGCTGTGCTGTCAAGGCTTAGGCCACCAGTGTCACTGCCTAGTCTTAAAAAGCACTTCTTGCTCAGAAATACTTCCTATGATTATAATAAGCCCTGAAGCAACATTAACAAACAACAAAAACTTTCCCAAAAAAAGCTAGAAGCCTTGCAGATAATGTAGGAAAATTTCTACTTAGAACACTTTTTGGCTTTGTATTCTTCACTGATTTTACTTTTATCATAGTTTTACTAGAGGATATTTAGCTGGGGGAGTAAAGATCCCTGCCTTACATGTAAAGCTCGCTTTTTGTTACCACACACACACAAGTGATTCTTACAGAGTGATAAAGACTATAGTGGGAAAAGTTGTTATGCTAACAACTCAGAAGAAAAACCAGAACTAAGAAAACCAAGCATGCCAACATGTAAGTTTAAAAGGCAGTATTGCAATACTGAAGCATTTCACAGTCCCCTAAACTCTCAACTATGGATAATGCACTAAAAATTACATGCTCTTTCCCTTCTTTTAATAAATCTCTCTATGCTTGTTGACTGCTTTTCCAACGAGCTGGATGAGCTTGGATGAACAATCCCACACAAAATAAGGAAGAGTCCTCACTATGCACCATTGCTGCCTACCCAGAGACAACCAAGCAGTATGTACAAACAGCAGCACCACAAAATTAACCCTCAGAATTTCTAGCATATTGCAGAACACTGGGAAACTGAAATGCTTGTAAAAGCATTTTATTCCCACTCATCTCCCAAATCCTAAGACTGCTGAGAAAGAAGTGGAAGGTGGATAGGACAGGAAAGAACGAAGGAGTAGTAACTTAATTTTCAAGCAATTCAGTGCAAATTTCAAAGAAAGGACTTGGAGTGACAGGTGGGGATTTTTGGCACAAGAAAGTCAGAACAATGACTGAAATTCAAGATATTTTTGGAGGAAAATAAAAAACAGCACTTCCAAATGGAATTTTTATTAGAACTATTTTAGAGACCAGCAGGTAAACCAACAAAAATGGAAAGCACAACTTGAAAAAGGGTCTGCAGATGGAGTAAGAGACACTTCACAGGCTTATCTATAACACAGTCCCCCTGCTGACACATAAAATACTTGTTTTATGCAGTTATCCTCTGAAACAAGAGGTCTCAGTGCACTCTGATAATGCAGCTGAGCAAATCTATTAGCTCTCAGCTGGCAAAAAGATGTCAAACAGGACCAGCCACCTTCCTCTCACTCATGAGCTCTCAACACTTTGCTTTTACCTGGGCTCTGCTGCTTACTGGACTGCACAATAACACTGATTGCACTCACTCACACAGCAGGAAGTTAACCTGCCAAAACCTCTTGTCAGTTGATGCTGAATCAGCCAATTAAACAGCAAACTGTGAGAGGCAGGGTATCCAGGGGCAAGAGCACGGGTGGGGCCACCACTTTTGGCAGCAGTCAACACTAAGTTTGCCCTTTTATCTTTATTGTGCCGTACTTTCCCCAGACTCTTCTTCTTACCAGGAAGATATGCAAGAGTTGCTACAAAACTGAATAGTAACTAATGTGAGAAGAGTAAGTGGGAGCAGGGAAGTCTTCAGCACCATGTTGAGATGGGCTTTTTTTTGCTCCTTTTTAAGAACTGCAGATTTAAAACAAACTAGCCAGCCACTGAGTTTCACACTGGTTCAAACATAGTAAGTTTAAATATACTGGTTATAAACGTAGTCTGCCAAGAGTTGATCACGATCTCCAAACCCTTTTGAAAACATGAAACTTTGCCTAAGGGACTCAAGTCTGTAAGCAAGGCAAAAGGATCCCCAATATTGTGCTGAGAGCCAAATCTACTCTCTTTTGCACTAGAACTCAGGAGCCCAGGTAGTATCTTGACTGAAAAACAGAAGCAGTTACCAACAACCAGCCAACACACTTGTTCATTTCCAAGATTTTTCATTTTGCTGTTCATTTTTAGTTCTCTACTGTAAGAAAACTTGGCTGTTCTCTGATCTCCATCAAGCCTCCAGCATCCCTAGTGCTTCCATGATACAGCTATGTGTCTGGTATATAGAAAGACTTCTTTGTGTTCAAAATTCATGACTAAAGAAAGGACAGCAAAAGCTAGCAGAATTAGTTGAATTAGAAGGACTGCTGTACATAATTTATTAAAGTTGTAAAGAGAATTCAAAGTCAATCATTTGGCCACACTCACCTCCCCCTATAAACTCTTTTACTAAAAGCCAAGTAAATAAACTGCAGATTTATGTCTAAACCACAGCACATCAGAAGCAGTAGCTGATTTTCTATAGACTTCTTTACAGTTATTTCAAGTCCTTAAAATGCTTTTCTGGCTGGAGATCTCATACCTACTGTTAAACTAAATGGCAACATTACACAGACTTTTTTTCACTTGTAATCAGATTTCCCCCCTTCCATTGAAAAAGCCCCTTTCCTAGTGTGATTGATGCTGAGATCTCAAAAGCTGTAGAAAGCACAGCAGCCATTTACAAAACATTTGCATTTCTTTAAAAAGTAATACCTAATAATTTACAACCAAATTCAGCCCCTGGGGATTATTTTTGAGATCTCTGCAAACCTTTACAGTTCAGTACAGGATAAAAACGGAGCTGGTACAGATGCCAACCAAATGCACACACGTACCTATACTGGAGGTATAATCGGTGGCTCCAAAGATCAACTCTGGTGCCCGGTAGTACCGAGAGCAGATGTACGACACATTGGGTTCTCCACGAACCAGCTGTTTTGCACTGCAAAGGAAACAACAGTATTTCAGTAATGAACACTTTTACAGTATTGCTGTGCAGACCAACATTAAGCTTTGGCACTCTTCAGCCACTCCCAGTTCCCAAATGTTGAAGTACAATGTTCTTCTAAGCTGATGCAAACTGACTCTTTGATTCACCGTGAAATCAGTCCAATCCATCAAGCATCTACCTTGTAATGGGGACAGCAAAGGAATTTCTGACTACAATCTAGGTGAAAAAGGGGGTCAAAATTTTGGCTGCCAGTTTTCTTTTGCCAGATACAAAGGTTTGTTTACAGTGGAAAAGAGCACAGAAAACAGTTCAGTCAAATGTAGTCACTGTTTAGGGTTCAAAAGCTCTGAATACTCACAAGGACGGAGTAAGGTATTTTTGTTTGTTTGAGTTTTTTGTTTATTGGTTTGCTTTTTTGTTTGGTTGGTTTTGGTAATCACAATACTCTGCTCCTTTGCTACTTAAGGGAGCGTGGTACGAGGTGACAAAGAAAAAAAAATGCCTTTGCCATTGTAGTCACATGTTAATGGTCAACAATGAACCTGAAGGTTTCTCTTTTACTGTAATCCATCAGCCATAAAGGATCTAAACTACAGTATTGCCTCAATACTTCTCTTTGAAAGAATCCAAGAAAAGAATGAACCACAAGAACACATTACTTTGGGAACATGAGTCTATGGACATATTACACTTCTTTCTTGATTAACAAGTGCTAGACTAAAAGGAGCTGGAAGATAAAACTTCCCTTTTGGAAATACGTTCACCTAAATAGCACCAAACACTGCGGAGTGGCAAGCCAGCCAAATCCAGACACTCCTCTCAGCCTTCAGCAAAGAACTTCCACCAACCATTTTAAAAAGTCTCAGTTTTCAGTTTTCTATATAGAAACTACAGTTAACAAATTCCCACTGAAAAGAAATAGCAAGCATTTCCTTTTTATGCATTGTCAGTTTTGAGTTTCAGTGTGATTCCTACTTTGCTCCAACACTGGAGAGGTAGAGCTGAGGAGGAGATCCCGAGGCATCAGCCATGATGATGCACTGCTTGAATAACCCCCATCTGACATTCCCACTCACTACAGGGAAGCAAATTTAGCAACAGCAGCCTCTGTGACCTCTCACACATATACCCCAACTATTTTAGTCTGCAAAGTTACAGCACAATCTAAAGACAACTTTCTCAGAGAGAAATCTACGTCCTTTCTCACTGCAGATTGTCAGAATTTCTGTATCAGTTTTAAGATGGGGGCTGGATTCTAAAGGTGATTCTGAGTGGATACTGGAAATAAATGTGCCTTTGGAAATTAGAACATAGATGTCCACTATCCAAGAGCTTCAACTGGAAGTGCTGCTTCTGATTTTGCGCCTCTATGGTATTCGCAACACAAAGTGAATTACTGTACATGCAAGTAGACTGACAAGTGTAACATCAGCCTTTTCAAGTTACAATGTCACCACACCTGTCCTCTCTTGCCCAAACACATTTCACTAAAATAGCTGGCTCTGTTTTTCCATGGTGCAGTATTTTCCTGAAGTCATGGTGTATTTATTTTATTTTTCTAATACTTGCAAAAATAAGAGGTATGAAGTTGAATTCCCTCCCTCTTAGTACCCTTTTCCAGCTCTTCCCCACCACTCCTTTGAATTCACTTTGAGGGGAAAATAGAATATCAGAAATTCCTCCTTTTAAGCTACAAATAAAGACCTTCTAAGGAACACAGAGAATTTCTTGGCAAAGTTGCATCAAGATTCACCAGGTTTCAGGCCACAAATGTGCTTACCTTCCAAAGTCACAGAGTTTTAGAACAGCTGTATCAGGGTCCAGCAAGAGGTTCTGTGGTTTTATATCCCGGTGGCAGATCCCAAAGGAATGGATATAGGCTAAACTCCGGAACAGCTGATACATGTACAACTGGAACACAGAAATACCAGTCAAATCAGGGTAAACAATTAGTTTAGCACAAACCCTTCCTGGAAAAAAACCAAAATCACTGAGAAAAAGACCATACTGAATGCTTGTTAGGGCTATGAAGGTGGGCAAGGTACTTGCATACCTTCCCCACACACCCTTTGCTACAAACAGACACATATGGTTCAAATCTTTTTATGAGTCCTTTGAGAAAGCATAATTAGCATAATTCCAAAGAAATAATTGTGCCAGTTTTCCAACATTTGTAAATAATGGCAATCATAAAAAGCATACACAAAATTAAGGTGTTTCAGTTTGCTCTACAAATCAGTCTCTTCACAGCAGTGAAGTATTCCAGGCTATTAAAAAAACCCAAAACAAATAAACAACTAAAAAAAACGCTCCACAAAATCCAAAAGAAAACCCTTTCGTTGATGAAGCTATATTAAATGTTGCCCAAAGACAAGGGTAGTGTCTCAGCCTGTCACTGAAGTGAATATCCCAGTGTCTCTTGCTGAGGGGACAGTCATTTTAATTTCAAATCTCTGGACAAAAACAGAAGGCAAATAAAAACCAGCTGTCCAGAATAATTTTATGCAAGGCACAACAAACAAGTATGCTGAGGGAGAGTTTTCTCTGCCCACTTTCCAGGGCTGGCTAACCCCTTAGCAAGGAAGAACACAGGAAGGGGAGATATTACAAAGCCAAGAACTTCACAGGACAAGCTTACAGGGAAAGGGGGAGGATGTCCAGTTTCTGGAGCTACACACTTTTGGTTGTGGATAATAAAAAGCTGCTGGGTACAATTAAGGATGTATAGCATATACAGTCATAAAGGCATGGAAAGCTCTGTTTTAAGGTTGACAAAAGGCTGCCAGGTTATTTTTTATTTTTGTTGAGTCCCCACAAGTTTCCACTTAAAATCAAGCTACAGGCAGGACCAGAAATGCACCTCCACACTTTTCCTTTAAAAGCACATTTTCCACAGTTCACCTTTAACAGTCTATATAACCAGGTGCAATTACTTGATGTTGATATCAGGTCATGTTTGCCTCTCTTTCACCACTATCTCTGTCATCACACTTTCTCTCCCCCTTGTTTTTTGTTTGGCAGGAAAGTAGGAGAGGGAAGAGAATTGCTTGAATTTTGGCTCTAGGCCTCTGGTTTTCATACTTGTTTTTGAAAACCACAACTCTGCACAAAGAAAAGCAAACAAACATTTTTTCCGAATTGCCTGTTCTAGTCCCTTAAGAATGTATTGTGCAAGTGTATTGCAAAATAATGTGAAAGACTGCTCTAACTTGAGTGGTCAAGTCAACACATGAGGGATTTTAAAAGTATGCCTTTCATCTCCACACAGCAAATCCAAAATTTCCAAGGACTACTTACAGCAGGTTAGAAATCACAAATAAAAATTAACCAGAAGATTACTAGAACAGCTTCTGTGCACCTTTAAGTTTCTTGGTTACCCAGGGCAAAGCAGCTCTCTGCCTGCCTAGTTATCCATCAGAAGTGAACAAATAGGTATGATCTGACCTTTGTGTAGCCAAGATGTCTGGAAAATTGCAAAATCCTTAATGACATTAAGGTAACATGATCTTTTTAAATATAGGATTATATAAAAGCCTTGCCAGAAAAATAGGAATAGCTTTCCAGGCTACCTGGAACAGGAAGTCCCAGGCATCCTGCAAGATGAAAGAGTTGAAGCAGATTTTTCTCTGAAAGTGTAAGGAAGAACAATTTTCTCAAGTTCCCATAACAGAGAACAATTAGGGCAAGAATCCTGACAAAATATATATAAACAATTTATCAAAAGCCAAACCTACAGATTTTGGGGAGCATGTAACCTGAGAACATGCTGTTCTTCCAACAGACCAGAGTGACTTCAAAGTCTGCTGGATAAAATTCTGTGCTTTCTTCAAAATCAGGCAAAAGTGACGCCTATTTCAGAGACATGCCATTCATAATTTATGCATATAGTTATGGCACAAAACATTATTGAAATAATTACTATTTGTAGCTTTCACCTTTGTAACTTTCATCTTTTTTCAACCAAATTGAAGCTTTTTCTTAAGCCAGTCCTTACATTAAGCATTATGCTTTTAAAGAGGAGTCTGGAGAAATCAATATGCATCAGGAAAAATAGTTGGTAATTTCCATTAAATATTACCTGTATGTCATGTTAACATGTTAATGCCATGTGAAAACATCATCACTCACTAATGTGTGGATTGTGGTCCCCACAATGTATGAAACAGAGCTGAGGCCCTAGTTGGGTCCCATGTTTGACAGCAAATGAGAAATTTCATTTATTTTAACCCCTGTGTAAAAGATGTAGACAACTTGAGTAAGATTTTGAAACTACAAAGTGCATCCAAGTACCTTACCCCGTGTACCTTTTGAAGATACAAGCCAATGAGCTTCAAGTGGAGACAAAAATGAGGCTTTCGTGACCACAACAAAAGCACGTGAACTCTCACTCGTGCCAGGAAAAGGGGAAGGTAACAGATTAGAGAACATCCTCTTGACATCCTCTTTCAGTTCCTGACCTTTGTTCTGTTATGTCTTCACCATCTCAGGAAACTGAAAGCTGCTAATCTGGCTGGTGTCAGTCTCCATCTAAGCTGCTCCAAAAACAAAACACTCCCCCTACACTCAGTCTCCCCCATCCATTCCAAGATTTCTGAAAGGTCAGAAATTGGGAGTGTTTGCTTAAGTCTCGACTCTCTATTCTTCTTTTGCCATAACAACAAGTAATTCTAATTTTTTTTTTCCTTGCCTCAAGATCTATTTGCTTCTAAAAATTTCTGAAAATGTACAATTACATTAGAAAAGAGTATCCACAGTATATTTCTGTAGTATCTTTCTTCACCTAACCACATCTGTCAGATACCTACCTTGACATAAATCATAGGGAGTGTCTGTTTGGCCCGACTATAATGTCTGGCAACTCTGTATACTGTTTCAGGAACATAGTCCAGCACCAAGTTGAGGTACACCTCATCTTTCTGAAAGAGAAGAGAGAAGAAAAACGAATCAGCACTCGACTTAAGGCATGAAGAACAATTACAGTGTTCAGAGAAACCTAAAAGATCAGAAAGCTGTGGATATTTTATGTCTCATCTTTAGTGTGTGAACTGCCACAGAACTATTTAGGCTTTGCACTCGTGCATTAATATTTCTGTCAAACTGACGTTTAAGGTCATGTTAATTGTACAGGTCTTCAATGCAAGATATTTTCTGATTATAAATGGAGACTGGGATATAATTGTTCTGCCCAGTCAATATTTTCATTAGGAGAGTATTTCAAGGTAACATCTGCATAATTAGTTAAAACAGTCTATTAACTCATTAGTCCCTTCCCTGCCAAAACCCAAGAAGTGCAAATTTTAAAGTTCAAAACTCAGCCCCCAACAACAACACATCAAAAAAAGTTCAAACAACCTTCATCTTTTAGAAATGTTACTTTGATCTTACTGAATTCCCAGCCATTAAGAGATTAATACATATTAACCATTTGTATACAGTAAGCCAGTGTCAACATCTGTAACCATTCTGTTTACAGGCATTTCAAGGTCTCAGTTATCTCCAACTTAAACATACGAACTTATTCATGACAAAAGAGAAGGAGCCAAAACCAAAGTCTTGAGTATAATTTTTAATATCTAGGATTAAGTTAGAGGTTCATGTGAACATAACACAGAGAAACAACAGAAGTAGCTTTATAATAAGGTACTTTGTTATATTATAAAGTACCTTATTATACATTAGCAAAGGAAAGAAGGAAGAAAGAGGACTTAAATGACAAAGTACTATACTCATATAGTGCCTAACTGCAAAACTGAGAATTTTCAGTAGTACAACAGGTCTTAAAGAGACTTCCAATATTTTAATGCAGTCTTCAGAGCAAATCCTATCAGGATTGTGAATACATTTATTGTTGGGGGGTGGGTATAATTAATTATACCAGCACGAAAAATTATTTTTAAGCTAGTGAATTAACTAGAAGCAACCTCTCCTGTGCCTGCTATTTTATCACCTAGAACTTTCTATAGAGAAAGACAATACACAGAGAATTTACATGGGTGGAAACAGTACAGAGCTCCCAAGTGTTCGACTGGAGGTCCTTGTCAGAAGATCTACTGGCTATCTATAACTTAACACCTAAACCCAAACCTCATTTAGCTGGAGCAATTTAATACTACTACTCTACTGTGACTTGACCCATCACTTCCAGCACAGAGTGAGGTATATTTCTCTCACAGTGCTCTGCTGTCCTGCCACAGCAAAGAGCAGCAGTCTGGTACACGGTACCACACAGAGAAATACACACCTTGAATACATATGTAGAGAACTACTGGCTTTGTGTGGTTTTAAAGGCTCAGAATTCAAGATCTCTGTTCACCATTATTTCACAATAAAGGCTTGTATTTTCAGGACATTTTAATAGCTCTTACCAATACCTCCTAACAGATCAAATCACCTTGCATGACCCTGCCTACATCTTTCCTCCCCACAAAAAATGGCTCTTTTTAAAATATCCTTGCTTAAATGACAGTGGCAACAGCACAGCACCAAGCAAATGACAAAGGCCCTTTCCTACCTCATCTTATCATACTTCTCAAACATAGACAAGGAGCAGCCTCCAAAACCCTGCCTATGCTGGTGTTTCTCCCAGTGCCAACCCAGCAACTGAGAACAATGGGAAGGTTTCTGGGGACCAAGTTGGGGAGAAGAAAATTTTTGAAATGGATGAGAAGGGACAACTACCAGCAGTGCAGAGGAAATACCAGACGGCTCTGGAACTCCACAGACGTGCAAGTGCATGCAAGAAAAAAAACCCAAAACCCAACTTGTATTTTAGGACTTTCCCTGCAACAAGAAAAGTTCTTCTTTCCCTGACTCTCACTTCAAGCCAATAAAATTCATCCACTATCTCTTCTTAGGTCAGAGTTTTCAAGGTTTAGTTATAAAATACCAAAAATAAACATCCTAAAAAATTCAAAGTTAGCTTATGCCTGGTAAGGCAATCTGTAAACCATGAGAGAAAACAGTTTCATGAATATGAATGCTGTTTGCTTCAGTGTAGATACAACCTGATGAATATGCTAAATGTCTGCCTCTCAGAGGATGGGAAAGTCTTACTGTTGACAAATCACTTCACTGAGTACTGTTACTGAGATTGGTGACTTTGATCCAAGGATTCATGTTTCATGTCTCAAAAAGATTTACATGAGAGATTAGAGGGAAAACAAAGAGTAAAAATTAAATTATAGTGATTTTATACTCCTCTCGTAATACAAACAAAAGGACACATGTAAAACAGTAAAACATATCATCAGCAAATCCTGTCTACACTACTTCACAGCACTGAGTTTTGAGAATTACAGAACTGCTCTCTCGTTCATATAATCTTCACTTTCCTTTTAGTGCCTCCATTTTTATTTCTAATTTTACATTCTTAAAAATGGCTCCAATTCAATAGCATGACATGACAGAAGCACAAAAAAACTTGAGGTATTTGCATCTTTAGAGATGGAGGCTTCACTTCTGCGTTTTGATGCCCCCCACAGTACCTGAACAAACAGCATGGGTTTGGTGTGGTGCTGCTCCTGTGGAAATGTGTATCACACAGAACACAAAGGCACATGAACACCTTTACCCTGCCCCCCCATCAACTATTAAGTTTTGATGTGCCACTTGAGGGATCCAGAACTCCAACATGCAGCTATAAAGGCAAGGCTTATGTCATTGGCCATGGAAGTAGTGGTGTATTCCACTCCTACCACCCGCAGTTGACTCCAGAAGTTCTCTTAATGACTGCTAAAATGAATTAAAGATTTCTCAAGTGTTTTGAGTGACATCCTCCTGATGCCATCTGGCACTCGTCTGATAAGCATACAGGAAAGAGTTTTCATGAGCCCTGATCCTTCTCAGCGAGCATGATCTGGATGAAAATAATATCCAAGTTACCTGGATTCCTCTGAATGAGATTCAGGACAAGCTAGGAAGCAGTCATGGCCTGACAAGCTCTGAGCATGATGTAACCTGGTTTGCCTACCTCATGTATTCCTCCTAAACACATATTTTTCCAGTGACCCAAATGTATTGCAATAGGAAACAGGGTTAGCTCAAAGAGCCTGCCAAATGAGGGCAACTGCTCAAGGATCAACTGGGACGATCAAGGTTTCTCTTTCCATTACAGGAAACCTCACCATATATTCCACAAGTGACTTGTTTCCATACTGCTGTTTCAAAACTGCTGGTCTGGGAACAAACCAAGGTAACCTGACTGTCACAAGCACATCTGAAATGACCTACAGAGAACAGAAAAGTCCAGAGAAAGCTGCAGCACATGAAATACAGAAAGCAAACACAAGATGTCATTAAATAACTCACTTCTCCTTAAAGATCTCAGGCTCACTAGCTTTCTGCTACAGGTCAAATGTTTATGTGTATTTATATTCTCCTGCGCTGGCTGCGAAGGTGATGACCATGTTCAAAATAAAAAAGGGTAAGGGCAGAAAGCCAGATCCTGAAACCCAGGATCAAAGTATTTCATTAGGATTTTGACTTCAGCAATGCAGCTCATGTACCAGCAACTGCATCAAGTGCTAGAAGCTGCTTTTTGTCACTTGGCAGATAAATCCTCAGCTGATAAGCAATGCTCCAAAACGAGCCACAGCAATATAACCAATTTGATGCTTAGCCATCAAATTGCTCTGCACTTCTCAAGAACCACCAGTTCAGGCACTGCTTCGCTTTGCTGGGAAATACTAAATGCAAGTAAATACTCACACAAATTGTACCATAATAAGAGGCATGAGAAAGACTAGGACACAAGAGGTAAAACATTTTAGTAACTTGATTTTTTTTCTTGTGCCAGAAATTGGAAACAAAACAGGAACATTACACACAATGTGGCTGAGGACTGAGTGAAATTGAAAACACTGCCCTACTAACAAAGGAAAGGCTGCATGGAGGTCTCAACTCCACTTTAAAACTCTTCTCTCTTTAAGTCCACATAAGTAATCTGTTTAAAGCACCCTCCAGATGTGCTTAATTGAGGCCAATATAAAGAAACCGCTACCGAATAAAAATAGAGCAGTGGCTATTGAATTCAAAGAGTCACTTTTCTAGATTGTTCCTTGCAGTGATAGTAAAAATATTGCTTCTCTGTGATCATCCCCTACCTCAACAAACCTCAAATTGATCCTAAGTGGTTCCTACAACCTTTTGTTAGCTTTTGTTTTCATGTATCAGACACATTACATTTACAACGTGCATATATAAAGCAGTACCCAATATTAAGTCAGTCACAGTCCAGCTATTTCCCCTCTTTACTACCATGATGATAGAAGCCAGGGAGGTCATACATGCCAAACACCAGACTGACAGCAAAAGCAAAATTCTTACTCTGAAAATATATCAGCATCTAATAAGACTTTGGGAGTATTCCTGAACTGTCAAGGCCTATGTGGAACCTAAGGAAAACTTCTCTGAACATCAATTAATAGGATAAAAAGGTTAAGAAAGCATTCTGTGCGCTCTTTCTTCTAGGGTGACCGTATTTACTGCTCAGCATTAGCAAAAAGTGACAAACACGCTCCTTTCAGTGTGTCTCTCCTGGCAGATCAGTAACAGTGGTGTGACAGTGGTTCTGGAGTGGTTTGGGATGGGTTTTCGCTTGTTTCCCATGGACGCCACCTGATCAGCTGTAGGAGCACAGCTGAGATGAACAATACAGGAGTTTCTTAAAGTAACTTTGCATTAGGAGAAATAAACGTGGAATTGCACTCTGAAGAAACTTGCTTTACATGCCTATTCAAGCTAAATGCACAAAGACAAGTGATATACCTAAAATTAAGTAATATCCTTCCAAAATGTACTTCTCGTTGTTAAAATTTTCTCAAGGCTTCAGTATCAGGGCTGTATGAGGTAAATACACCAACTAGTTTACTCAAGAGGATGTTTTCCTTACCATATGACAGCACCTCACTGATGATGTTTCAGAGGTAGGTGCTGCACAGAGCAGATACTGACAGGGTTTTGTCAAAAAGCACCTGAGGGATTTACCTTTGAGTGGGAAAGCAAGAAAACGCCTTTCAGCATTTCATGTGGACTATGCCTTTTTAAGAGTGCGTGATTTGAACACTCTAGTGTCAGCACAAGGTTAAACATGACCTTCACCTTGACTTAGGCATCTAGATTTAGACAACATGCAAGGATCAAAGTCACAGTTTCTGCCCTAGATTAAAAAAAAAAAAGTTATTTTCCTTCTCTTAAAGCTACAACCAGCACACACTTCACACCCCTTTATCAAGCACCATGCGAGACCCGCCTTCCTTCCCTTATCTTGGAGGCTGACACTGTACAGTAAAGATACAAAGACTTTGGACACACTTTAAAAGACAAAGCAAGAATTTGCAGTCTTCCTACTCTAACTAATGAGTAAACATGACACACAAGAAAAATTTGAAAATGCAAAATATGTGCTAGCTGACCTTATTTGTATGAAGGAATGGTGACATCCAGTGGCCACGTGTGTCTGTTTTTACTTGCAGTTTACAACCACATCCATTTCAAAACAGAGCTTTGGCTGCCACCAAAATAAAGGGAGTGTAAGCCTAGAGATACAGTTGCAGTTTCACACAGATAAATCCACGGGTGTAAGAACAGTTGAAGACTCAACTTCAATGTTCTGAAAGATAGCAATACCTTCTAATAGTACTGCAAATGTTGGGCAAAGTATCTCCTCTCCTAATCCCTCACTCTTTATGACTGGTTTGAGATCTGAGATCTGTCACCAAACTTGCTCCTGTGCCTACTTGTCAAAACTTACCAAATTCCTCTGTAATGCTCATTACTCTACTGCAAAGCACAGCCATGTTATGTAGGTGGGAACTGCCAAGTGGGTCAGCTGTGATGGCAGCGTAAGGCCAAAAGTCAACCCTCCCAATAAAATCTATATTTAAGAACTTCCTTGGGTCTTGTTTGAAGCCAGCTGGTTTACATTATCTACCTTTGGTCACTGAAAGAGTAGACATTCTTAGGTAATGCACTAAGATATTCTTTGTCAGAAAAAAAAAGTCATTTTCTGACCTAGTTCTCTCCACTGAAGAGCGGCTACCGTAAAGGAAAAGGTCACACATTAAAATAATTTGGGAATCCCTGATGATTCTTGTTTATTTTATGCCCTGTTAAGTCCTTAAGCTTGCATATGTACATCCAAGGAGAATTTTTAAGAAGTTGGAAACATCTGCCCAACATCTAAAAGGCAGGACTGAGCTATCATCTTTGACATAAGTGACCTGTGGATATTTGAAGCCCAGCTCCCAAGCAGGGACTATGCCATAAACTGGTCTGTTGGAAGATGAAAATTAAGAGAAAATGTTCAGATCAGTGGACTGTCCTGCACACCTTGTGATGAAACAAAACGCAAGAGTCTTTGGAGATCCACCGTTTCTTTTCTTTGACTCTTCACTACCATCCAGAGTGAGCAGGAACTTCTGAATCAAGATGTATCCATGACAAATCGCTAGGCAAGACCATACACAATAATGGTTCAAACTACATGCCTGCCTCAGGACAAACAACACAAGCTGCCTTCCTAAAGGCCATCCTACACTGGGAAACTGAGAGCAGGAGCTAGAGCTGGCAGAGGAATGGCTTGACAACAGAAGAGTGACCAACCAGATGTACTGGATGGCTCATTGGCCCAGAGAGAAATCTCTGAGCTTCCTATTTTCACTGCATGCACCTCCCACACTCAGGATCTAGCCACTGCTGCCTACTCTGCTCTTGTGAAGCCCTACCACAGGCAGACAAAACTGCTATTTCTAATAACAAATCCTACTCAAAACCAGAGACTGCTCATAACTACAACTAAGGAAATTCCCAGCCTGTTGCGAACCCTAACAGCAGTAACTGATAATCATTCTATGATGACTGGTGCCCTTTTTGAAATGAGTTTGAAATGAGTCCTCAGGCAAGGACTACAGAGATACCAACATCACAAAACTCCTCATAATTGGCATTAATTGCTTTTTTGTTGACAACACACACAAGATCTGCCAGAGATTGAATGAATGGTAGTTACTAAATTCATCTCTAGTGATGATCCTTCAGCACATTACTAGGCTGGTGCAAAACATTCACATACACTGTAGTGTAAAATTGGGCTCAAGGCTCTATTAATTGCCCCTTTTTATGCAGTAATTTTTTTTTTTTTTTAAAGTTCAATTAAGAAACCAAATGGTTCCCACTGTAAAAGGGAACAGAATGGATGGTTCTTACATGAGGATTCATCTGAACACTCCTGCAAGAAATAATGTGATGTTTATGCCTCTCTGAAGGTAGAGGATATAACAGGGATGTAACAGGGATATAACTTGCAAATCAGACAGTTGCCTTTTTCTTCCCAACTTCTTCATTGTTGTTTCATCCAGTGCTGCTAAAGCACATGAGACAGTGCACAGAAGCTTATAGATCCAGCTCAGCCTGTATCTCCTGCATGGTTATTTTAAACTTCAGCCTAAGTCTACGGGAGTAAATTTCCATCCTGAGTCTTCATGGACTTTTGGCTACATGCCCTTATAGCTAAGGCTAAATAAGACCTGACATCAATTAGAGCATGCAGAGGGGCCAGCTCAGCCTCCAAAAAAGCATCAGCATATTGCCTATTTGTGATCTCTCTCTGCTTCCATTTTTGCTTTGACTCCTCTGAATACTAAGCCACCTTAAGGAGGAAAAACTGAAGGACATAACCACAGGTGGAATTACTCAACAAAAATTGTATTTACTTATATTTTGATTTGATGCAGAAACAAATCCCTCCAGTAACTTTTCATCCTCTTTTGGACACAGGTAGGGATCAATCAGTCTATTCAACACTCCAAAGCATCCATACCAGAAAAACTGACAGTTATGAAATGCCACAAAGATCTAACCAGAAATAGAGAGGGATAAAAAAGGCGGAATTAGGAACTCATTTCAGTTTTACACAGATGAGTAATTTTACTTGACAGCCACTGATTTAAGAGGTTAGGTCATTCTATAAAACATCAGGGAATACTTTTAGCAAAGGAGTCAGAGGAATGATTTCCTATATTTATGTTTGCTCGGCCTTGGAATGTGGCTTGAAAGGTTCTCGGCAGAACTAGGCTAGAAAGGACAGGCAGCAAGACCATCTCCCCTTGCAAAAGTAAATCAAGACCTACATTTTGGTATCATGCTCAATGCAAAGCAGTTCCTGAAATTAAGGAAATGTAGCAAAAATCAAAATATATGCCTTCCTAACACAGTCTGATTTAGAGTGGAAAGCTGAAAGGCAAACCATGCATCTTGTACAAGATCTTATCCTAAGGCATAATACTAAAGCTATAAAACAGTGGAGCTGGCTAGTCCTAAAATCCTGCTCATTTTCTCCAAGAATACCTAGAAAACCATAAATCACAGAAATACAGCATGGAAAATCTTGTGACTACTTTTACCAGGAGAATCTCTCACACACAATTCAACACATTATTTGGTTGTTTTTTCTTGCCCTCTGGCTCGTTCCACCAGATATAATTACACATTTCAGGTTACTGAAAAGCACATTACAGCTATGAAATTCAGTGCCCTGCTATCACATATCTCATACAGCTTCAAAAGGAGAAAAAATAAGAATCTGCTCTGGCAAATTCATTAAGGAAGAGGCTTTTGAAAAAAACTGGGTTATCCAACAGGTCTGACAAATGTCTGTAAACTTTCAAAAAGAATGAATCAAGGAGGAAATAGTTTATAGAAGCAACTTGAATGCCAAGCCTGTCAACTGTCATCTTAATATAAATTACATACCTTCTTTGAGCTCTTTTAGACTAGAAATCATTAGTCAAACATGATTAATACTTAGTACTCAGAACAACTTTTTATATCTATATATACACATAAAGATACAAATATATGTGTGTATATATACACACACACTTTGCTATATAAAGGCAATATAAATTCAAAGATGCTCAGACAAGAGGGAGTCACCCAGTCACAGAAAAGAAAGGAGAAGAAATCAGTCAAAGCCATGCTTGATACACGATTTTCATGCTGCTAAGGCTTGATGGCTTTTGTCAAAAGCAGGAAAGATGTTTAAGTAAATGGGAGACATAAAAAGGAGAGTTCATCACAAGGAAAAAGAAAAGACAGGGAGCTCAAATCCTTCAACCAGTTCCACAGAGGCTGCAGAAACAGCTAATGGAGAGATCCAAATCTCTACAAGTTAGCGCTACAACTTGGACACAGCTAAGGAGTGGTCTTACTAGAGAGTGTTTTCTAGACCTGTTTTTCTATTTGATACTTTTCCAGTTTTCCAGTCAAGAATGAGACCTCCTGTTTTGCTAGAATGAAACCTGTTTTAAGGTTCTCCAGTGTCTAAAAATACCTGGCAATTGAAACTGACTGTTAGGCACGTGGCTTTCAAAGAGCTTCAGTCTGACTAGATTCGGAGAAATTCTTTGAGGTATCTCTAAACCAAGACAGATTTAAGCCTCTTGAACACTGGAAAAAAAAATCCAAAAACAAACAAACAAAAAATATCCCACAAACCCCAAATCAAACCAAACAAACCATCCAGAAAGAAGTCTCTGGGCTTAGAGATGCTGGCATCAAGCCCCAGGGAAGAAGGGAGAAGTCCAAGCAACATGACGAGATGGAGTAAAAACAGTGGCAAGAAAATCGTTATGCAAAAGAATGCTTGATATATAAGTATCAAAATTTAATTAAAGAGATCAGCAGTATCAGAGTTTCCTCTGAGAATTTCCCATCGCTGCTAGACTTGAGTTAATTATCACAAACACAGATTAATGGCAGAGGATCATCAAGTTCTTCACATAGACAGTCAACAACTGCCAGCCCAACTCATCACTATACTACCACATTTTCTGCTACACAATTCTTGGATTTTTATATTACTCTTCCCATTGGGCTTGGCTTCAATAATCAGTTTATATAAACCTGTGGGGACCTATCATCTATAACTGCAACTGCTTCCTACACATCTTTCCTGGTTACCAGATGGGACTTTTCTCCCTTCTCAGCCTTCCAAACAGACAGTTTGATTATGAGGGTAATAAGAAGAAAAAGATGTTATTGCTTCCCAAAACTGACAAAATCATGATATAAACTTTGTCCTTCCTTGCCACATGAACTTCAGAACACCAACTTGCTGCTGTCAAGAGCTTTTCCCAAACAGCAAACTGCAGCCCCCTTCCTCCTAGTGGAGCACCAGCCTGCTTGCTACAAGGCAGGAGCAGCAGCCTGTTACACCCTGCTCTCCATGGAGGGACAGCTGTGGCAAGCTGCTGCGCTAACACTCCGCTTGCGTCTGCCGCAGCTTCTTCTGCAGGTGTTTCCTGAGAGCTGCAAGAATGGGCAGGAGTCATGCATGCATCACACAGTTATCTTCACACGCTGCCACCTACATGGAAACACTTGCAAGCAGATTATGTGTCCTTTTGTACTGAACTGCAAGAGACCTTGCAGCCTGAACTGCAGCATTACACTGCTGATGTTCTGCTGGGTGTGTGCTGGCCCCAGGGACTGCCTTCCCATTTGTCCTATTTTGCAACAGGGTAGCAGCAGAAAGCTCCAAGGCACAGAGCAGAGGCATGAAGACCAAGGGGCAGAAAGTAAAGTGAAAGAAAACTCCTCACTGAAGCATTAAGATTCATTGGCCACGGATAGAGACATTTTTAAAAGCAAAATTAATGCCACCAAAAATCAGCCATGAGGAGTTGAAATAGCAGAATGGAAAATCCTGTCTCAAGCTCAACATCATTTAAAGATTTCCACAAGAGTTTTTCTCAAGTTACTGTTACACAAAAGCTCCTGGGACAGTGTTCCAAGCACTTTTAATACTCCACTGTTTGCAGGAGGTTTTAAGAAGCCATTAGATAAGGCAGTTGTCTTCTGTTTGTCCAGGAAATTCTACTTCAGTTAAGCTACAAGCTGTTTTAAAAAAACCAACCAAACAACCAACAAAAAATCCCAAACCCAAGCCCTCCTTCACAGTATTTTCCTTTTTGTACTCATGCTGCTTGAGGAATTTCTGTTTATGAACAAAATATAGCTTAAGAAAATGACACTGCACTACCAACAAAACATACACAGCTGAAAATGCTTGTTGTTGCATCAAAGGGAAAGGAAGGAAAGGGGAGGTTGATAAAAAAAGTAATAATTTTAAACCTCTAAATTATATTTCTCCTTGAATGCTGTAGTTTTGCAAGCTTTCTATAGGCACAGGCAAGGTACAGGGCCAGATGCCCTGCAAAACATCTCTCAGATAACAGCAGATCTCCTCCAATTATCCCCCTGTGCACTGCACAAGAGAAAAGCAACTTATCCTGGAGATGTTAGCTCCTTTTCTGGCTCCAAAGACCATGAAAGGGGTGGGTTGCCTCTCCCACCCTGCTGACCCACTTCATGAACCTGCAGTTAACAGCCTGCCAGTAGCTATCAGCTCTCATGTACAGCCCTTTATAGCAGGGAGGACAAGTATCAGTATGTGAAGATAACTAAGGATGCAGTCTGCCTTAAAAAATGAAAAAATTGCAGCATTTATATAAATTATCTAAAAATTATACAAATATTTGTAACAATATATAGAAAGACCAGAGAAAATTCAGATGGTCATCTAGCTCATTTCCCAACCTCACAGCTTTACATTAATTCCCACACAGACCACAGTTACTTTGTTTTTACTCCATGGATGATCCTGCTTTACAGATAAGGTTGGATCAGATGCCATCTTGAAGTTCATTTCATCCTGAATTCTCCTATGATTTGTAAAATGCTGATATATACTTAGATAAGAAATACATTATAATTTCACATTAAAACTAAAGCTTATAACCCCTTCTTAAAAAAAACAAGGAATTTTTAAACCTGGACTGAACAAAAATAAATGTCAGTACCTACTTCTTGAGAGTTATTAAATCCAGCTATTTGCTCTTTCTTCTTGAGCACAAACATTCTGAAAAATGCTACAATCACATGATCATATATTATTCTTTCCTCTGGGCTCTGAAAACTCAGCCTGCATCTGGAACAGATGCCCAAGTTAGGGGGATAGAAGCATACAAAGACTGGCTCTGGGAGAAGTCACAAAAATGCTTTAAATCTCAAATGCTTAACACTGAATCCTAGAAAACACATACCTCTGCACATATAGAAAGGTAGTGCTAGAACACAAAGTCCAGCTGTGATCCATTAAACTAAGAAAGAGGCAGTGCATATGCAAATCTACCACAGTCTTGCTGTATTTTTAGTGTAACACTACTCCTTAAGGACCACACACTTCTATACTGAAAAACATCTGTTCCAGTATGACCTGTTGGGCACCATTATAGCATTTACTGGGTGTTGTATGTCTAACACCTTCACATTTCTGTCTGCAGACATTCAGACAGTCCAGTTACACCCCAGACAGTTACCAGGACACATTCCTTAGCTTTTTGTTCTTACCTTCTCTCCACTAGAGTAGAAGAAATAACGCAATCGGACAATGTTACAATGATCCAACTTTCTCATAATCTGGAGCTCTCTGTTCTGAAACAAGAGAAAAGCAAACAATTAGAAAAACCTTCTGTGGAAAAAGGTAAGGTACCATCGTGAACACTTTAGCACACAGATACAGAACTTCACAAACCAAAGAACAACTAAGTTGGAAAGAGGCAACAGCTTTCACATGTTTATTCATATTTATTGCAATTGCTTTACTATTGAGAATATTGCCAACTTTGACTACATTATCTCTCTAAATTAAAGATCCACTAATCCATCACGTAATTCAAGAATTACCTATTTGCATTATCAAAGGGTCAGTGGTAAAAGGCAAGAAGATAATTAACTTCTCATTTTTATTTTCTGATCCTATAATGTATCAACCAGAAGGATAGGAAGCCTATCCCCTTTCAATACTGTAAAAATAACACAAACGTTGTGAAAGCAAACAACATTTCCACCTACATATCCACCCTTCTCTACAGAGCAAGAGAGGTTTGTAACAAAAGATCTTTTCCTCTACCATTCTTTTTGCAATACCCACAAAAAGCACTTGAAATTGATTAGGTAATTCGATTTCCACTTTTGTTCAACCAAGGTTAAACCAGTTTAGACAGACAGAATAATAGCATTATCTTCTCATTTCATATCTACCTGAAAAGGTTGTTAAAATAAAATGAGTTCATCACATGCATGATAAACTGGGAACTTTACTGCAATATCCATTGCATAAATGAGGCCTGAACAAATGAAGGATCTTACAGCCTAGGAGGTAACAAATGAAGTTTTGAAATGCAGGTATGAGTAAAAACAAGCAGGTAAAAATAGCACAGCTATGTTTGTCACACTTCATTCCACAGCTGTTGCTACAATACTTTTTTCCTCTGGTCACATTTACACATCACTGTTTTTTCCTTTCTCAATTAATACACAATCTGCAGCTACAAAAATAGAAGGTATTCCACTTTTTACTTTGATCATGGGATTGCTAATCATATATCCTAAACTAACAAGAACTAATACACTAGACTAATACACTGGTCCTTACTAGCATCATTAACTCTGGCCAAGTTCAGGAATACTTGGGAAGTGAATGCTTTAGCCACCACATTTTCACACTTAAATGCACAAAGCTAACTCCCACTTTGTGCAGTGCTGCTGTCAAAACAATGATTTCAGATTCTATGTTATCAGAGGGTCACATACGGTGTCTGTCACTATAATTAATTGTTAAGGAACTCCACAAGAACCACTCAGAGCTTCTAATGTGAACATGGCTACAAACTCTGCTTTTAATTCCTTTAAGCCACATAGCCTTAAAAAAAAGAGGTGCTACATAAGATGCAGTATCATTAATCCTATCAACCCTGCCACCCGCTGACTGAAAAAATACTTCAGTATTAGCCAGCTCTTTACAAACACGAGTGACATCTCACAGTTATCAGCTGGCAATTACCCAGCCAGCAGTTAAGGGGAAAGCAAGGCCCTCCCTGAGCCTGCCTGGCCTCTGAACAGATTAAAGCCTAAGACCATTTGGTGCATACCAGGACAGGCCTATTCTATACTGCAAGATGAAGAGAGAGAAGTCAGAGAAAGCAGGGAGAGCCCTGTGAGGCTTTCATGTACCTCCTGAAATCTTATGGAGTGAATTTGTGAAAAAGGAACACAGGCTTCACCACATAACCTCGTCAATATGCCTCACATCTCACAGAGTAAAGCATTCTCCTGGTAGGAATAGAAGCTCACATATTCTTCACGTACTCATTCCTTATTAAAGCCAATTAAAAAAAGATTTTGGGAGTCAAGGCTGAGGTTCCTGTGCTGCATAGCACTATTCAAACCTCAGATCAACAGAATCCCATCCTCTTGTCTTGTCCAAACCAGTGATGGCCATGGGGTATCTCCCTGGACCTTACAACATGGAGCAGATTTCAACTAGTGAGTCAAAGCAGGGATGGCTCTAGATCCCACTGGTTACAGAGTCACCTGCTATGACAGAAAATTACTTTCTCCTGTTGGTTTTTATGGCATTTAACAGTGTTACTACAGGACTAAACCCAACACTGCAGGTTCTACCATCTCAACCAAATTCCACCAGCATTTCATGGCTCAATGTGTGACAAATAATTTCTTCTTCCCTTTCTCCTACTGAATGTAAGATGGGAATAATACCTTTGATCTCATGGATTTACTGGAAGAAACATGAATATGCTAAGCATTAATGTGCAAATATTACTTTGGCTATATCTCTACTAGCTTCTTAAAATACCCGTACATACTCTAAGTCAGGTTATCGCTCCGTGCTCTTTAGATAACGTGCACATGCTGATTAGATACACTGGAAAAAAGAAATCAGCAAAAGTTATTCTAATGCTAGGCTGAAGTTATATTTATACTCTGGTATCTCATCCTAGCACCAGCACAGTTTCTGCCTACTGTGATGCCTTCCACTTTGATCCATCTCCTCGGCCTCTCATCCTGGCCATCTGCTGCAGCTGCACAAAGAGCGCTTCAAGAGGTGCTAATATCAGGGCTAAGTCATAAACCAGTTACACAGTAACCTATATCTTGCATCCTGTGACTAGGCAGAAGGAAACATATCTAAACTGCAATCTTAGCCAAATAGTCACCTCAGCTATCTTAAAACCAAGCTGATTTCTAATCACCACTCCCTGGTGGAGTTAAAACTGGAAATACTTGAACAGTTGCAGAGCTCAAATTTGATATGGCAGGGGAACAGCTACTGATGTTCATGCTCAAGAATTACTTTTTTCTCAGATGAATACTACAAGTAGTCTCACTTTACCATATACTTCCCCATATACATCTTAAATAAGTAACAACCTTTTCACATTATGATGTGGGCTATTAAATACCAGTGCAGAATTGCATGGAGGGGAAGGGGAAATATCAGATTATAACCAGGGAACCTTTAGTGAAATGAACAGTGACAGATGTCATGTTCCAAGTGCAAGAGACAAAATGCATGTCTAAAGATAATGCAAACTAAAATCATTTCAAAATATGCTGATGAGAAAGGCTGACAGTGCACATTCAAAATACAGGGTAGATGAAAACCTAAGGCTCATGCTTATCCTTAACTCATCATTTTTGTCTCCCAAGAAACATGGATGCAAAGTCAGACTCCAAGTGGAGGAAGTTGTTACACTTTCTCGTTCTCCCACCCGTTCAACATGAAGGAAAGGGCGGAGTTTTCTAACCAAATGAGCGCACCAGGCCTGGGAAGCACAGCAGAAAGCAAGACCCTTCAGCACCAGCCTTGCCACAGCAGAGGACCCAGCAGACATCTGCTCCCATCAAAACATGCTGCTGCCAACACGCGTTCCTACAAGGAACCACAAACCAGTGGGACTATGAACACATTACTCAGCAAATTTTCTGCAGCTCCATTTCTTTATCTAAAATAGATTTCTTTACTGAGAAAGCAAAGGCTGCTGATGTAAACTGCTTTATGATCAGTGCATTTAAGCCCTTCACTAACTACCGAAGTGATAAAACCCTGTTCATCACTTATGAAGACAACTTTCCTAGATGAGACTGCTTCTTATCTGCTCATTATATAGAAGAAAACTGGTTGCTCATCAAGGTTAAAGATTTGGTAAAAGATTGCCAAGACATCAGATTTATAACTTCAAAGCACAGCCAATAAAGTTCCTGCATGAAGATTCATGCCTTCTCTCCAAAGTTACATTCCCAATCTCTCAGAGCTGTGCTAACGCTGCAGGTGATACAATACCACAAAAGCAAGGTCATTTCTGCCTCACTACTGCAATCTGCTATTATAGACTGGGATAACCATCACTCCCTGCCACACACGCTCCCATTCCTCCCCATCCAGGGATTTCTAGAGCTAAACCAGTTTGCATTCATCACTCCTAGTCTGATTCTTTGCCTTCTCCCTGCCTCACACCCTCCCCATCCCCTTCTCCCTCTCCCTTCTTACAGCAGGGGATAAAATGACTGGCTTATCACAGATGAGGCTTTATGGACTTGCAAGCTCCTGAATTGGACTAGAGCAAATGAAGGTGAAAGGTTTTGTACAGCTCATGTCAGCAGGACATTGTCAATATACACCCAATGAAGTGGAGAAATATAACCTGGATCCAGTTCAGAAGCGAATTCCTCAGTTTCCTTAGCTGAAGGGCATGCTGGGTTCTGATTTTTTTTTTTTTCTTCTGAATCACCTTTTTAAAGACTCAGCAAGGTTCTTTGAGGATTATGTTCAGATGAAATGGAAAAAATTAGGAATTTGTATTTCTGCTTTGTGTTACACCAAGGACATGACCTGGTTATTTTAAAGAGATAAAATTATGTATGTCTTGAACTGTTAGAGAACACATCTTTTAGATGGAAAGGCAGGATAAGCTACCAGTCTAATTCAACAAGTACCTTCAGCATCAGACTTCTTGCTTAAATTAAGTAGGAACAGCAACTAAGGCTAATGCTTATTTTTGCATTTTTAAATGTGATTGTTATTATTCTTGGTGTATTACCTTCAAATGATGAAGGAAGCTCAGTATCTTGTGTTCTTCTATCTGACTGAAAAACCAGAAAATGGAGCATAATTGCATGAATGGTGGCATTATAGAGAGATGGAAGCAGCACAGGCAGATCCAAATTTCTCAGTATGCATACTATTCCTGCTCTTGTACATGTCATGTTTATTGTTTCCTCCTTTTCTCTGCTTCCACCATAATCTTCTCCATTCTACCACATTTCTTATCCTTCATAAAGGATTTCCCACAATGAAGAGCATGAAGAGAAAGCCATGGGCAAATTGGGGAAGAAACCAGTTTCCAGCAGGAGGCATGAAGACACTGATGAGCTACCAGGGCTTGCTTCTTCCTCCTTCTACAGCCAGAATGACTCCTCACATCCACTCACCTTCACCTGCTGCACTGCTGAGCCTGCCCTGAGAACAAGCTCAGGCTGAAATTTGAGAAATTCAAAGCATTTTTCATCCAGCAGAAAAAAACCTCTCCCTTCTGACCCTGTCCCACCGCAAGAAAAAGGCAGGACTCCAAGCACAGGGCAGCAGGCACATGCTGAGAGCACTTTCAGTGTGATCCTAGCCAGCTACATTTAACGCCTTGCAGAAACAGCTGCTTGCACAACAATGAACATCCCTCCTAAACTAAGCTTTGCAAAGCTTACCGAAACAAAAAGACTCAAGACCACAGAGGATGTCACTGAAATAGCACCTTGCAGGTTACCAAGGGGTAATGGGATCACAAACCCCAGCATGTTTAGCACATTTTCACTAATATTGTTACTAAAGCTCCAATCTTGGTATGTGTGGTTTGTTCACAGCTTAGCATTCAGTCTACAAAATAAAAGCTGCTCTGTATCTTCTCTAAAAACTCCTGAAGTTGCCTGACCCATTCCTCCAAAGACAGATTTCAAACTCCATCAATCACAAAAGTGCTTTTAACAATGTCCCGCTGTCAGCAAAAGTATTACAGAAACTACTCTCACAGAACTGACTTTAACAGATAGATGGTAATTCAGACATTTTACAGAATAAAGGCCAATTCCTACATCCATCTTGCCCTAATATATCAATACATCAGTGCTTGGAGGAAAAAGGAGCGTAAAAGGGGTTTAACTACAGAAGCCTGGGCTGGGAATCTGTCTGTGCTGGTCATCAATAGCCACCCACCTATGTTAAGTCCATTTTTTAGGCAAGCAATTTAAAGTAGAGATAAATGTCACCAGGGATCACAATCTTCCTCATCTACATTTGAGGCATGGATTAGCACAAAGTCCCAGTCTCCCCCTCTTGTCAGTCACGGCATATTTACAGCACCAGCAGACCTAATTTGGGGTGGTCTCCATTTTTAATACACCTGTTTGTCTCCAACTCACGCAATCATGACCTTTAATCCAAAAAAAAGGACAGTGCCAACAAAAAAATACTGTCTATTAAATATCTGCATCTCTGACATACCAAGAGCTGTAATGCCACAACACCCACCACCCAGTTCCTGCTGTCCCATCGATGACTGTTAAATACTTGGAGCCCAGCAGGTCACAAAGTCCACTTACCCTGTCCTGCTGCAACCTCTACCAATGTGTAACAGATGCACATAAGCACTTTTGAGGGTTAGTAATTGTAGAAACACTTTAAATTTATAACCCAAAAAGTCACAGAAACGAAGATCAAATACTAATTTATATATTGCTGACGTTCTCAGATTCCCCAAGGAAAACAAAAAACAAAGAAATAAAACTAAACAAAAAACCAAAAAAATTGTTATAGCCATCAGCAGTTTACAGTTCAAATATAGAATTGCTGCTTTAAATACCCTCAACCCTCCACCCCTTCCTTGTATCTCTTCCTGCTTGCCATTCACAGGAATCCCAAAGGGAGAGCCCAAAGGCTAAGTACCTATACAACATGAGAATAAGGAGTGCATGTGCAGCGTGCCACACAGAGGGCATGAGCAGAGGAAGCTGCCAGGGGCTCCAAGATACAAAATGCTTGTGTCTGCACTTCTGTGCAACTCAGCACATTGTGGTTGCATCATTCTCTGTTTTACTACATAACCAGAAGGAATCACAGGCTCCAAACCCAGCTACATCTTGCGACCAATATCCCCAACACTGCTGCACTTTTCATTGTTTTGCACCCTGTAAAAATCTGATAATTAAGATCCTGCAGCACCAAACGATGGAGGTGCACAGCAAGGCTGCACCTCAAAGTGTTCCTGATACGCTGGCCTGCAAACACCCAGAACAAGCCACAGGCACAAAATGCTTGCATCAGCTGTATTCTGTCCAAAATTTATTACTGAGCACAGCGACCTTCAGCCTTGGCATGGGTACAGAGGAGGGCAAAAAGTGTCAGCTCTGAATGCGGCAGCAGCAGGCAGGACCTGCCTGAAGAAGCCAGTGAGCAGATGAGCCTGGGCTGGGGCTGGAGCTGGAGCCAGGTCAGGGCAAGCTGAAGGCACAGGGTTCAGGCAAGCCTAGGTGGGGCCACCAGCACACTCCCAATCTGCAAACCCAGGATTTAACAGCTCGACTGAAATTAAAGAGCAGGCAGGGGATGCAGGAGTCAAAAACATGCTTTAAAGTAAAGATCTAGAGTAACGAGTGAAACCAAAAGTCACACAGCTATCACAGAGGTGGGCTAGATTTCATTAATCCCTTCAAAACTACACAGATTTGAACCATGACCATGCAGTAATGAGTGAGCTGACTGTGAAATTCTGAGCTACTAACATACACCTTGTTTTCACCCTATTAATTCCTTCTATTCTATTACTGCTCCCAATAAACTCAGGCATTACATCCCTTCTCAGGAAGAGACCATGTGCTCTCCAGCTCCTAACTCTTCCCCATGGCAGTCAGCAATGGCAAGTGCCATATATCATCTCCAGGCTGCTCTTTCCAACACAGAACACAGTCTTTAAGAAGACAACTTGATCTTCATACTGCTATTATACATAGTTTCCTATAGCTGGAAACAGATATGGCTTATTTGTGTTCTTAAGAGATAAAACAAGTCTTGATCTCTCCCGGGAGAACAGAAGAAAAAAAATATCTGACTTTCTTCCTGTATCTCAGCAGTTAATTGAACAGTGGAAGACAAATTCATTAGCTCACTGTTGCCTCTTTGAACGGAAGTGGCGTTTAAGAGCCTCTCAGAGACTTAATATCATCTCTAAATTCCTTCCAGCTTTGGAAGCTTGAGACTAAACTTGGAAGACAAACTGATTTCCAGCATCACATTGCTTCTAGACCACAACCTGAAATTCACTAGATCATTTTTAAGTGGTTGTTTCAAATACTGTGACCTGATGAATAGCTCAGTTTTACACTTCCATTCTAGAGCATCTGCTGTGCTATGCCAGCAGCAAGTCCAGATGCAGGAGGAATTGCAGTGTACCCAATGAAAAAATCAGAAAAATAGAACTAAGTCTGAAACTCAGAGAGATTGGTTCAAGTCCATTATAAGAATGAAATAAAGTGCAGTAAAAGAACTGAAAGGAAAAGTATTTTGTAAAAGGCAGCCCTATGCTTTCAGAGATAATAATAGCCATTCTTTTTCGTGGAAGCACAGAGGATCTCTGTTAAAACACCCTTACAGTAAAAATTCTTTTCCTTTAGTAGAAATAGCAGTCAGATTTTTCGTCATGTTTTGATTTTTAACTCTCCAACTAAGAAAAATTAAGTATAAAAATGCCTTTAACATCAGTCCTCAGGGAGTCTGCAACATCCATTGAACCTTACACCTGCAGTCATAACCAGAACAGGTTGCAATTAATCTACTAATCAAATAAGTTCCAATCTCCCACGGGCGTAAGACATTTGCTGGGTTGCTAATCACTATGTTATTAAACATTAATGAAATGTTTTATTACTCTTGGCCTTCTCTTCTTACATATGATATAGCAGATGTTTCATGTAAACAGATTCCAAAGGACATGCAAAACAAAAATAATTTCTCCTCACTGTCAAAAAACATTTATCTATTTAGGAAGCAGGTACGTGCTGCTTCCAATGTTTATTTTGCCTTTGTCTCAGAACTATTGCTACATGACATGAAAATGCCTGATGTTACAAGTCATGAGGGGCTTTTATTTCAATCCAAATGACTCCCTCAGACCTGAGAGACGAGGTTCAAATTAGAAGACACAAAGAAGGGAAACAGTGGGTGAAGACTGAGCAGGGAGTAAAGTGAGAGTGGAACTGGCAAGTGGAATTTGCTTGAAGATGATTATTTGCCAAGTAGAATTAAATATTCAAGAAGTACAATTTCTCAATAATGAGCTTCCAGATAACTAAGCTTTTAAAAGGTTAAGCATTCCCTGCTGAATTCAGAGGGAGGCTGGGCAGCTCTTCCTCTGAGGCTGGGGGCATGGGAGAGGAAATTGGCTCAGTTCCAGCAGTGAAGTTAAAATTGGAATGGACACTCTTTACCTTATGCACATAGACAAGAAGCTGTTCTCCCCAAATTCACATCGGGTTCCCCACCCCCTGGTTGGAGAAGTTTGTCATGAGCAGATAACAAAATTTATTAGCTACTGCTGTAACTAAGAAAACCACCACATGTGAATACCAGGTCTAGGATAAACCTATAATAATAAATAACCTACCAAATTTCAGGTGCTAGCCCCACACATAAGAACATTTCAACACTCCTTCAATAGTTTTATAAATAAAACCAATTCAAGCTTCCCAAATATGTATCTTCATATTAAAAGGCAGCAGCATATTCTACCCAGAGCTGTAGAATAATTTCATCAGTTGACATTTGCGATATACAAACAACCTATCATGCCCTTGGAAAGGGAAAGTCAGCTTTGTCAAAGTATAAATTTACTATAAGCTGTTGAAGAATTAGTGTTCCAAGTTTGATAAAATAGGCTATGAGACTTCGTGCTTGAGGGTTTTTTCCTTACTCAGCATTAGCACTTTTCAAACATTGTCCCATTTTTCAAGAAATCATTTCCTTTGGCAAAAGGGTGTCATAGCACTAAAATGAAAAGATTAGGAAATCTTCCAATTCACTTCTAGCCTAAATTGCCCCAAAATAAAAAGTACAGAGAAAAGCAAGTTTTAGTAACTATTTGCATAACAAGGTGTGTTTTATAATGATGAATTTAAAAGCAGAGACACAGCACTATGATTAGATTCACAACTTAGTCACACTAAAAAGGAACAGAGATCTGAAAAAAAAAAAGAAAGGGGGGAAAAAGAAATTATTTCATATGTCAAGTGAGCACCATGAACGTAAAGTGGCACGCTTCTAGCAAATTTCAAAAGGTTACACTACCACCTCATGGGCTTCCAGTTTTAGAGTTTCCCAAGCACCAGGTCCAGCTGGACCAACACAGGGAAGGGGCAACCTAATTACCACAAACCCAGTCCTTCTTCCCCCAGNATTTCAAAAGGTTACACTACCACCAGTAGGTGCTTCCAGGCTTCCAGTTCTAGAGTTTCCCAAGCACCCAGTCAAGCTGGACCAACACAGGGAAGGGGCAACCTAATTACCACAAACCCAGTCCTCCTTCCCCCAGTATGTGCAAAACTCATAGAATCACAGAATGGTTTGGGTCAAGAGGGACCTTGGAGACCACCTAGGTCCAACCTCTCTGCCCTGGACAGGAACATCTCCCACTAGGATCAGGTTGCTCAGAGCCCCATAGGAATGAGGCACCCAGTTTCTCTGGGCCGCCTGTTCCACTGTCTAACCACTTGCACAACGAAGAATTTCTAACATCTAACCTAAACCTAACCTCTTTCAGTTTAAATCCATTCCCTCTTGTCCTGTCATACATGCCCTTGTAAAAAGTCCCTCTCCAGGTCTATTATAACCTCCCTCAGGTGTTGCTAAGCTGCTCTAGGATCTCCCTGGAGCCTTCTCCAGGCTAAACAGCCCCAACTCTCTCAGCCTGTTTTTGTAGGAGAGCTGCTCCAGGTAGCTTTGTGAGCATCCTGACTTCCATCTTGCTTCCAGAATAAAATGAGAACTTGCATATAATCCTGAAGAGAACTGCTGAAAACAAGGGACTGAGGGAACAAAGATGACTCAGTCAGACCAATCATCTTGGCACCACATCATCCAAAGTTTTGTCAGCAGCCATCACCAGATGCTTCCAAGGAAGTTCCTAGTCATCTGGGACCCTAATACCTGAAGACATGAACATTTAACTACTCTTTATGGAACCTGTAAGTTGTTTCCAAAAACGCAATCATAGAAGAAGGCTCGATGCAAGTCAATCACAAATCATGTCAGAAATGGTTTCCTACACCACCTACAACCTTTTCAATGGACTAAGCATTCTTTTGTGTTTAACACACAGTGGTAGAGAGGACTGTCATAAGTTAATTCATTAAAACATCCACTGTTAATAATAATGCAAGCAGCACAACCTCCATTGAGCTTGCAAAATATTTCCCACTCTAAGGTCTTATTTCCATTGTTTCAGATCTCCCACTGCACACATCACACAGAACAGACATCTGTGGAGATGACCTGGAGTAACCTGGTAATGATCCTGCCTCTCTGCCCAGCTTCACTAAGGCCACATCCGGAGTACTGTGTCCAGTTTTGGGCTCCTCCATCAAAGAGGGACATGGAGCTCATGGAGCAGGCTCAGCAGAGGGCAAAAAAAGCCATGGAGGTACCGGAGCATCTCACTTATGAGGAATGGCTGAGGGGTCTGGGCCTGTTCAGCCTCGAGAAGAGACAGCTAACAGGGGACCTCACCAATGTCTGTAAGCACCTGAAGGAAGGGTGTCAAGAGGATGGAGCCAGGCTTTTCTTGGTGGTGCCAAACCATAAGATAAGAGACAGTGAGAAGAAACTGATGCATAGGAAGTTTCACCTGAATATGAGTGAAAAACTTCTTTACTGTGCCGTTAACCACGCACTGGAACAGCTCGCCCAGCGAGGTTGTGGAATCTCCCAAACTGGAGATGTTCAAGAATCATTTGGAAGCAATCCTATGCCATGTGGTCTGGGATGCTGGAACAGATGACCCACTGTGGTCCCTTACAACCTTGCCCATTTTGTGATTCTGTCAATTAATTTCCTTGCCCCACACCTAACCAGTGAAAATATCTTTTTCCCATTCTGTTGAAACCAAACTCTCTACTAAGGGTGCTGAGACTCTTTTGCATTCTAAATCCCAACAATATGAAATAATGAAGATGACTGTCTGCTGAGGATGCAATACTGCCAGCCTTGCTTGTGTAAGCAAGACAGTATCCCTCCCTACACATTCTGCATACAAGGTTAGGTTAAAATAAGAATCACTGTATCTTGTGCTCATTGTATACCTACGTTCAGGAAAATCCAAATAAATTTTAAAGGTGAATCAGTTAAAATTTTCTAAATTGTTTAACTGGACAGCCAAATTTAGAAAGGTCTCAGACACATTTATTTCTCTCGGAAAGTTCATTATCTACTCAAGAAGTCAGCTACAGCATTATCACCCACAAGCAGATCCATGCAGACAAGCCAGTAGGACAGCATGCCACAGTTCAGTGCTCCACCAGGAAGGGACTTTCTACTACCACCTGCACACGGCACTGTGCTTTTGGACTGCGTACAGGCTGTTCCCACTAGCAAGGAGGATTCTTTCCAAGAGATATTCATCAGCTTAAATCCAAACAAGAGTCCTTGCACTGTTTATCCTTCCTGCTAATTGAAGGCCTTCATGCTGCCACAGAAATTGTTCAATGAACACACTGACTCTGTTATGCCTCCAACACTCCAGGCAACCCTCAACATGCCCTAGTTTTTCCTATGTCTCATACTACTTTCTTGTCCTACATGAAAGCAGATAACCTTTATGCCTCTTATGCAGTTACAGAAACAGAGTCACTGCCTACCAGGAAATCCAGCAAACTATCTGCACACCATGCCCTTTCTTGCCCTTATGTTGACTTAATTAAAAAAAAAAAAATTCCAAGCAGAAAAAGAAACAAACAAGAAAAAGAAGATAGCACCAAGTTCTTGATTATTTGCTGTGGCTCTTCAAATGCTGACTCCAATCAACTTGTTGTGGTTTTCGGCACACTGGGAAAGAACATTTCCATTTCATTTGTTCTCATACTGCTGCTTTAGCAGATTACTAAATGACAAGATAGGGTTAATAAATCCAGCATAATCAAGGAAGCTCCAGGTCTCACAGACAGGCAATTCTAGTACAGGTTATTGTGATGTTGCACTACCAGAAGAATCTAACCTAGAAAGAATATAGAACTACTTTTAAAGAAACTACAGAGCTTCTAAAACCATTACCTCAACTAAAGATTATCTGTTGTTACAATGTGTTACCATCTTCTAATTTTATAACTCAGAATTGCTCGCTGTTTATAAAATATGTTAAGCAGATGACTAAAAAGAAAAAAGTATTATCCTAATTTTTAGGAATTCTTCAGAAATCTGTGCTCACCTTAGTTCTCCTGCTCTACATCCTGTTAGGCCTGCCAGACTTCATCTGAAATGTGCTTACAAAGTTTCTCAGCATCAGCAAACAAAGTGAGTCCATCCTCGTAAGATCCTGAACTGAATCTTCTCAGGCCCTCTGGCCCATGCACTACACTTTGGAGTAGCAAACTGCTTTGTCCTCATTTCCACACCTGCACACTTACTACTAATGGTAGTCAGCAACACATCTTTGTAAAGATTCCTCTATTATTTAACAGCAAAACTGAATTTCCCACTATAGTGCCCACAGGCAATGTCAACATCCACTATGAAGTTTTACTCTAAAAGAAAGGAAAAAACCTCTCTTCTGTCCACTTGCAGCAAGAGCAGTGCAACTGGTGGACAGCACAGCAAGTAGCAGTCATGTCTCACCCAGGTAAGTAGCAATGTCTCACTTCAGGGACTAAGCAACCTGCAACAAATTATTTCATTTATAATCAATCAACGTGCTTACACTATTAAAACTCATCTGGTATAAATGAGATGCCTGGGTTCAAGCCCAAAAAACCTGGTACAACCTTCATGACTCAATGTGCCTGCTGAGATTAAAGGAAGATGTATGCAAAAGGGCCTGCAAACTCAGTCTGAGAAGCAGATCTTTGGACAAAGCTTTGAATGAAGTAAAAGAAGAGGATGAATCTTTAAAAGACATCAAGTTATAGATCCTGTCTTTATCATATGATAAAGCTTACCAAGGAAAACAAGGAGCTTTTTGTGACAGGATGATTTCTGAAATTAAAACTCTCCTGAAATGAGATCCAGCTGTTGTTCTCCACATGCCTTGTTATGCTTCAGTGATTCAGACTGGATGTTTGTATTTTGACTAGTTAGCTCAGGACCTAAGCAGTCTAATCACCATGGCTGGGCTTTCAGAGGAGCAGCGCAAATGAAGATGCGAAATGAGCACCTTTGATGGGCCTGTAACAATTAGACCTGGCTTCAAATCTTAGAAGAACGAGAGAATATAGATGTCTGTAGTCTGCTTATTTGCATCATGACACATATAAGAGCCTCCATTACTCATCTCAGTTCACTGCACTAAGCACTACATAAACAAAAACCCACCCTGAAGAAAGCAGACTGCCTTCTCCTTAGTTAAAAGTTTGTAACATATATTTTAAAATATGATAAACATCACACCTCACATTTCACCTTAAAGAAGAGCGAGTCCCTTCTTTGCTCCTGGCCAAAAAAACATTACAAATGCTCAATGATCACTTCTTTGACATCACTCATTATATTTTAAAACAAGTATCAACACTGTGCCAAAGCACCAAGGACTGTAATTAGAATGTTCCTTGATAGAATAAGTTTCTTGTTACCTTTCCAGAAAAATGTCTTATTTTGGGTTATTACATGATACGACTCTTACAAAACCACTCAAAAATCAGATTCCTTTTCATTTCCCGCAGTACATCATACAGAAATGTCCAGGTCACCCAACAAAACCTCAGTCTACATTATCCTCCAAATTTAATCTTCCAATGTTCCAAATGGGCCATATTTCATTGCATGATGCAGGCAGAAAATGTGATGGAAAAAACAAAGCGGAACAAAAAGTCCAAACAAGCTTTCCTCAAAAATGTGCAAAGTAGTAGAAAAGTAATTCTTTGTACTGTGCAGGCTGGAAATAATTCTGTTGGTCACGAACATCTCACCTTCTCAGTCATCAAAGACCAGGAAGTATCCAAGTCACGTTATAAAAATGGCAGCATTGCTAATTTTAGAATGTGTCCAACAGTCTGAACTGCCTCTGTACTTTAGACGCTTGACAAAATATTTAAAAGAGCTTCCTTTTATTATTTTCCCATGTCTTGGTAGTACTTTTCCAAGAAGCAATGGGTGGTACAAATACTGCCTTTAGCAGCAAAGAAAACAATCACCCATTACATGGATCTCAAAGTTTTGAACACTTCCCAGAAGGAGCATGCTATTTGGATATAAAGTGTCAGGTCTACTCAAGAAAACAAGTGGGAAACAAAAATTATTCCCATTTTCACATTTTGTTTGCTGATTTTTGAGTTAATCCTCTTCAAGGAAGAGTCACAAGTAAAAAAACCTCAATTACAGCTCAATTAAAAGGTTTTAACAAAGTCAAAAGGGCTGGACTACAGCACAGTAGTAGGGTAGGGCACAGCTGTCTTGCTGACACATAAATGAGAAGATCTGTCCCTCTTCCTTGCTTCAGGAAGCCTCCATTGAGCAGCAGGTGGATCTCTTCTGTCCTTTCTACCACTAGCATTTTATAGGTTATCCCTTCTTTCTCACCAAGTGTAATAGCTGCCACAGCAGGATATTTGAATGAAAATACTGAGTTCAAAAAGGACACAGAGTTTGCCACTGCCTGATTTAGCAGCAATACATTTTAAAGACAAAAACCCCCAGTGTTCCCTGGCAAAAACCAAAGACAAATTATTTAATGATATATTCCAATCATACTCCAAGACCGGAATTTTGCACCAATGATAATTTAACCAAGCAAGAATTTTAGTAAGCAAGTGAGAGCCACAGGTGGGTAATGTTGCTAGATATAAAGACTGTTCATGCTAAATCTTCCATAGCCAGGCAATCTCATGCTGTGGGACTTCCAAAAGAGAACACATAATGGTACAACCAAGAGCCTGCAAGCATCTGCACGCACCAAACATCCAAGTAGTCTCAAAAGCACTATTTTCATCCCATCAAGCTCATCTTCTGCTTATACTCTACACAATACTCTTTTTACTAAGTAGGAGACAGGTGTGGAAGGTTCCTCCTGGGACACCATTTCCACCCAACACCTGTGCTAATGCCCAAGCTCTCTATAGCAGCAGCATTACCAAGCTCTCAAGAGCATTAGATGAGCCTGTTCTCTGCCTGATCATCTCAGCTTCTACTCCAAGATGAAAAAAGATAGAATAGCTTAGATTTTCTATACAGCCTTATACACAGTTGACCACCAAATCCCTGAGATTCAGAAGGACTTCAGGAATTTTACTGGGACTTTTTAAATTACCAAGTTCAGGCTCTGTTCACAAAACAAAGACATCTCAATTCTCCACTTGCACTGGTTGCACACTTAAAAAGTCTACTCCATTGCCACACTAAGACTGTCAGTCATTAAATATTTTATTTTTAGGTAAGAATGAGAAAACCCAAATCTGCCCCACCAGCCTGTAATCTGCCAGTCTCAGAAATGCAAAGACATAGAGTCTCCATGGTAGTGACCCTGCAAGGCTACCAAAGGTCTCTCCATAAAACACTACAAAATGAAGAACATTAAAATCAATTTTTACCTTTGTTACACAGATCTACAACTCCATGCCATAATCAAGGCTCCCTCCAATAGCAGGTGTGACCCGGACATAAAACTGATTTACAAATATAAAATTGAGAGGTTATCCCTACTGCATGCAGAGTTACTGTTTTTCTATGCCAGTCCTTCTCAGGCACTAAGCAGCAGCAATTTTAAGAAGTCAGAGGAAAGGAAATTATCTTTCAAAATGGAACTTAAGTTGACCACAATCAGGAATTCTGCAACGTCCAGGTACATTCTTACAGTTGTAATATGCTGTCAGTATGTGGCAGAGTTACAGGTGCTCATGTGCTTTAAACTATGCATTTCCATACCTTGATGGGTTTGGAATTCTTTTAAACTGCACTCTCTACTCTGAATGTCATTATTTCACAATAGCATGCATTTAACCTGTGTCTCTCAAAATAGTCTCTAGCTAATTTAGGAATGTATATATACAGAATATGCATTTCATAGATTATATATAAATATATATATTTTATGAAAATCAGACATATGAACTCACTTCCTTTAGAAGACCTGAGAGACAACAGGAAATAAACCAAAGCATTATTGGAGCAGCTGTATGAGTTATCTGGACTAGGGGGACAAAAGACTTCTTAGAAATGTAATGTATCTTGCAGTTCTTTTCGTTGGTCAGTAAATTCACATAGAACAGACAGGTTTAATTTTAGCCTCAAGTTACCCACTAGAAGTAAGCAAGAAGAGAAAAAACTGACAAAACAAGTGTCTTGTTTTAAAGTCCCATCTTGGTCCTAGTCTAGGGAGTACCACAGAAAAACTCGTGGAAACAGAGAAGCTCAAAATCCAAAATAAATGCACCACTTAAACTGTGGTATGGATCTATAAAAGTATTCATGCAAATATCCATGGGGTAGGAGCAGAAAAGCCTTCAAGAGCTCTTTCAACTCCTCCCTTTTCAAAGAACACATTCCTAGGGCCTATTTTCCTACTAACAACTGGGTTTCCACATGGCAACATGTGGGAACACATTTCTAAACACGCACAAAGCCACGTCTGCAGATGAAGAGCATTTCCTCCTCTTTCCTAGGCCAACTGTGGCTGGATGACACTGCATTCCCTGGACATTAATTATCAGTCCAAACTCCCCAGCTAAAAAGGAGAAAACTGAAATCAGTGCTCAGAGTACAAACTCCATTTCATCTCATGTGCCACACTGAAGACCTATTTTGACTTAACAGCTATTATGCCTCCAATTCAGTTGTCAGATTTGAAAACATCTGCAGGAAGAGTAATAACTACAAATAATTTTATTATATAGGCTTTAAAATAATTTAGAAAAAAACTTAGAAATACGATTCTTAGAGTTCTTAGATCTTCTAGGCCACTGAAGTATGTCCAGGGAGGTTACAGGTGATACAACGAACAGCACCCTGCTTTCTTCAAAGACTGTCAAAAGCAAGGGTAAACTGATTTTTTATTCATTAGGAAGATTTGAGAATATTGGAAAACGGAATTAAATGCATGGTTGTGAGTGAGAATTCAGATCCCTACCCAGCCTTTTTGGTTGCTGCAAACAGTCAGGCACCACAACTGCTATTACAACCAAATTATAGAATTGGCTCCAATAAGCTTCCAGGAGACAGCCAGATCAAGTACTGCTGTAAGGAAAGCTATTATCTTGGTAAATGTCTCTGATAATCTGGCAAAACTAAGCTGGACCAGAACTACAAATCTGGCCTCCATACAAGAGTTAAAGCATAGATTAGAAAAAACCTCTCTGAAAGCAAACACAGCCTTCCAGCTGTTTAGAATATGGAAAAACAACCTGAGCACATGCCCAGGCATCTCCCATTCTGTAAACCTCATCTGATAGCGTCAGTCTTAAAGAGGGATTGTATTCCCTTAGATGAGGACAGCTAGGAGTAAAAGGGCAGTTTGATCAGGCTCAATTACCTTTCTACTGCTGGTTTTACAAATGTTCACAGTATTTGCTGAAGCCACTGAAAAGTATTTTCAGCCTTCCATCCCCACTTGTGATACAAACACAAACCACGTCATTAGTCAGAAGACAGATCTATTGTTCTGGATGCTCTTTCTTGGTATTTAACAATAAAATTAAGGCATCCTTTAGAGAGTAACACCTCCATGATAGTGTTATGAAGAGTGATTCACTGTTCCTCAGATCTTCAAAGTAGCTATGATGCGCAAGTCCTCAAAGGCTTAAAAGAAAGGTGCTTAAACATTACTAATTCTCATCACCATGTTTTTCCTGTGTGACTTTTTATCCCATGGGTGCTTCCAACTCAACCGAGATACAGTAAATAAAGGCATTCTTCTAAGAGTAGGCCTTAGAGATTCATGTTTGAATATTCAATGATCCTTAGATAGAGATATGAAAGAACTCAACTAGCTCCCTCACAGATTAAATTAAAAAAGGAAGTTCAGTCCTCAGTTCAGAGGAAACCTGTGCAGATAATGAGAGGTCACAGCCAAAGATAATCACAAATACATCAGAGCAAATCCAACCTCTACACTGTATTCAAGACTTTAAACACTGACTTAAGATGAAGATAGCATTCATTCTGAACCTCTGTGATAACTTGCAATTCCCTTCCAGAAAGCAGTGAAGTAGGAGGAAAAAGGAGGATCCAGAGTGACCTTATTGCTCTCTATAACTACCAGAAAGGAGTTTATAGTAAAGTGGGGGTTGGTCTCTTCTCCCAGGCAACCAGGAAACAGGATGAGAGGACACAGTCTCAAGCTGAACCAGGGGAGGTTTAGGCTTGGATGTCAGGAGAAATTTCTTCACAGAATGGTTATTAAACTTTGGAATGGACTACCTAGGGAAGTGGTAGAGTCACCATCTCTGGAGGTGTTCAGGAAACAGCTGGATGTGGCACTCAGAGCCATGGTCTAGTTGACAAGGTGGTGATCAGTACAAGGCTGGAATCAATCCTGGAGGTCTTTTCTGTGGCTTCAATATCCACTAGTGTGCTTGAAAGAAAGGGTCCACATCTCAGGCACATACAAAGGAAGTCAAAGCTCCTATGAGATATTCAGCAGTAGCAATGGCTTCTCTTCAACTGTACCTTCAACATTCTCATGACAAAGCTACGATACAGAGAAATAGGAGTCTGGGAGTCTGGAACATGGATCTGCTAAAACATTAAAAAGCAAGATGATGCACACATCCTGTATGAACCAGGCAAAGGGAAACCAAGCCTGCAAAGAAGAGACAATGACACCACTTCCCTTAAAGCTTTACAGCTGGGTTCCCTAACACATATCAAGAGGCTAGGTGTCAAACTCCTGTCTGCTTGTCAGAATATAGACATGACTATCCATAGTCCAAGCTTACAGAATGCCAAACAAAACTTGTTATAACTCCTCTTTCAGTCAGGCTTCCCAAGTTACTTGAGTACATCTCTCATCAAAACAGCTCAGATACACCAACAGTAGCCTTAACAGATTGAAGCTCCCTTAAATGGAGATGTTTTTTTCCAGTATAATGCTACTATCTGTTGTATCTTTACTGGCCATGGATAACCAAGAGCTAAGAAACAAGCTGGGGGGAAGTTAGCAAAAGTGGAACTAATTCAACTCAATATGAAGTCATATTCTTACAGTGGTCTGCTAACCACTGAGATTCTGAGAGTAAAAGATGCAAATCATTAATCAACAGGTTCACTTTTTCACATGCGTATTTACAGAATTACACCTTCAGCCATGAGCAGAGACAAAACCTATTAAGAAAAAAAACTGGGTCAGCTCTAGATTTCTGTATGCTTTAAACAGAAAAGTCTCTTGAAAAGTTAACAGAACTTAACCTAAACACCTAGTCATTTTTCAATGGAAGTTCTTCCTTGTGGTTTTACATTTTTCATGGGAGCTGCTATGATCAAAGTTGCTGTAAATAAGTTTACACAAACAGCGGATATGGGCTACTTTGAAAAGGATCTTTTTATGCTAAGCAGCTTGATATATCTGAGGCAGGAACTGAAGGAAAGCTGTTGCTTTCAGAAGCATTTCAAACAGCTCACAAAAGTACACACACCAGCAGAGAAAGAAAGAAACCAGAACCTCAACGCAGACTTATTTTTCCATCCTGCTGCTTTATTGGGCTTTAAGGCTCAAGTTAACACTTAGACTTTACATATTTAAAAAAAAAAAACCAAACAAACTAACAAACCAAAACAAAGAAACAATAAACATGCAAATACTCACAACACCTATTCCTTCCATAAGTAAAAATAGGAAAGAGCACTGCCTACTATTGGCCTTGAGCAATGCAGTGCTTCACGTTTATGGACCATCAGGGCCCTAGTCTGACATCCTCTCACACTCCAGCAGATCTGCCTATTTAAATAATTCAGGCAACTAAGCCAAGGGCACACACGGTTGGATGGCTAAACCAAGGCAGTCCCTGAAAGATTTGACAGACTGGATGGCATGAATGGTTCCCATTACAGAATTTGGCTTTCTCTTGCTGCACACTTTATATCTGTGTGAGCCATTAATAAGAAATGTAATGCTCAATCTAGACTGTTTGAAAAGGTGCAGGAGGAGTACAAACTCTCTTTATCATTTAGATTTCAACAGCCCAGTGGTAAAAGCAGAATCATCAAGTACTGCAATTCAGACACAAGAAATTTAATTTCTTATTCTCAGTCAGCTGTGAACTATTTCTAGCAATTCACACATTCATTCCATTAGGATTTCTTAAAAACCTTAATGGAATGACAGAAATTAAAAATAACTATTTAGCCTAACATGTCTTTTGCTTATTATTGTTTTCTTCACAATTACACAGCAACATGACAGACCCTTAATCTGAAGGATATTCCAATGAAAATGTTAAAAAAAGTAGTGCAAGAATTTTTATGCTACCAGTATTTTCTTTTCAAGCATCACAATCAGCCTGTGTCACTTGAGGGCCTGCACAGACATGTGGATGAAAATAATTGAAATACTATGAAAATTTTAACTGCACCTACCTATTGAGGCTTTGCGTAAGAACCTATTATTATGCATTTGTGGGATAGAAGCAGAAAAAGAGTACAGATCTGTGAAAGCCAGGTCACTGTCTTTTGGAAATTTTGCCATTTGTAAGCACGTTGGCCCCAAAGTTTGTGAAGAGCTGTCTTATGCTATTTTTCAAAGAGAAACATCCCTTTCATCCCCAGTTAAACTTTTAACCGAAAAAAAATCCAAAACCCATCACCCCAAAAATATAACCTTCCATAAGAGTTAGTTAATTAAATTAAACAAATTAAATTGTTTCACAGATAAATGACAAAAACCACATAGTTTGTGAACTGCTCATTCAAGTATCAGGTAATTGCCCAAAATTACATTACTGAATTCCTCACACTTAGTATGGAGAACTAGCTTAGTGAAGGCAGAACTACAAACTGAAATTAAGCATAAATCTCTAGGTAGTATTTTATTTATTCCCTTCAAAGAGTTACCACTATTCCTACCAATTCTATTGCTGTACATTATGCTGAACTCTAGACACACCCTTCTAAAATCCAGAACAATTCAGAGACTCTGTTTAAAACAGTCATGCAGGAACTGCAATGTCAAACTGAAGAACCACTGAACTGCAACAAGGGAGTAGAAAGAAGAAGGAGCATTGCAAACTATCTTTATCATCACAGAAACTCTAAGATTCAACTCTTCAGCACGGATTTAACACTCAACTTCTTTCTGGAACAGACCAATGCTGGAGGTTGACTTGTCATAGTAATGGAAAAGGAAAAAAGGAAAAAAGGCAACCCTCCTCTGGTAATTCCAGCTTTCAAGCTAGCTTTGAACCTGGACAAAAGCATCTCAGCTTCCTGACAGAGATCTAAAATTGGCAATGGAGGCGCACATTCCAGACCTCCACAATAACCGCCCTCCACGTTCACAAAATGCAGCGAGAGCCCAGAAGTTACACTCTCTTGGGACTTCCTAGAGTTTCTGAATCATGCCCTTTCAGTTTCAAGACTATCTGCTGGCTCTTCTCAAAGCATTTTTTTGAAGAAATCATGACTAAGGAATTATACTGCATTCACCAAGATAAATACACCATGATAGACAAGCATAGAGATAAGCAGGCACCAGCCAGAAGCATATAGCTGAAAATTTCGTTCATGATTCAAATACCAGGAAGCAACTTTCATACATCACTTTCCTCTTGTTGCTTGTCCACCACTGGGATCAGTGCAGACTGGTATTTCTAAAGTTCCCTCTCCTCTCTTCCCTCAGAAAGTGATAGCAAATCAAACAAGCTACCACCACATGTGGCTGCCTACAGTAAGGTTGGCTTTTCCCCATAAATCATTGCTGAAGTGGGAGTATGCATTAACCAGAGGGGAGTGGCAGATTTCTTAGGGAACTCCACTGACCAGGCCCTGCATCTGGACTTGAGCAGCCAAGCAGGGATGGCAAGAGCCCAGCTGAGCTGCACCCACAGTTCAGCTCTCTGAACACAAGAACTGGTCTGCTCCTAAACTGCACTCAAACCACTCAGCCAACAGATTTTCAAAGTTCCCTCTTTAACTGGTAAATGATGTGGTCCAGCATGTACTACCTAGATCAGGCATTCCCAAGGAATAGCATATCCTGAAGTAATTGTATGCTATTCTCCATATAAGATACATCTGTCTAGCTTCCAAATCTGTCCAGGCAGAAGCTTCCATCCAGCCTGCAAGAATTTACACCTCCTGCTAATATAACATACACTTCTAGGTCAGAATGTGAAAAAAATGGGAGGACTAAACTGACAACTGATGGGAAAAACTAGCGAGCTTAGATAAAGGTAGATGATGCTGTGCAGTTGGGATAAAAGTCTGGGATAAGAATATGAAAAAATTTGTAACTTGGGTACTACTGCAGATGTGACCCATACAAATTATGAAGTTTAAAAAAGTATTTTTAAATTAATGCTATCTATCTGCAAATCTACACGTGGACTTTACTGTTAATTACACCTGGTTTAGGGATATTAAAGCCTCCAGCTATTGGATGTTCTCAGCTTGTATTATCAAATGTAGACAATTAATTCAGAATCCAAACTGAAACATCCTACTTTAGCTGTTTTGCTTTAACAAAGAAAGGGCTAATATTCAAGAGATATAATTTTTTTAAATCACTTAACGAAACACTCCAAAATAAAAATATATTTAGTCAGATGACAAAATGTCACTGAATTAACTACCAAAACAAAAAGAAATCAAAGACCAACATTTAACTCTAGATTCCCAAGACAGATTCATTAAAAAGAAAAGTTAGATGTCACAAAATATTAGTATCTGATGGTCAGGAATTAAAATACTTGGCCGAGTTTTCATTTTACACACTGCAAAACCCCAGAGTTGCAACACTAAAGAAATCAAAGATTCTTGTCAAAAGCACTAACTGACATCTACCAAGCACGACAGGCTATATCCCAACCCTCCCTCTTAAAGCTATGCAATGGGAAGAGACCAAAAAGCTCCTTTTAAGTACTAGGTTTAGAATTTGGTTTTCCTTTTCTTTTTTACCTCTTCTTTATTCTCCTAAAATAAGACACTCTTACATCATATTGCATGCTTCCCAAGTACTAATTACCTTCAACCTATAATACAGTCCAGAAATAACTCAGATGTAAGAACTATGTAAGAACTTTATATGTCTTCCTCAATTAGAAGTAAACAACTCTGCATTACATTAATTTAAACGTATATTTCCCATTTTTCAACTAATGCATCTGTAATATGATGATGCCTGTGGTGATGATAGCACAAAATTTGAACTCGAGGAGGAGATGCACACTAATCCCTTCAAAACACTTCAAAACAATGTTTTTTATACCAAAAAAGGACACATATTACAAATGCTACCAGTGAAAAGTAGCTGTGCATGAGGTCTTATCGTGAAAATAAGAAATGTCAAAACCAGTACCTCTGCTATTATGTACTGCTTGCACAAGTTGATCTGCACACCACTTGACTATAAGGGAAAGCAGTCAAGTATATGAAGTACCAAGCTGAGGACTAACAGAAGTGATGACGTGGCTCATGGTTCTCAGCTTTCATCTGGTTTAAAAATCACTGGATAAAAAGGTTTCTCTTTGGAAGGCTAATAGTTTACAATAAAGGATTACTAGTCTATTAAAATCACCAGGACAGAACACATTAATAAATCAGGTAACAAGAGAAGTAAGTGATCTTCAGCCCACACCGCCCCAGGCTCAGTATTAATTCTTGCTTAGCCTTCACCATTTTTGATTTACTCAAATATAGCCTTCAACTTTATAGGTGCAGCAAGTAAGAACAAAGCCCAAAGGTTTCTCTTCCTTCCAGCAGTTTAATTACTAGTGACTGGGGAAGCGTTTATGCTAGAAAAAAAGTAACCTTAAGACAAGCTTTTCCCTTTTTTCCACAGCTCACTGTTTGAGAAATCTGGTCTGCAACCTGGAAACAGCACATCAAATCAGGATTTTTAGCTTCCTGATTTGCACTAACACAAATATAGTGACTCACTGATTTTCAAGTTAAACTACTGCTTTATCATAATCTGTCTGTTTAATCTTTAATCCCGAAAATTTTCATGTGTATTTATGTGCTCCAATGAAAATAAATTAAGAAAATCAAAAACACTGCCATCAAAGACATGGAAAAGGAGGTAACATTCATGAAAATACGATGAACTTATGCATAGGCTCACCTTAAATCTTTTATCCTGCAGGACTTTCTTAATGGCCACAAGCTCTCCTGAATCACAGAGTTTGGCTTGATACACAACACCAAAAGATCCATTTCCAATCACCTTGGTGTCTGTGTAGCTGACTTCTTGTGGTCGGTCCGGACCTTGTCCAGGAGTTGCCACTACTGTAGTCACCTTGCTGCCATCTTTGTCTCCTGCAAAGCAAGAGACACACAAATAATCAAAATACATGCGCAAATAAGATGACCAACAGGACTAACACAGAGGAGGGTAAGACAGAGATTTAGATCAGCACGTGTAATTCAATATTATAGAAAAACAGAAAATGTCTGACAAAATGAGAAGAAAACACTGAGCATGTTTTTTACCAATATATATTAAGTGGTGACAATTTTTCATTTAGATTATTGCTAACAAAAATTTGCTCTGCAGAAGCAAATAATTGAGCAATAAAATGTGATGCATAAAGAAGTCAAGTATTTATCCCTGCATCTGATTATCAAGTGATATTAGACTTAGTGTTGTTTGCATTACCAAAATGAAACATTTTCCTGTATTTTTCCTACAACCAAGGAAACCAAACTGCCAGTATGAGCTCAGATCAGCACTCTGATCTTTACAGGCATTTATCTGGCAACCAAAACCAAGAGCACTTTAAGTTTGTTATAAATCCACCCACACATAAAGCTTCAGCTTGCAGCACAAGGAAGCATAACCTTTGTCAAACCTGGCTGTGTGCACCTGAAGTGAAACCTAGGCTGCATCAGATGGCACAGTCCTGTTCCTCCCTTCTTCCATGACTGGACTTCCTTGCAAAGAAGGGAGGCACTTGCTGGGCCAGGGGAAGGAGGGGGAGAAGGATGACAATGGCAGGCACTCAGCTGGTATCTCAACAGGAACCAGAACACAGCCAGGGGCAGTGCCCAGGATGCAGGATCGCAGTGGAAGCTGCACAGGTGAATGTGCTTTGGTGCACATGCAGCAGCTGGCTTTCACAGGCACTGTCCCAAACACTCTCCCATCAAAAGACCCAAGCCACTGCACCTGCTCTGAGCCCCACTGTTACTACCTACAATGCTTCGCTCTGTTCAAAGTCTGATTTTGGTCATAATAGGAGCAAACTTTTAGGCATTTCACAAGCACACTCTGGGCATTGCTTGCCCTCCAGCTGCAACAAAGAGCCCTTCAGGTTTGGGTTACAGAACCAAAGAGGGCTGCAAGAAAAATCAGAACCTGCTGTTCCACAGCAGTCACCACAATTCTACAGAAACTGTTCTCAAGAAATGCTCATCACATCTGCTTATTAATAAACCTTCTCTCCACAACTTTCTCCAGGTATTCTCTTCATTTCTCATGCATTTAGAAAAATCTTTCCAACAGATAGCCTGACTGATAGCTTTAGCACAGCTTAGGAAAATGTTCCTTTTTCTGCTCCAAAAGGGCATGGAAAAAAATCGGCACAGCTCATCCCTGCTCTCTTCAAATGAGGGTTGTTGCAAAGAAAGTTATTATCATGGAGAACTTAGGGAACCTCTCTCCTCACTGCTAGAAACAACTCAGGTACAGTACCTAAAACCAGACTCTGCAAAGGAAGCTTATCCCAGCTCTACCCAGCAAACTGGTGACTTCTTGTGTCCGACTTACAACACACTTGTTTGCACAGCCCAGCACAATGTTTGCAGCTTGTGCAATGCAGCAACCTCATGATCAGCTTGTGTACCCAACTCTCCTCTGCGGAGCTGCTGCCTGTCCAATCCTCACCCACTTTCCACTTACACACCTGATTGCTCTTATCAAAACCTAATATTCTGCATTTGTCCTGACTGAACTGCATCCAAGGTTTCTGAACTCTCTTGCCAGGTTGTCACATCCTGCAAGCACAGTCACCATCCAGAAATCCATCTCCCGATGCAACATGAAATTTACCTGAGAAATTGGTGGAAAACGGTGAATTCCATGAGACTGCCTAAAAGCCTTGCAAAAACCCTGGAAATATCTCAACCTATTTTTTTCTTTGAACCTCCTGATATACTCAAACAAAATAATAAAATCATTTTGTATGCCTTACTTGGGATTTCCCGTAGTCCATTTGTTTCCCAGATTTCTCATGAGAAAATCAGTTTGAAAACTTCAGAGTCAAGATATGCACATCTACTACTACTACCTCTGCACATATAGGATTCAGAACAAAAGCAGGTGGCTTGACATGATTTTCTCCTGAAAAATCCACATTAACTACTATTCATCTCCTGTGTTGCCTTTCAGGTTCTTACAAATTATTTCCTGTTATGATTACAAGAACTCCATGAAACAAAGTAACAAATCAAATACAAATAAAGCACATTAGTGCTAAGGGTGCCAATTACTTGCCAAGCAATACAGAACAGGTATAGCCCTTCCCTACAACAGTCATGAGAAGCTGATAAGCAGATTTATAGATTTGGAGAGAAAATGGGGCAGGGGGTAGAAAGGAACATTAGACAGATGAATATCTTCTTATAGGGAGAGAGAGAAGCATAAATAGAAGCATACCAGCTGCATGGAAAACTCACTCTCCTCTTAGATTGTAAGAAACAAACGGTAGGAAGCCACAAATACAAAGAAATGGGTTTTTTGTTTGGTTTTTTTTTGTAAACAAGTTGAAAGTCCCATGGCAGCAATGGATTTTTTCTGCCCAACTATTCTGTGATTAGCATTCTAACTCATCAAATATACACATAAGTTACATCTGCTTTACTAGAGCAATCCTCATCTAATAAAAGGTAATCTCCTACCTGCTCACTTTTGAGGGGCATTTTTTTTTTTCCTTTTTGGCAGTGTTCACTGTACCAGAGTATTGAGACTTGGTTCTCCATTTTTCCAAAAAGCAAGACTAATGAACTCTTGGAGATAAAAATAATTGTCCCTGGCAACCCTAGTTGAGATTTGAAGTACTTGATATCAACAGATCTGCTCTAAGGACTTCCTTCAGAGCTGCAGCTCTCTCAGGGGCCTCCTTGCTCACAAAAGCAAACCCTGAATTTCAGGCCACTTCACGAGTTTCATCCCAATGTGCAGCCCACAAGCTGCAGCCGTCCAGCCAACTTTTCCAGAGCTCAAATGCAAAACCAGTCAGCTTTAGAGACTTTCCTTTAAGTCCTAAAGTTTCCTTTAGGAAAACAGCTCCTAACTAAACCTGATGAAATCATCAGTGCTTAGAAGTGTTTGCATTGACACTTTAAACACTACACCAAGAATTACTTTGTTTCTTTACCAGAATTCACAGAGCTTTAAGCCTCAAAGAGCTTTCCCCCAGCTTTCTGCTTTCAGGAAACAACAGTTTTTGCAAACCATCCATAAAACACACCATAAGGAGTCCAATCTTAAAAAAGTTAATCCTGTTAGAGTTTCACTTTTATTCTATTACAGTATTGTTGAACCTGAGGGACTATAGGGGTAAAATTCACCTTGCACCCTTGACAGCTTTGATCTCCAAGAATAAAACATCTCACTGCTGCTCAAAGTACACAAATAATGTGTTTGTATTGCAGCAGCATCCAGAGGCCCCTAGCCTGTTTTGCCACTCCTGGCACTACACAGATGTAGGCACTGCTCACAAGATCATACACAGTTCAGAATGGTTATCCCAGTTTTAATTGTCTGGACAGCAAGCGCTGACTTGCCAGCCAAGGAGCACATAAAGGAGTTCAGTGAACAGCTTTCAGAAATGCTGGATTTAGCCTCAGCGTGATGGAAGATAGCAGAGAGGAAACAGCCCTGCCCAATAATCTTCAGTACCTCCAAGCAGATTCCTAACAGCAAACATTAAGAAGCATTAGACCACAGCAAGTCTTAAAGAGAAGCCTAGACAGTTCTCATCTCATTGCCTTCACCTCTTATTTTGTTTAGGACTGCCAGACTCTGTGCTCCCAAGGGATAGGCAGGCACTGCCAAACACTGAATACCCTCGACACCTTTGACTCTAAGGTCTGCAACAGAACTAGAACATTAAATAGAAAAATATTAAACAGCTCTTATAGCACAGCTCACATGAAAAGCATCACTAGCACGTGTCCAGAAGCTGCTGCTTTCTAGGGCCAACAGCAATATGAACTTGCTTTACTGTAATCGAAAAGCAAATTTGTGTGACTATATAACCATCATCTATGCTAACCACCTTTATAACATCCAGGGCAGAAGCACAAGGAAAAATAAATAGTTATCGCACTAGAATACACTTGTACTTGCACTTGGTATGTTTCATGGAAACCCTTAAAGCATTTCCTCACACAGTACTGATGTTTAGCATCCATTATGGGGGTATTTGGGTTCGGGTTTTTTTGATCAAGAGCTTTTTCCACAATTCTAATGTGAAACTGGGAACAAAATCCAGACATTTCAATTTCCAAGCACTCTGATTGATCTAGTTCACTTCCTACCTTTAGCACATGATGACCACATGGGAGAAATCACAAGCATCAGGTAAAATCAGTGAAAGTACTGCTGAAAGCAGAGCATACTCATCACTTTGTGGGAAGAAATGAGCATACTCCACTTAGAAGACCACAGATCATCAGTGCAAGCTACAACCCTATTTTTGCATCTCAAGTAAAAACCCATGGTGGCAGATGGTTTTGTTTTTACCCAGGTGAGAGTAGGGACCCTGCTATTGGGAATGCATTTTGTCACATATATACCCTACCAGCTGCAGATTCCTACTGCTAAGCTCAAAGGTGACCATCTGCAAGTGTACTGCATGTATACTTTTGGCCTGTGCTAAATGAAGTGTCATTCAATAAAATTCACTTCAGTCCTCAGGGACCATGAAAGGCATCCCTTCCTATTGATCACCCACACACACCTTCTACTGAATGAGCCTGGCAAAAGTCCAAAATTATGTCTGCCCTACATCCCTTTAGCTGTTTAGTGTCTGACTGAGCAGTAAAAGGACACTTCAATGCACATACAGAGATCTAAGATTCCTTTTTTCCCTCTCAACTATTTATGTGTGCCCTCTTCCTCCTCTTCCATATGTTTTACAGTTGAAGTAAAGAAACAATGTATTAGTATAATGATTGCAGCAGCTTTACTCCAAATTCAAGCTTGAACCTTTGCACTGTCTACAAACTCCACCTTTTCCTCTCTTTTGACTTCATCTATTTCCTCTTGCTTCCCTCTTGCAGCTGCCACACTCCTCCTCACTGGCATGCTCATGGGCTTTTCCATTAGAAAATGCTTAGGTTGTTTTTTAAGTCCTAAAAGAAAACTTCACAGACCTACAACACACTCTGCACAATGTCTGAGGTCACCTAACTGTGTTCACTTAAATATCTTCACTGATTTGTTTCAAATCTCAGTGTCACCTCCCTATTAAGATATGGCTCAATATTAAGTCATTGACTACCTCTCCCCTTCATAAGGCTTTGCTGCACTGTTTCATCCTAATTTGCTCAATGCTCAATGCAGTCAAGGAGTCACTTCCACAGAAACCTGACACGGCTGGATCCAGCCCCTGCCAATGGGAGTGGGTTACAACCAGCAGCTGACACTACCTAGAAAGAAATGAGCTGCCAGAGGGGGATGGAAGTTCATCAGAACTGCAGCGGCTTTCTCAGCCACGGATAACTGGATGGTCAAAAGATCCGACTACTTTGTGAAACAAATGTTTTAAGAGAAAACTTTTCCTTAGTTATCTGCTAGAATCTGCTGCTGATCATCAGATAAGGTTATGGAATAAAACACTTAGAGAACTGTTCATGGCATGTGAAAGAAGAAGGAGGTCAGCAGCTGCTCTGAAAGACTTTAACGTGGCCAATGTACGCTTGAGGAAAGACACTGTCAGCAGTAGAAATCACTACTAATTTCCTTTTTCTAATTAATTTTTCCTACTACATTTTTAAAAGGTTAGTTTCACAAAGAGCTAATTATTATGAGTCACTACAGGGGAGAAAGTATCAAAATGGTATTTATGAACTGTTTTACTAGACAACTTCCTTTCTTCATCAGTGAACTGCAAGAATGTTACCTAGTGGGAGACAGTACAAGATAAAAATCCTAGAACCATACAGAATCACAGAATGGTTTGGGTTTGAAGGGACCTTAAAGCTCATCCAGTTCCAACCCCCTCGACGATCAGCAGAGAACCTCCACTTGATTTTAAGTCACATCCAGCCTGGCCTTGAACACTTTCAGGAATGAGGCATCCACAACTTCTCTGGGCAACCTGTTCCAGTGTCTTACCACCCTCATAGTGAAGAATTTCTTTGTATAATCTCAAGTTTTCAGTTTGAATCCATTTCCCCTTGCCCTATGACTATATCCTCTCCAGCTTTCTTGAAAAGAACATTCATGGACCAAATCAGAAAAACTCAGGGAATCAAAGAAAGGAGTCTTACAAAACACAACATGGTTTGGTTTTTCCATTTACTCAGAACAAAAGGAGTCCTTGGAATTCCAAAAATAGTTTGGGTCAAACACTGAACAAAAACCTGTAAGTGTGCCAATCATCACCCAGATAAGGTTGCATAATGCAGATGCATTCACTAAGTACACACACACACACACACACACTTGTTTTAGCACAGAAATTGTCACTTGACTTCCTGACTGTAACTGAATACTGCAATAAAAGAATGGCCATTAGACATTATTTAAGATCAGAAAAATTTCATTATTTGTACCCAAGGATTTCAGAAGAGCTAACTAACAAGTCTGAGAAGTGAGTTTTGAAAGGAATCAGAACACTCAGAGAACTTCAAAGATGGATGGGATGATTCATATAATCTTGTTATTTTGACAACAATTTTGACTGAAATACCATACCAGTTACTTTGCTAACGAATAAAGAAGCAGTAAGGTACTTCACAGAGACTAGATTGTTGGATTCCATATTGTTAGAGACTACAGGTCCATTTGGAGAAAAAAAAAAAAAACCAATCCAAAAATTGATGCACAAGCACTGTGACTTCTGTAGGATTTCTGACTTGCCATCACATCCAAAATTAACAAAGAAATACATATACAGAAAGAAAAGTGATTATTAATCAAATTATAATACACTAGCCCATAAGTTCAACCTAAAATGTAATAGGAGGTGCAACCAGCATTAATTTTTGCCCTCAGACTTACTGCTTTTATCAACAACCTGAAAGAAAAGCCACGAAATACTATGACACAAGATTTAGAGTTATGCACAGGGTAGAGATTAGTGAAAAAGTAGCTGACCTTCCTTAGTAACCCAGGCACAAATTAAGCAGAGAGATCCAGAACCCAAGATCACAGGCCATGCAGCCAAATCAAGTCATGCAAAGAGTGGAATCATCAACTGTGACTTGCAAGACATCCCAGCACAGACAGAAGCACACATTGCTACTGAGACCTAAAGCAATCCTTGGATGTATAAGCAGAAGTACATCTGACAGACAAGGGAAAAAAAAAAATCTCTGCTATTTCACACCCATTGAACAGCTACTGGAATAGCGTGCTCAAACCTGATAGCTGAAATTCTGCAGGGATGATTCAAAACACTAGGGATTCAGAAAGAAGCCTCAGACATCATAAGGTCAGCAAAAATACATTACTGTGAGTGAGACTTAAGAGCACAAACAATTTAACTCAAAGAGAAAGCTGGAGGATTATCTCTTAAAGGAAGAAGGAACAGACATTTCAGAGAGAGCTCTGATCTGCAGGTGAAGGACATATTGCAAATAATGACTAGAAATAGAAATTGCAAGAGTTTGGGACAGAACTGTAGGCAGACAAAATTTAGGAAAAAAACCTTCCTTGTTAAAAACCCTGAAAGATGGGGATATTTTTGCAACACAGATTTTTATTTTAGACTGGAATCTCTTCTTAAACAAAAAATATTGCTGAACTGCAACTGCTAGGCTTGAAATAAGAAAGCATGCACAGGATGAATGTGATGTCTCTTATGGTCTTAAGAAGGTCACAAAAGTTCAATACCCACTTAAATAATTTCTTTCAACTCAGCACTAATGCAGTGGTGTCATAACTCAATATTAAATATGCTGCTTTCCACAACAGACAAAATCCAAAGTCTGCATTCAATTTAAACAAAAATACAATTAAGTGATAAATAATGAAAATGTGAAGAGTGACAGGTCATTCTTTGGCCTTATTGCTAATGATCAAATGATAGGCACAGTTAATTATGTGTCAATTCACTTCAGCTCAATCCCAAGATTAATAATCAGGACAAATTTCAGCAACAACTGCCAAGTCAAAGATAACCAAGGGAAAAGGCTTCCAAAACACCCTGAAATCAAAGTTGCCATCGCCTCTAGCTGGACACAAAGGAAGGAAATAAAAAAAAAATGTTCATTCCACTTGTAAAAAACAACAATGCTTTTTACATGTCAATCATTTGGGAAAAAAAAAAAAATTTACCTTGCAGAAGGCAAAACCTGTAACTTCAAAAAACAGTACCTCTACATTTTACTCAACAGTTTCTAAAATGGCAAATTCAAAGTACAAAGTGTTAAGTTTATGCAGGAAAGAACTGAAAAATGGAGCAAAAAGTAAACAGAATACCAGTGACTGACTTCTGTCTAGTGAAATCAACTACCCTATCACTACAAAATAAAAAGTAAACAGTTTAAAAAGGTGATATAACTTTATTATAAAAATGAAACTGTGTAGCTCAACTGACCTCTTTTTAGGTCATTGTGTCATTAAAATAAGGAAAAATAAACTAAATGTATTTCCAGCAGACCGTGGCAAGCAATAGCATGCCTCATATGCCTATACTTGATGTAATAAACACATAAAATGACATCAAGATGCAGGAACATTTACCCTCTATTATTTATCTGTTGAAAAAAAAAAGGAAAAAAATTAGCAGAAGGAACAGCATCTGGATTTACTGCATCCCAGTTCAGACACTCAAAATACCATTGGGGCTTTAAGTCTTTCTTTAGAAGTAATGAGGCTTTTGGAGGGAGCGTTCCATTCACTCCCTTTGAAACCTTAATGCTAAAAGACTGTAAACAAACCTTTAAAGAATAAGCAGGGCGGTGAGCAGGTCCCAGAACATTCACATGATAAGCTTGTTAAAATGTCCACTGAAAGGCCACATGAAGTTCTAAGGCATTGACTTTCTATGTTTTTGTATCTTAACCATGGAAGTCAAAGTGAGCACAGCACGGTATTGGCCTCACAGTTTTGCTTCTCTCCTCCAGCATAAACTTGACTCTCAACAGTTAAAAAACAAAACAAAAAACATAAGAGGAAAAAGAGTGGGAAGTGCCCTGTTGATCTAGCCCAGATGCCTATCACACTGGCCATCAGATGACCTCCCTGGATCCAACTGTGGCAGATGGGATTCCAACAATCAGCTGCTTACATCGGCCACCATGAAATCCCAGCAAGTTAACACCCCACTGATTTATAAACCAAACAGCTGAATCCAGAAAGGATGTTTACTTGCAGTGCCTGAAAAAAACATTCATTTTGCTATAAGCTGTCCCTCTTACCACTGTGTAAGGTGGTGCCCACACCTTTCTGAGGCACATTTAAGGTCTGTGTTAACCATCTCATTACCACAGAGCTTGCTTCAAGTACTCTCTGTCATGACAAACATAGACCAAAACTGTAAATTTCTAAAGAAGAGAACTGCAGTTAACACTCAGGTGGGGGAAAAATGCTGCACAATTACCTTAGAGAGTATCATAAAAAGTTGGTTTTCTTTTTGTGACTAAACAAAATACCCCCAAAAATGCTTATTAAATATTTCTGCTTTGGAAAAAAAAACCACAGAAACATACAATTAAGGTAATCTAAACACTGGCTGCCAGTGGGGTTTCATAAGCAGTCTCATGCTTGTTAACAAGTTATTTTTAGTAGGCACTCTTTCTGTTCTCCTTTCTCTCCACCCACATGCAGAAGAACCCACCCCACAAAAGCTATTTAGCTATATAAATCAACTTTAAAATTAGAAAAGGTGATTCCACAGATTAGGACACAAGTACCAAAGCAATGGTAACAGGTTTTGTTTTCATCATCTTCGATCAGGTCATTTCAGCCCCCGAAAGCTTACAGGTTAAATGCAGCACAGGAGACAAGGACAGAGATAGGGAATGAGCAGAAACAGTATGATATCATTTCAGCATAGGACTGTGGCCTCAGTCGTATTCTCCTTTGCTTTTTAGCTCTGAGTTAATTGCTAGCTGAGAAATTCAGCATATACAGTACTAGGATTTCTTATTTGAAGTTTCCTTCAGTTATTCTTTCTTCTTACATCATCAGGGAACGTGATTTAGCAAATATTTGCCAAAGACAGCTCCAGCAGTTCAGCTGACACGGAGTAACTTAAAAACCCCTGTAACTGAGCCCTGACATGCAGAACCCCGAGTTACAAACAGATCGTGTTTATCCACTTGTTAGTGCCATTCAACAGCTGACCCTGAACGAGTCTATCGGTGCCTTCTAGCAGGGCTGATGAGTGAATCCATTGTTAGTCACCTACTGACACGCCTACCTCAAGACCACTTAAAATCAGAGACTCCAGGACTCCCACCTCTTGAAGAATACCAAATAATAAACAGCTCATCCGGGGAATTCCCAAGTGGTCTTATACTCTTCCCATCAAAACATCTGGTATGACCTGCAAACCTCTCACTAAAGTAGTTTCTTGCAAACTGCTTAAGTAGGGAGGCTGCCTATTTGCTGGAGACCTCCCTGGCTCAGCTCTAACTGCATTTGTTTGTGTTTCTGAATCCAGTGAAATGTACACGTCCCTGAGACAAGCACATCTCTGACCCCTGAGAACAGACATCACCACTGTTTCTTCCTTTTGCTTCTCTTTGCATCCACCAAGAGGCTTCAAAAGCGTAAGACTGTACCATTAAGCAAAACCCACAGAAAGCCACCTGCAGTGGCTGCAAGTTGCCAAGACTCCCCCCACCACACACTTGCACAAATTAAGAACATCTTAATACATCTTAGAGGGAGTCTCTATTCTCCTACTGGAGGTTTAAATAAAACATCTTTCAATTGTGTTAATTACAGCAGTGCTTAAGTATGAAGTGTGAATAGGACCCCACTGCGCTAGGCACAGCACCAGGAATAAGAGACAGCTCCTGCCCCCGCTGGGAGGGAGGAATCGGAAAGGAAACAGGCTAAAGAAAGAAGAAAATAAAGCAAAGGTAAGGAACAGCAAAAACACAGGTGAAAAAAAACCAAAACATCCCAACCCCCCAAAATGCTAACACCAAGAAGTGCAGAGAAACAGAAGCAAGAGCAGAGACTCAAGGAGAGAATTTGGAGCACGACTGCAAGCATATGACCACTGGACTGAGAGAACCCACAAGTGAGTTCTCCAGGGGTGTGAAACACTTGCTGTCACCACTTCCGCAGGCAGCCCAGGCCAGCAGAGCCTCCGGGTAGCTCTCTGTGGCCTCTGCAACTCTTGCCAGAATGTGGAGAAAGAAGCAGGGCATGAAGCAAGCAGTTCCACATCTGCTGGAGACTCCTTGGCAGGTCCCTTCTGCCACACTGTGAAGCCAATCCTCATCAGAGGTGTACCCTGAAACCTTGAAATGTTTGTCTAAAAGATGAAGAGCAATTTCTGTATTTATGGGTACCATAGGTGGATTTGGAAACCCAGGTGCGATGAACAGTAACACACACTTAACCTGTAAAGTTTTCCTGGCAGGGCAAAGGAAAAAGCTCTCCCCTTGCAAGAGCCCTAGATTCTAATATGTTTTTCTGCTCTCTGGAATATTGGAAGACCCTCCTTCCCTTTGCAAATTCTTCTTTCTGTCAAGTACTCCATAATTATGTTGTCCAATTAGGACCTGACATGTTTTCTTACTCTTCAGTTCCACTGAACACATCACAGAAATGCAGCACGTCATTGTCATGCTGTTCCCTCCATGACCAAGAAACAGCATCTTGGACCCAGAGTCCAGCCCAGACAGTGAACGAGACAGGTCAAAATCAGAGTGAGAAACAGTTTGTTTGGAATCTGAGACAGCAACCAATTCCCAAAGAGAAAGACAGATGAAGCTAATTATGAAAATGCATTTGGTGACTATGTTTTAAGACTGGAGGAGGAGTAAGAGAACTGCCAGCTGTTCAGAACCAACTACTCCTTGGACAGGAAGTACAGTGAATTAAAAAAAAGTAAAAAATTAGCCAATCTGAATCCCTAAGATGACCGTGAGCTGAGGCTGAACACCATTCTAATACTAAAAGAGGCATTGCAACTGCTTCTCCAGAGAGCAAAATCATGTTGTGCTATACTGTTCAATTCATGCTGCAGAGCACAGACCACCTTTAAGAGACTCCACAGCCTCCACATCCATCTTGAATTACTGCTTTAGATGGTGCCACAGAACAGCACAGGAATGGAACAAGTCTGTTTAGGTTAAAGATGGTTTTGAATTCAAGGAGAACATTAAGAAACTGTAGGTATGCCATCAGTTCAATGCAGATATCCTCCACAGCAGGAGTAGCTATCTTGGTGAAGGAGCTATTATCACAGATGAGGCAGCATTTTAGAAGCCAGATACATACGCTATTCACCACTGGCAAGTCCTGCTTTTGAAATTTATTTATTTTTTTAAAGTAATAAAAATAGTAGAGCAAGAAGAGCAAGAGAACTAAGTGTTGGACATCTCTAAAGCTATTTAAGGTAACCAGAGAAACTACAGCTCATTTTCACATTATACGTAATCTGATCAAAGTGGGGGCTACTGCCAAAAAAAGATGGTCGTACTTCCCACTTTCATGTTCCTGCCATAGCAAATCTGGCAATCTTGTAGCCTGAGGATGAGTCAGTTTAGCCTACTGATCTGACAAACTAATCCATCTCCAAACTAAAGCAAGCCTTGAACCAGCAAGCTGAACTGACTCATCTTGAGGACAGGCAGTTGCTAGATCTGAGGAAAGGAAGAACTGGGAACAAGCCTGTTCCTTACTGCCTGTACTCCCAGGAAAGCCACGCTAAGTGCAACACAAACCTGCACCCAATGGTGCAGCAGAGCTGCAGCCTGTGGGGGAGGCTGACTCCAGAGGGGCAATCCTGGCCCTCTCATCCCTCCCCATGCCCTGACACCACACTGCCCTCCCAGCAGGTACCAAATGACTGCTGGGTGAAGGTGAACTGCATCCCAGCTGCTTCCGGAGGAACAGAACTGCCTGCCCAAAGCAATGCCAGCACTAGGGCTGGCAGAGCAAGGAGATGGAAGCAGCTGGAGCCATTCCTTGCCATGACAGCCTCTGCCAAAGGCAGAGAAATAGCCAAGCTGCAGGCTTGGGTGAACCAAAATGGAAGCACCTGGGCACCACATCCTCTGCCTTCTCAAAGCAAAACACAAGCTCAGACTGTCAAACAGCTGAAAAATGTTTCTATTATGGTTAAAAAAACCCAACGACCAAGTTACACCAGCACAGACCTTTATTCTGGAGAGTGCCTTAAAATTAATGTTTTAGATAATATAAAGTGTCATTTTCTCCTATGGCTTCTTAAACCTACTAAGAAGTTTATTTTTCTTCGCTCGGAAACAATACACCTACTTCAATACGAATTTCTCCCCAGTGAAAGGACAATAATATAATTCAAACTAAAGAAGATGTCTCCAAATATTTTATTGCAATATACAGATTTTAGTAAAATAAAATCCTACAAAATGGGAAGAAGTTTTCTCCAGAAAGAAAAACATGAACAAAAGTAATACTTCTCTTAAGAACGAGCCCAGGCATCTGGGGATTTCATTCCCTTCTGCCAGCATATGAGCAGACAGAGGCTTTCAGGGAAAAATACACATACAGCTGAAATTTCCAAACTGTTCCTGTAATTGTTTGCTAAGGAAGACTGCTGAGGCTTGAAATCCTAAAATGGAGACAGGTATCTGGAAACAGGGAGAAGAGAGCATCACTTTTTAAAGCAAAAATTCCTCTCAATTATCCTGCTAAGAGGAAAAATAAGTAACAAAATGAGATCTGTCCCAAATTCTGTTGCTTTCCATATCCGACAAAGGCAGTATCACTCTTGAAGATATCACAAAGCAGAAAATAAATGATACTAAGTCAAAGATATGCCTAAGAACACAGGAACAATTTTTAAGGCAATAAACATTTATGTTATATATCTATATCTATCTATCCATATATATGTATCTGCAAAAGTCATACACCTATTCAGAAGGGGCAGTTTTTCAAGGGCTGCTGTCCAAAATCTGTGTAGGTTTTGAAGGCACCTAGGTTTTTTTGTCAGCAATGCAGCAAGGTTTCTTAATTACAAGCTCGATTGTCTTGGAGGGAAGAGAAAACAGACTCAGGTCTCAACACTGCTAGCTTCTCCTTTTCTTCTTGCATGTATCCTCATCCCAGGAATCTCAGGCAAGATAAACCAGGTATTATGAAGCCAAGACCGAGTACATACAAAGGATTTCCATTTCTAGAACGAAACAATGGAGCCTAATATTTCTCTGCTGCTGTTACAGCTGGAGAATAATGGCAATGCTTTATCTGGGTCCAAGTAAGGAGGCTACTTTTAACACAATAACAGACATCCATCTCAGAGGAGAGAGTAAATACAGAGAAACAATCTAATGTTCCTGCAGACAAAGGTTTTATTACCTCCCTCAGAAGACAGTAACCAACAAAGCACTTTGAAGAACACAATTCCTTGATTATAAAGGGCTCATATTAAAAAAAAAAAAAGATACTCAAATTTGATATTGATCAAGATAAAGAAAGCACATAAGAGAAAAAGCATGGCTTCATCTACCTCATTTTCCCTTGTCTTACAGCAGCAAATAGTTTTAAGGATGAGTATAAAACAGGACAAACTTGCAGGGATAGCTACCCCAGCACACTCTCCCAGACCTCAGCTATAGGTGGCTTGGGAACTTCCTAAGCCAGAGGCAGGATCTCTGGATTTTTCTTCCTGAGTTTGCAAACCTAGCCCAGGATCTGAAGATAATACACACAGTAAGCCACCCAACCATTTCTACACAAGCATAAGGAGAAGGGACATCTCTAAAGCATATCAGTGTCAAGACTATCCAGTAGAAAGCTGAAATTTTATCTCACCATCTACAGCAGCAAGTAGTGACAATTCTGTTCAAAGATCAGGATGGCTAAGGCATGTGCCAGCTAAGGCATATTAAGCAGCATCCAGGCATCTTTTACTAAATGGGATTAGTCTTTATCTTGCTCATAAATTCATCTTTCATCTTCCAACTGGACAGAAACAATATAATCTAAACTGGTGTCTTTAAACAGACTAAATAAAGTAACATCAAAAACACTTTGCATGAATTTGGGAATAGGAGAGGGTCACAACAACATGAAATAAAGATCAAGTAGCAGTGACTAAGAGCTGAGAAGAAAGTAACTCTTGAAAGGGAGCATATAGAATATGCTTGACTGCTTGCAGTTTGGCTGAGACAGGAAGTCTTGAACAGAAATTATTTTCCACAGTAGAGCCACTCAACCACAAACCCACAATGAAATTTCATTAAGACATTACAGCCTGGCACTGTAGGAGAGATAATGAATGCATAAATCAAACTTATCAGAGAAGGATTTTGGCAAAGGCAAGATGAGACTCATCATCTTAAAAAGCTATGTCAAAACCCAACAAAAAGCTGAAAAAATTGCTCATGTTTCAACTTAGATAAAGTTATGACAAAGTACACTTTTTTCCTTCTAGTAAAAACATACTTCTGAATAAACATGTTTTTATAACAATCAAATCAGTAACTGTCCCTTATCTGCCAAGAAACGAACCCGGGATTCTGTTTTTCTTTACACTTGCATCTAAGGAAACATCTAATAATTCACTTTGGATCCTTGATAAAATCAAACAGCCCTACAATTCAGCATGCAATTAAAAGAGCCAGCTCTTTTCCCAGTATCTTTCCTGAAGCATGTAATTGAGTTGGTACCCAATTTCATAATTAGTGATAATGTTTGCAAAATAGTTATTTTCTCCGTAAAATGACCTGAAAATGCAATCTACTTTTTAATCCAAATACTGCTCCTTCTAGTTTGTCACATCCAAAGATTCTGACAGCTAACACAGCACATATGAACTACTGGATGTAATGCCTGCTGCCTGCACTACAAACGAAGAAGATATTTATATGTATTACCCTTGATCAGAGGTGGTTAATGTATGGGTTCATCAAAAGTAGATGGGTGGGAAACACTCAAACCCAAATTCACCCCATTTCCAACACCAAAGACTATGGCAATATTGACATTACTCAAAGATGGGGCTTTTAGTTTCACAGTCCATCGCCATCTATCCCAACAATGGATCTTCATCTACCTTTACTCTTTGCTCATCTGCCAGGGCAGCAGAATTATTACTCAGAAAACTGGGATCAGATAAATAAATGGACAAAAAGTATCATACTTGCATAGGAGGAATAAAAATTGGCTTCCTCCCCAATTCCAAGTACTTCAGAAGGTCTCTTCATCACTAAAGAATCTATTCACAAAATTAGGCCTCAAGAGCAGAAAGCCAGGGCATTCTATTGCAAAATTAGAAATTGCATGCAGAGGAGAAAATGCCCTTGGTCATTACAAGACCTGTGGCCTTTAAGGCTTGAAGCACAATGTGGCTTATGCACCAAGAAAGCTCTGTCAAATTAACTATGCAGCCATTTCTTAAAACCAAGAAGTTCATTATTTCCTTGATACATTAAAACAGAAAGATCTACAGCTAAAATAGGAACACATTCCCCAAACACAGGCTTGGAAAACAATGAATAAAACCATAAAGTATCTTGGGTCTTCATGCTCATCTAAGAAACATCACTAGATTTTTAAAAAAATTTAAAAAAAAATCAATCAGAACAAACAAGGATAGCATTCACAGACGTCTGCACAATTAAAAAAACATCATGAGAATACCACTGCAGTGGTTTTCAACATAGCAGATTAGATACACACTGGTTTTTAATAGTTCTAAGTTACTCCTTTAAATCCATCTTCCTACCATCTACCCTGTTAGATATAGAAGTCCCCACAGAATCCACACAGGACAGATCAATGGAATATTTGACTACAAAATACATTCAGTTTAATCTGTAGCCATGATCAACACAATACAGACAATCCATCCTTCAAAAAATCACCTTAACCTGCTCCAATTATGAGAAACAAAACATTCAACAGGATTTTTCCCTTACAACAAACATTGGTGAATATACAGATGCTTGTAAGCTTCCAACAGACAGGCTGAGCTCCAGGGTTTCACAGCCATCATTCCCATCTCCAAAATGATAGTTGAGCTTTGGCACTAGAACATCCCTTGCAAGTAGGTAATCACATACTGGTACAATGGATTGCAAGTGTGTGCTCTTTCACATTCTATTATTTCAGCTTCAGCATCAACGAGAGCAATCTGAATGCAACACAAAGGTTAATTCAAGCAGAAAAGCAATCTGCTGTTTTCTGTATTTCCTATCAGGATTCAATAATGACTTGCTGTCACCAACACAAGTCTTTCTAGATCACAGCAATGCTACAGGAGTTCAATATTCTATTACCATACCCTATGGCCACAAGTCAACATTTACTGCATATTACATATTTGCACTTAAACAATGACACGGTATCAGAAAAGGTTAGCAGTGAACTTCAGGAAAATAATATCACAATCATCATAGCAGCCACAACTGCAAAGCATTCTTTTATGAAGAACGGGATTAGAACCCCTAACCTGATGGGTTTTACATAAGAACTTACTGATTGATATTGTAGTTGCATGTTGTTTCTGTCTGGTAGCTAAAAATCAGATTTAAAAGTGTCCCACACACTGTGGCAGCTCTCCCCTCTACCATAATTCATCACACACTGAACCATGCTGATGAAAATGTTTGTGTGGCTATTCTATAAATATCAATGAAGAAAAGGAAAGCAATCTATGTTTTTTAATTAAAAAAAAATATATATTTGCAAGTCTGGATCATCTCATTAGTTGGTTTCACAGCATAGCTGTGAAAAAAACAAACAACTAGCCTGAGGGATTGAACAGGTCAGGGTCAGACAGCCATGCCCACTAGGAAAACAAATGTAAATCTGTACCAAAAAAAAAAACCCAGCAAAAAAAACCAGCAAGAAGTAAGGGGTTTGTTAGTCTTAACACAGATAATTCTTGTCACTATTAGAAAAGATCCATAACACAAGTGTTAGGAATGGCTCAGAAATTGTCTCAATTTTTAGTTTTATTTTTTTTTTTATTTCACCAGAGTTCATATACTAGAACTGTAAGTCACATCCATATTTACATGAAGCCATCTGCCCAGTTTGGGTCTAATACACCCTGTAAGACAGTGTAGTTAAAAATCTGCAGGACTGCTCTAATTATAACTGAGTTTTCACTTCACATTATTCAAACCTATGCTTTGGGGCACACTGGGTCAGGAGAGGAAACTTCTCATTACTTGCAAGTTTTTTCTCAAGTTCTTCCACAACTGGCTCTCTAAAAAATTCTCCAGTGGGAGTCTCTAGGGGTACAGGCAGGTAAATGCAATCTCCATCCACGGCAAAATTGCCAAGATTAAGAGCATTGCAAACAATCTGCTGAAACAAGTTGAATATGTCTTTGGCTAAGAGAAATCCAGCTAGCCGCCAAGCAAACAGGTAAAAGAAATCCAAGGAAAACAGACACTTGGACCTTCAAAAAGTTCAGACTGCTCCTTTAACAGTCTATGGCAAGAAGTCAAGGCTACAGAGGAAAGATCCAATTATAGACAAAAAGCTGCCTAAACCCTAGGAAGCAATGGTGAGACTTAATAGTCAACTTTCTGCTATAGAGAAGAGTCAATAGTGGAGGTGACCTGGCAGCATTGCTAGGAATCGTTCCATTCAACATCTTCACTGACCTAGATAGAAGGGCACAGTGAAATCCTCCAAGTCTGCAGATAAAGCTAAGCTTTTTCAGGTCAACCAGCTGCAATGGCAGAAACTGAACTCTGGCATGCCCTCACTAAACTGAGTAAGTAAAGTGCCAGAGATGAGCTTTAATGCAGAATACAAACAGATCTATGAAAATAAATAGAAGGGGGGAAAAAAACAAAAAACATATTAGGCTTCCATACTGAATTTATGTCTGGAGTTTACAATTCAAAGAAGTGATCCTGAAGCCATCATTGACAGTCCTGAAATTACAGGCTCACTCTGCAACATGGACTAAAATGTCATCGCTCTGGAAGAACTCAGAACAAGGCAGAAAGTAATTGTGTTGCTTTGTAAAAACTTACTGTGCTGCCCTCTTAAGAACCAAGATGTGGAGACAAGAATAGCATATGAGCAGGGCAAAGCAGAATTGTAAAGGGTATAGAAATGGTCAATTAAAGGATTAAAGATAGAGCAGCTGCCTTGGAAGAAAAGACTGAAGAGGCTGGGGCTCTTCAATCTGAATGCAAGATGATGGGGGTGGGAGGGTGCCTACTTGAATGGCAGTATATACTTGATGGCAGGAGGTAAGATCAACAGAGCTGGTAAAGAGCTTTGGAAATCTGTTACCTCAGGATTGTGAGCAGATACTAAAGGGAGCAGACAAGGATGCAGCCTCTAATGTTCCCAGTCTGATGACTGGATCCTAGAAAAGTGGGAGGACAGTGAGTCATAGAATGGCCATGCTCACTTGTACTCCTTAAACAGCAATGTGACTGTCTCGGTGGAAGATCGCATATTTGGCTATACAAACACCAAATACCTGACTCAGTATGGGACTTCCTACCTTCTAAATCAAAAATGGAAAAGAAAATGTTAATATGAAATATTTCAAACTGGCTTAATATACCAGGAAAACTTACTAAAAGACGATTTCACGATCTAGTTTCATTGTATTCTTACAAGGAGATGGGCCTGAGAAAAGTACAGATTCTCAAGTAGATGTGGTGAGGAGCCTGGTTTACAGGATAAAGAAGAATGAGAAGGAAGACACAAAGCTTAGTTATTTCAATTACACATTACTCTAGATACTTAAGAGTCAAGAAAAGCTTGCTTCCCAAACAGCTACACATCTCTGTGCCACAGGCTCCACCTCTGAGAGCTTCAACATCAGCAAAGGCAGCCCAGGTTAGAAGTGGGCTGCCTGCTCCCAGCTGTGTGACCAACCACAGTTATTGCTCCTTGATGTCATCTCAAGGGAATTCCACCCGGAGTAAAACACACCTTTAAAAGCCTATCTGTTCCTTCATGAATGCCCATCCTCTCCAGGTAAATCTTAAATTAGGAGGAACAAAAATAGCAAGCTTAAAACTGAGTCACTGGCCAGTATCTCAGCTATGGAAGTTTCTCCAAAAGAGACAAGGCCACATCCTGCACCTGCACATGTCTGGTTTCAAGCACTAACAAACAAAGCAGCCTCACTGGTGTTCCCCTGTGCCTTCGAAAGGAGTGCCACAGAGCAGGGAGGTAGTGAGGCTCTCATCCTAATTTCTGCTTCTGAACAGATCTACAGCCTGCTCTTCTGACCCAAACCTCTGTTACTGGGTCCTCTACTGCTGGGCAGAGCTGTCTCCTCCTCTGGACTGAGTTTCAGAGCAGCAGTACAGGGCCAGCACACCTTAATATTACTTTTATCTTGTTCTTTACAAGATGGGGTGAAAACAGCCTTCAATACTACGTGATGCTGTGATGGATAGCATTAGAAGGCACGCCTGGAGCACCCCACCCCTTTTCCCCTTGAGACAATAGCTTACAATAAACTCTTACCCAGTTGCTGAGCTGACACCCAGCAACACAGACAGATCCTGAATGAGTGCCTGCCCTGATCAGCCGTGCTGGATGTGAAAACAGCTGCACTTTGTGGGACTGAGCAATTCAGTGCAATTCTTGCCTTGGCTCAGCGTCCTTAACCCTGCTGGAAATGGATTTCAGTGACACTTTCCAGGGCCTTGGGAAGCTGTGGGGAGACCAAACCGTACCGGCAGAATCTGCCACAAGACCCTGCCCTCTCTCACTCCATTTGCAGACTGTGAGGAACAAGCATCCACGGCAACAACAGAGAAACTGTAAGAAAAATTACTGGGGCCTTTTCCATGTCTTTAGATTCTAGTGAAAGAAATCACCCATAAGTGCCAACAGAGAACTCAGACTGAAGCTCTGTAACCACAAAGAACAACCACTTGCTTAGGAATAACAGCACTTGTGAATACCCCAAACACTACAAAGGTACTAAAGACCAAGGGTTTCATCCCCACTTAAACATTGACAATTAACTGCTTAATTGTCATTTTAAGCAGTTATGAACACATCCACACATTTAGCAACAAGCAGGTATAAAAGCAACAGGTTCTGTTTTACTAGCAAATTAAATTAGGAAAAGTGTTTTTTTAAATAAGTCCATTTCTCTCCATGTATTTAAACTAGGGTACCTTGGAAATCCACAATTCTCAAATATTACACTTCATATAATTATGATAAACATCCTTTTTAATATCTTTGCTCACCTTGCACTTGGGTCAGAAAAGAAAAAAAACACCAAACTAAAGTCAACCTGACCTATAAAAGAAAAATCCCAGATGACAATACATTAAAATCCACTAAATAATTCACTAACTGGTATCAATTTAATTTGTTTTGCTCCAATTCTGCTGCAAAATTTAGATTTAAAACTTTCTGAAAGAGTATTTCAAGTCCAAGCATAACAAGAAGTTCAGGCATGTTAAGAGTTCTGTGGAGCAGGATGCAACCTTCCCAAGTCCTTCAAAAGGATATGGATGGAACTGCTATGTTGCAAAGGCAGGATGCAGAGAATACACTGTTCAAAAGCCAATTTAAATCATTATCACTGAACACAATAAAAGCACCTTGAAGAAATTAGGAGTTTATGTTTGCTCCACAAGTTACACAGTTCTTCCAATCCCCAGGACATTAAAAACCCCAGTGTTTCAATACATGGGTGTTGAGAACAACATTAACATTATGGGGTTTTGCAATATATCCTAGCCATTCTAAGTATATAATCAGGATTTTCCACACACTAACATTAAATGCTGACTTTACTACACACACTGCACATTTTTATTCTTCAAATGTAAGCAGTTTCCTGAAGACAATGTTTATGATATCACAGTGTGAAAGTCACTGAACCTGTTACCAGAGGCCACCTACATCTTCTGCTTCCATGACTTCAGCGCGTTTTGTTCTGTCTTGTGTTACTTCTGCCTGACCACATATCCTCTAACAGCTAACAGGGTAACTTTTGTGATTAACTCCAACACTTCAATCATGTCCTCTTTTTAATAAAATGAGATAAGTGTATCAAAAATATTACAACAGCAAATGAAAGAGTAGTTTTCTTTTCTATGACAAGGCCAACAGCCTTCTTCCAGCAAACAGGAATCAGCAAGATGATCGATTTCTGCACTATTTTAATCATCACATATTCAACTGGAGGAACTGGGAAGGCTTTCTGTGGTTGTTTAAGCTATATGGCAGTCTATCTATAGTAGCCTTTATTCAGTTAAGTGTACCATAAGGTTTGGAGAAATACTGTAAGTGGTAATTTGGGGGCTTTTCCAAACACAAATCAGAGCAACAAAAATAGAAAACACCAAGAATTACTTATCATTGTAATGGGTAGAGGCAACACATAACAGCAAAGAAGCCCAGGAATTAATATAAACACTGAGATTCTATCAATTAACTGACAGAGATGAAAAAAAAAAAAAAAGTGATAAAATTCCTTGAAGTTAAAAAGGCTACAAAGCCCTATGTTTATTCCTACTACCTGGAATAGGCAGCATTCTTTTTTATAGAGTCTGAAGTTACTTGATCATACTATAAACTCAGCTCTCCTTAAAAGCAACCCACATCTCATAATTAAGCAAGAACCCTGGGGAATACAAAGAGGCTTCACCTTAAAGACAAAAACTTCCTTGTCCCACCTCAAGCCTGTGGAGTGCTGCCATTCAGTTTGTGAACACTTGACAATTCAACAATAGGTACAGCAGGCAGTTTCTGACTGTTTTAATGCAAAACATGGCCAACTAGAGCTCAGCACGTTTAGGTTTACTCTGAGGGCAAGCACAAGTTCAAATTCCTATAAAGCTGCACTACATTTGCTTCACAAATCTGGTGGGTTTACTGAACTTAAACTAAAGTGTATGTTTCAAACACACTTGCATAATGTTCAAGACTAGTTATGTCCATCTAAACCTTACTCTATCCATTGTATCTCTTCCCTAACTTGTATTCCCATATCCTTTCTCTGTTTACGCAAATTGCTCTTCTGATCTATTTTGCTCCTTTCAGCTCTTCTCCTGGCCTGCTTCTTCCCTATCTGTGACTCAGAATTACAGTGCCAGACCCTAGTTTGCTCCTTTCAATTCCCTCAAATGGCAAGTGTATCTCTCTTGGAGCCATATACTCCAATCCATCTCAAGAGGTGAGTGACGGCCACTGACATTATTTCAGCCTTCTTTGCAGCTATACAGCCTCCCTGTGATTAAAGGCAAACTCGAATTTGTGTACCAGATAAATGCACAATCAAATGCTGGTCTGCAGAGTGCTTATCCTGCAGCTGGGAAAGAACTCAGCACAACTCACACTGCCAAACTGCGCCAGGGCGTGCAAACAGCATGGCCCTATTCCCAGCAGAGTTACTGAACATCTACCCTGCTTTACTGCAACTTCATCAAGCAATCACAAATATCCAGTGGCATGGGGACAATAATTATTCATTTTAGGCTTTAAAATCTCCCAGAATTTAAACTCATCCCACCTAAAGGCCAGGGTGCAAAAAATCAGTTCCCAAACCGTAAAGCACTGCAAGGGACACACACAGTTGCTGTCCCCTCACCAGCTCTGCACTCCTGAAACACAGGAGCCAGAGATAACAGACCATATCTGCAGTAACCAGCCTGATGCCAGGACCAGAGAGAAGGCCACCAGCTAGCAAGCTGGAAACTGCTTCACAAAACTAATCATTAGACTGTCATTAAATTAAAATCCAAGTCAGTTTTAGCCTCTGGCTACCTTTTAAAAGGTGCTTCCAACCCCTAAAGGCAAACTATCCAGCAGCCAAGAACCCATTCAGACTGCTGAGATTGGTGTCCTCTCAATTTGGTGATATCTCCAGGTACATCACCCACTGTGCCACTTTGGTATTTGCACGCGTATATGCCTCAAGAGAACACCTCTTTTCTGCAACATATTCTTCTTTCAGAAGTTGAGCAAGTGCTTGTTAAGTTTCCAGAACTCATAGGGAAGTTGAAAGCTCCTAATCCAAGTTTATGGGAGCAATTATAGCAGCTTTGAGTGTCATTTTTAATGCCTTCAGCCTAGATGCTTTTTTAAAGGATGGACTAGGAAGCACTGAGTAAATTGTATCTCTGTACATCAGAAACAAAGCAACTCAAAACATTTCTATTTCTTGCAGAGCCAAACACTTTATCTTTTCCCATAAGGGATACTAAATTCTAGAACTATTTCTTCAAGTACTCACCCATACACAGTTTTCATTTCATCCTGAAATACACACAGCTGTTAAAAATGTCTTTATAATACAGACAAGTTTTCACTAAAAGGCTCATGCACTACACTGTCATATCACAATTGCAGATCTGCCTTCCACTTATCACAGCATTCAACACCATATAAACATCACATAAAACATACAAACATGAACTATAGGCACTTAAGAATATCAGGAGAATGAAGTATAAAGTAAGAAAGAGTATCACCTGCACTACCTCCCCACTCTCCAGCTACTTGCATGGAACAAATGTTACTGCTTAGAGAAAACACTTAACTTCTGTGTGTGTGTCTAAACTAAGACAGCTTCGCACTTCTAATTGGATTGGGATTTGGAGATGTGGCAATTTGGAAGAGGGAAGCTGTTTACTTCAGTGGTGGCAAATAGCAGAACTTATTGTGCATCATTTTTGGAACTGCTTGCCTAATTTCAGAAATCAGCTTCTTTCAACTGATTTTTCCAAGCTGGGTGTAGTTACAGTAAATGCTACACCACCACTAGCACAAACTGAAGAACGTGAGCTTTAAGCAAGAGCTTTCCAATTCTTCCCTTTAAGTACAAGTTTCAGCACACATGAGGTGAGTGTCTCATGTACATAAAATTACTTTAAATGCTAACTTTCAGCTGGTCTGTGCTAGGCTTGATATCCACCTGGCAAAGGAAAAAGCTAAAAATCAAAATGCCCATAAACACCAAAATCATTTCCTTCATAAAAATAACTCCCAAGAATTCTTTGCAGTTATAAAAAAATTAACTTAATATTGCTGCACCAAAAGTCTATCAGACTTTGAAATGCTGTTTATTACACCCTTAAACTAGTCACAAAATATGACTAGTACACACAAAATACAAACCACATATTTTAATTAGGTCATATACAGACAGAAGTATCTGACTAGGCATCATGTCTGTATTTAAGACAATCTCTAAATATAAAACCTGACCAGAAGTTTCTACACTCAGCAAGTCAATTGGTACACCAGAATAGCTGCTCTTCCAAGAAAACTCCAGGTACAAATAAGCAGCTGCCAAGTACAGCTCACCACATACCAGGGCTTGTCTGAAGCCGGTTTACCTATTCCATTATCTTAAAAAGCAATGGTAATGCCAGCAGAGATCTCTAGGCACTGCCAGGATTTCTTTGGCAAGTACACCCATCTTCCATCGCCCTCCTTTCCTTAGAGTAGACACAGTTTGTAATCAAGTGCAATCTTCACTGGTCCCTGAAACAAACACTTCACCCCCATTTGTTTGTTGGAACACATAGAAAAAAAAAAAGAAGGAAGTGTTATTAACTGAATGAAGCTGAAGCCTTGCTGTTTTGAGTCATAACTATAGACACTGACTTGCAAAAAAACCCCTGTCTTTGCTGTCTCTGGTTTTTTCAACCAGCAGTATGAATGCAACATGAAAAACTGTTTCAATAGTGTTTTCCAGCCCCTGCCATGATAAAACTCAGCTCTAAGCAGTTTTAACCTACTGTCACCATCATATGATGCAAGTGATCTGCACACAGACCTGCATCTGAAAATCTGACTGCAGGTTTCCATCTAAGGAAGGAAACTGCTACTCAAGGAAGGATGTCTGCCAGCCCTCCAGGACAAACATACAAGGGCCTTTGGTCTTGAACTATGCTGGGTGTGGCTAAACAGGGCTGCTAAGGTGACCTAATACTTTGCTGTCATCAGGAGAGGCACTCCTTTCTGCCCTCCCTCTCCCCTCAGCCACACAGTCTGTCCTATCCCTTGTCATCGTAGCCACAAAAATAAGCCGATTCAACTCGCTACCCCGGCAGGAAACTGTTTACTCTCAGAGTTAACTTTCTGATGAAGCAAGTTCAGCCAGCTCGCTGTGTGGTCATTTAAGCTCCAGTGAGACTGTACAGGAAGGAGTAGGAATATGGCCAGTAGTGGAAGTCTATTTTGATAGCATGAGAAAAATCTGCAAATATAAATATGTATCATTTACTTCAAAGGGTTCAAAACCAAATAAGGGCATTTCTTGACCTACCATACAAGTTACTGCTACTATTTGTTGTTCACAAAAACTCACTGAACAGAAAATGCAGAAGGTGGCTCAGAATCTGTTACATAATGCCATTGATTTAGAAGAATTTCAGAGGTAAACTCAAATAGGCTCTGACCTGGGTAATTCTCTTAGAAAAGTAATTTCTAGGCCCAGAGGTGTGCACTGTGAGTAGAACAACCATTACAATAGCAGCTTGTAAATTCAATGCCCTCTCGAGGGCATCCACTTATTTGGTCACCACTTCTTAGAAAAATAGAAGAGCCTAGAAGAACAATCTGCTGGCTGGCTCCCTCCTGTCTCGTAAGCAAGGTGCTGACAGAGAAGCAGCTAATTATTTTGTTGTTGTAACTTATTTCATGATAATTCACTGATTCCAGTGGTAGCCAGCTCATCCAAATTGACTTTATCTTAAGTTTCACATCAGGTGTTTTGTTACAGATATTGTGACCAAAATTCATTTGTTCAAGTGATGAAAATCTAGCCTTCTATTATGTGTGAGTGTGACTCATCCTCGAGTCGGGATAGACACCATTTCTCATAATCTTTACTTGAAGTGGTAAACAAGTAGTGACAAAAACAAGAGTTACAGCCAATGTATCACACAACAGACTGCACTGAAAGAATGGCATCCCACACACTTTACAAATAGAAACAAGAAAGGAAACTTCATTAGTAACAACAGAAGCTGATGTGCAAGATGCCAAGTCAACAAAGGAAAGCTCAGTAGCCACAGTAGTGATACCTGGAGAGAAAAAGGAACAAGTTTTGTAGAAGGCAGACAGAGAACAATAAAGGAAAACTAAGAGAGCAAATTGCCAAAAAGGAAAATGAGAATATGCTTACAAAAGGAGAAGGAGAAAAATAAAATGCCACATCCCTTATTAAAGTTTTAAAATTCAGTAATGAAATTACTTTCAATCAACTGGCAAGAAATGGTTACTTAGACAAGGAAGACAAAATGAAAACTACCATGCCTAGCAAGACTGAAAACACAGAACAGATGAAAGGGACTGAGCAGTCAGACTTCAAGTTCAGATTGTTGATTCAATTCAGATTGAGTTATATTGGCAAATCTGAGTAGGGAAAACCTCTGGCTTGAAAGGAACTCACCCAGACTTCTCAGCACTACACTCAAAAGATTTCTTCTCTCCCATAAACAGAATAAAACTAACAAATGTACAAGAGAAGAGGGGAGGAGACCACAGACATAGACTATGAAGTAACTGTACTCAGCAGGGATTCACGAGCAAGGAAAGGAAGAGGATGTTTAGTCACTACCTTCCAGAAGGTACTGAGATGAAGCTGCCCTACCTCTTCCTACCCAAATTACTTCAAACTTGTATAGAACAATGCATATTGGATTACAGTGCTTCAGTACTTAACTAAAAAGACAAAAAGAAATTGTTATCCCATATTATTTATGAAGTATTTTCCAGCTACATGATAACTTTTAGAAAAAGTAGATCTGTATAAATTTCAAGCAGTCCTTGGTAACATCCCCTTGGCTTTACAGAGAAGTCCCATAGAGCTATGCACATTGCAAACTGTACCTCTGACCTCAAGGGGAAGGACTGGAGCATGGCCCCAAAAAGGATTATATCCTGGCAGCGTCCTCCTGTCCTGGTACAAGAGACTTTTTACTCCCCCCACACGTTACCACAGAAACTGGGTCCTAAGTACAAAACACTTACAATCCACACTACAATTCCCATCCCAAAATCTTATGAAGGAACAGTCTCAGGTGGACGGTGACTCTCTCCTTCAGAAAATGGACATGCAACAACCCACCAAGTAGAAATTTTGTGATTTAACTTACTAGAGACTAGCATGCTGCAGCTTTCCATCTGCACAGTCACTCTGAAATAGTTTCACTGTCCTGTATTTACTTTCTTTTCCTGTGGCTCTGAATGAACAGACACAACTACCAAAATGCAGCATTTCACTCAGTTGACCTGCAATGGTTGGTCGTGTGTCCATACCCTCAGGTCCCCATCACTGCAATACACAAGGGCTTCATAAACTGTAACTGGCCTCAGAATATCTGATAATACAGGAAAAAGCCATTCATCAATTGTTTGAGTTGAGGCACTGGACAAAACACTATTTGCCTGCATCAGACAGCAGTATTGCCTGAACAGTAAGAATCCTACCATGGATAAAATCACAAGGTCATAAAGGCATTTGACATTGGTATAGCCAGTTCCACATGGAATGAGAAATTGCATGAGAGATAAAGTTTCTCTATACTGACACACTCTGACCACACCAGAGTTTTCCTTAGCATAGGTACCACTCCTTAAAAACACAGAGCTAGCAGGATGGCAGCCAGGCACACAGTTTGCTCAGGGCCCCAGGACAGCAGCAGCAGGAGGTGGCATAACAACCCAGACCTCCCAGCTTCCATGTTTTCTTCACCTGCAAAATACTGCTGATGCTCTTCACCCTGTTCTCATTATTTTCTTCCCTGTCAGGATGACAAGAACCAAAGCTTGCAGAAACTCTGCAACCAAGCAGTTGTTTAGAGTTCACCTCACAACAGGCAGTTCCACACAGGAGTACTATGAATCAACTTTCATCTCTCCACTATTAATGAAAACCTGTCCTGTGACTTAAAGCAAGACTAAAAACTGGGATAAAGACAGCAAAAGTAAAAACTGGTGAAGACCTTGGGACTGAACTGAAAACCTCACACAGTGAGCTGGTCCTTCTGGCTGACAGTTTCTTTAGGAGGCAATGTTCCATGATAGATCCATTAGGAAATGCTTGCAAGGCACTCAGTGTAATGACAGGGATTAAAATATGACTTGCAAATTGATATACTGGGTAAAAAAAATAAACTTTTGCCTTAAGGGACAAATTATAAGCGCAGTTCATCTCTACTTTTCTGTGTCTGAGTATTCTACTCTGTTTTTTTCTGTAGATTCAGAATCTTGGTTACCCTACTGCTCTTAAACTGGTTCCCTGAGCTAATAAAGCTCATTTAGTCACTAGTTTGCTCATGTGTTTTTCCTCCCTACCACAAAAACACCTGGACCTCACTGTTCATTATCAGCCTAGTCTGACAGAGCAGAAATCTCAGAGACCTTTTGGATCCCCTGTCAATCAGCAAACCAGGAATGCTCCCACAGCTCTTTCATCCTGGTTGGCAGCAGGAAGCCAACTGATCAGTATACACATACCAGGAACCAGCAAAAACAGGCTCTGCTCCAGACAAGTGAAGGTCCATGCCTTCTCTGCCTGTGAGAAGATAAAACCAAGGTCACCAAGTTACAGCATATAAATAAATAAGACTGGGCAAATCCTTATAAAGGGGGCATCACTGGTTCCAGGGCTATGGTGGGTTGACTCCAGCTGGATCCCAGGTGCCTACCAAAGCTGCTCTATCACTCCTCTTTCTTAGCTGGACAAGGGAGAGAAAAAACGGAACTAAAAGCTGACAGGTTGAGGTAAGGACAGGGAGAGATCACTCCCCCATAACTGTCACAGATGTAATAAACTCAATTTGGTGAAAAATTAGTTTAATTTATTACCAATCAAACCAGATAAGATAATGAGAAATAAAAATTAATCTCAAACACCTTCTCCCTACCTTCACTTCTTTACAGGCTTAACTTTACTCCTAGTGTTCTCTACCTCCTTCCCCACAGCAGTGTAGGGAGACAGGAAATAGGAGTTCCAGTTGGTTCATCACCTGTTATTTCTGCCATTCCTTCCTCCTCAAGGAAGAAGGCTTCACACTCTTCCCCTGCTCCAGCATGGTGTCCCTCTCCCTGGAAACAGTCCTCCATGAACAGTCCTCAATGAATTTCTTCTACTGCGCACAGGCTGCAGTTCTTCACAAACTGCTCCACTGTGGGTACCCTCCTTGGGGTCACAAGTCCTGCCAGCAAACCTGCTCCAGCGTGGGCTCCTCTCTCCACAACACAGGCTTCCCACAGGGCCACAGCCTCCTTTGGGCATCCACCTGTTCCAGCATGGGTTGCTCTATGGGCTGCACGTGGATCTCAATGGGGACAATCTGCCTCACCATGGTCTTCATCACCAGCTGCAGGCAAATCTCTGCTCTGGCACCCAGAGCACCTCCTCCGCCTCCTTCTGCACTGATCTTGGTCTGCAGGGCTGATTCTCACATTTTCTCACTCCACTCTACCATTCCTATTGCATAGGTATTTTTCCACTTCTTAAAAATGTCATCACAGAGCTGCTATCACCGTCACTGACGGCCTTGGCCAGCGGCTGGTCTGTTTTGGAGCCAGCTGGCATTGGCTCTGCTGGACATGGGAGAAGCTTCTGGCAGGTTCTCACAGAAGCCACCTCTGCAGCCTCCCTGCTACCAAAACATATCCACACAAACCCAATACAACTGCTCAGAAATCTGTGCCATACAAAACTTCTGCCCACAAACTTCTCAGTGTTTGCTTTGAAGGATTGCAGGGCTGTTTCCATCTACATTTGATTTAAATGTCTTTACCCATCCTGTCTCATGCCATGTGTTTTAATATCTTGACAACACAGGCTTAAGAAACTTGTGAGAGCTGTGTCTTTGGTAGTATGGTCACCCCTGTTTGCACCTGTTTGTGTATGAAGTAGACATTCAGACTGCAAACTGAATTATAACTGCAAGCCAGATGTGGTTTTTTGTACCAGTGGACACCTCTGCCAGTAGCTGCTACCTACATCTATGCGGGACAGGCCATAATAAAAGTAGCGACAAAAAGACATATTACAAAACCATCTGAGGCTATAAATAATTGTAACTCTAACATGAGAGCTTATTTCCAAACCAGAATCTCTAAAGTGGTGTAGTAATCTTTGGGGTTTTTTTGGTGTTTTGTTTTTTTTTTTTTTTTTGCAACAAAGCAAAACAGACTTAAAGCAGACCCATCTACATTAAAGAGATACTTGACCAACCTACCTCAATTCTTCACCTATGGAGAATTCCAAACCACTGAGGACTGACTACTTTCATTTTCTTAATGCTACTGCCACCTAACAGATTTCAACAGCAAAGCCACCAACCCACAAGTGCTCAAGGTTTTCTGGGAGAAATACTTCAGAGACAGGCAGGAACCAACCTACACACAGCCTGGGAAATTTGCATTCACACATGCTCTAGCTGAACACATCACTAAATGGGAAATTGCTCTAAATGAGACAAGGGAATCTTTAGTAAAAAAAAAAAAAAATTCAAAAAAGAAAAAAGGTCAATTTCTCCTAATCAAGAGGACAGCAAACAGAACAAGTAATTTCCTAACCTTTACGTTTAGAACAGACTGCTGCTTTAAACATACAAAAGCTAAGCCAACATGTTTCAAAGTGTTCAAGATCTACAGAACTGGCAATTTAGTTTTCTATTTCTGTCTGCTTACCCTGCTGCTTCTGCCTGTAAACATTTTGTAGGAGGATGTGAAATTCAACAGAGAGGACTCTGAACTATGAATGACTCCACAGTGGCACATTCTTAGAAGTGCGTGGTGGTGCCTATGAGCTCACTCACACATGATAACGTCACTGGTTAGGGTCAATTCAAGACAGCTACAGCTCTACTTGGTTACAGCTGAATGTCAGTTCATTAATGTCAAAGTGCCCTGTCCCCACTTCTAGTGGTAATGTGAAGACAGAAGAAGAAAGAGAAAGAAAGGGGGGAAGAAAAGGAGGAAAAATGTCAATGTTTATGGGGGGAAATTAGGCTATAAGGACACCTGGTAATACCTTCGATTCTTTGCTGGTCCTCAACTTCTAGTAAAAACATGCACTGAACTGATGTCTCTCTCATTAGGCCTAATAGTTTGATTTACCACAATCATTTTGTCCAACTTGATGACTTGAAGATCTCTGTATATGTTACAAAATTTACTCTGAATGCCTAAGTTCTGGATACTTCACCTTGTGAGGTATCTATGCACTAAGTATTTGCTTCCTGGTTTGTATTAACAGAAGCAGCTGCCTGAACTAGTAAATCATAATACAAAAAACATCCCAAGGTCTAATCTACACAGGGCTGAGGAATGAGTAAATTAGGTAAGATTAAAGTAAGATACATTACACACAGATATTCTCATTTCAAATTAGGTATACACGACTCACCTTTAACTATACCTTGACCTGATCAGCCAAGGTCAATGCAATTGCTTTATCTCCACAACAAGGAAAAGGTTGGCTTTATTATCACAGTTAAAAGATACAACCTAATAGTTGAGCAGAACATTGTCTGAACAGATCAGAACAGCTACTCATTTCATAAACACCTTATTAAAGAACTCCTCATTGCTTCTTCAAATCACAGCCTTTGTTGATGCAGTCATCAACCTACATCCTATCTAAGACTCCTACCAAATGAACTTGCTATACATGGCACACCACATCACTAAGGATCTGAGAAAGAGAAGAGATGCAGGTTTCTCCACCAACATGGTTTTTCCATCAGCTGAAGACGATGTACAGGACTGCTGGCTGCAGAACATGAACCGTAATAACAAGGGACTTGGAACCTCAGCATCCCAAAAGATAGTAAAATTGCAACTTCAGTTTCACAGATGCACATGTGAAGAGATGGAGTGAAAAAAATTGTGACCAAAAAGAGGAACCAACATCTGCTTTTAAATAAAGATGCCATTTTACCCAACGTGTTGCAGTTTTAAGTCAATTAAATCAGTAAAAAAGAGTATCACCTAATCTTTTTAATTCTAAAAGCTATCATTCTAACAACTTTGGTATACCTTGAGTTTTGGATAAGACACATCATATACATCCCACATATTTGTGATACCATTTCTATAAAATCAATATAAAAATGTACACCACATGAAATGAAAGGATGAAATGCCATACAAAACACAGCATCTCAGAAAACCATGGTGTCTTTTGCTCATCAGAAATGCACGTTTACCCAGAGAAGCTGAAAACCTCAACATTGCCCATCTATAACATCAAATCAAGCTAGAATACACAAAAAGCTGCCACAACACCACAAACTGATTTTACCACAAACTCAGGCAAAACACTGGACAGTAGTTGCCATCATTACCACAAGGTAAAAAAGTTTGCAACCATGCAGAGATTTACTGGAGCAGGAGCCTCCCCAGCACGCTGCCAAGCACAGATTAATCCATTTGGTGACCCAAATTCAGGAACAGCTGGTTTCGAGCAAACATCTCTAAGTGCAGCAACTTTTCCTCTGCCTGTAGCAGAGCTTGACTGCAATGAAATAACATTGTCACTGCCGAAGTAAAGCACAGTTTTATGAAAAAAATAAAAACATGAGACCAGAGCCTCTTCAGAAGAATTTCCACAACTTATGAACAAGGTGTTTGGTGTCTATGCAGCTTCCAACTTTTAAAAACTCCTTCAGCTTCAAAGTATGTACTACTGCAGTGAATACTAACTTCTGCCAAAGAGAGCACATTTCCAGCAGCTCCATGGCAATGAGCAACAATTTGACTCAAGTGCCCTGCAAAGGCTTGCAGCTACTGTACAGCAATCCTAGAGATGAAAATCAAATTTTGCACTGAAGACTCATCATGTTATAGGACAACTCTTTGAGAAAAAAGTGTGTATTTTACCTCTTTTAGACCTCAGACTTCCACAAATAGGGAACTAAATCATGAGACAGAGCCAACACAGTAGAAACTTAAATGGAAGTCAAGATTTTATCAACAACTAGATTTGGTATGTAGTTGCCATACAGAGGCTCAAAGAAAATTCTTCAATACTCTGGTAACACCAAAGGTGACATCTAGAGCTATTATCACAACATAAGAAACAACTCTTAAGAAGTAATAAATACATACATCACAGCTCTTTCCATCGCAGAAAATTCAGCGCACCATTATTTCAATATTCCAAAGTAACACCAAGCTCACCATGCTTCTTGTTGGAATAAAGCTTCCTAAAGACAAGCTAAATATATTGAATATATTTTTAAAGTTTGAACAAAAAAAAATTTTCTTATTTCAGACATTTAAGCGTATAGCAATTTTTACCATTAAAGCAAGGATTGAACCACTCTGCTGTGTAAATAATCTAGTGTTGCCTCAACAAATTAGCAGTGGCTTTCCCTAAGCACACTGCATGTTCTGAGATTTTTTAAGTGGATATATATTATAAATATGAAAGTAATTGAGTCCTCTGAGATGACCCAAAAAGCCTAACATTCCACATCAGCCAGAGACCCCAGTATCATGGTTGTTTAAGAAAGTTTACAAAGTTCAAATATATTTGCATTCTTCCTGAGTTGCACAGAAACACATGAAACCCCTCAACCCTCTAAACCATAACTTAGGCTATCACTTCAGACACCAACGTACCAAACAAAAATCTCTTATCCTACAGATAATCACTGACTCGCAGAATCACTGTTTTTTCCAGTAATACTGTACCACAATGAAGAATGCTTGCTATGGCAATATAACTATACTTCCTTTGGGAAGAGAGGAAAATAGGAAATTTTGAAGGCAGGCATTTTTATTTAAGTACAGTTTTAGCCTCATATTCAGAACAATGGACTGCAGCCAGATTATATTTCAAGGAATTCTGAGTAGAAACATGCTATTTTTTTTCTGGAAAACAGTAAATTCTGAGCCCTGAACCACAGCCAAAAACAACTCTAATTTGGGTGTATACTGGGAGAAGTATGGAGGCCAAACAATTAGTTTGAACACACAAGGAGACATGAAGGCCAAGATTTTGAGGCAGAGGGACACACAGTCCATGTGCTCTTTACTGCTTCCAACCAAGATCAAGCAGCTAGCTAGCTCTTACTGGAAGGTATTCAAAGAATAAAATGCTTATCTAAAATTTTATATTTTCAAATGTCAACCAATAATATTAGAGTTTTTATTTCTTTGGCTACAATTTTTTACATAAAAATCCAATTCAGAGCCCAGTTTGTCAGCAAATAAAAAGCAAAGCATACTCACAACGTTAGGCCAAAATAAACAGTTCCTTTCCTAGAGTGTAGATTCACATTTTAAAGATAGACACAGGCAAAATTACCTCAATTCCTCTTTTGGAAGCTACCAGCAAGAAATGTACTCGGAGTCAGAGGAAACCAAGGAGAGCCACATTTGGCCACACACAAAATTCTAATGCAAAATTTCTCACCTCCACAGTAACTGTGGTTATTTTATGGCCTCACTACAAGGTAGAACAACACTCTCAGACATATGCAGCAACTTAAATGCCTCAGCACCTCAGACTGCACGTGCAGGATTGGTGAACTAAACTAGATGGTTCTACATCAAAAAGGCTAAGCATTTTGGTTTCCAAAAAAAAAAGAAAATTAAAAATCAAACCGAAAAACCACACAATAAACAAGAAGCTTTAAGCCAGAGTTTAGAAGTTCAAGGCTGTTTACATCCAGTTATAAACTACATGTGACTGCACTGGAAGTGGCTGACACCTCATAACCAGAAGTCATGACCTGCCAGGCTTCATCGTTTTTGCAGGGTTCTGCAAAGAGCTGAGCAAACTTCTTCTCAACCCTGCAGTGATCAAGCTACTTCAAATGACCAAGTGATTACTTTGTAAATACAATTAATTTCACTGCCTGCAGTCTTGAAGCTTCACAACAACCAAGCGTGCAGAAACATCCTCAAAGAGCATATCAAACTGGTGCTTCATTTTTGTGTGTCCCAGTTTCTTTTTATCTCCTACAAACAAAGTGCACACAATTCTGGATTACTTGATAGGAACAGAAAAGCATGTTATTCTCATGGAACAGGCAGATTTACAGCAAGAGCTCAGTGTGTTCCTGGTAGGTCTTCCCAGTGCTGCTATCTGGTAGCATCCTGTAGGATCAGAGGCGTCTGTTCCAGCAACAACACCACTGTCACCAGACTGGCTGAGGCACTGAGCTCAATCATCCAAGGACAACACGCTCCATGTTACCAAAGGAACACAACAGCAGCAGAAATTCCTTGTAATGATCGCTCTGAAGCTGTGCTTACCCGTTTAAGAAATGTCACTTGGAGAAAGGAAAACCACGACAAAATCGACAACCGTGAGTTTAGTCAAAATGTTCAATACAAAAGAACCATGGCAAAAAGAGTCAGAGAGAAGAAAGAATACTTAATAAAAACACAAACTGGTACATGTCAACATTGCATTAAAAATAAATAAAGTACAATAAGCACACACTTGCATGCACTTTTATCCAAGTCCACCAGAACTTGAAACAAAGGAAAGTTTAGTGATCCAAACAAATGCTCATCAAGGCTACCTATGCTTGGAAACAGCACAAACTGTATTGGATGTTTTACTATTTGATTACAGACCCTGCCAAAATTAATTTCTGGTGCTCTTGTCTGGGCATATAGCATGCTGAACCTCCTTACTTGCAGAAGAATTAGAAAACAAATTTTCATAATCAAACCACATTGAACACTAACAATCTTAACTTGTCCAAGATTTTTGCCTAATGTCTTGGGGAAAAAAAAAAAAAAAGCTTTCTAGAAAAGGTTTTGCTGTTAGTAGGTCAGGGATGTGAGAACCATAAGTGGAAATAGGTTAGGCATTCTGACCAAAACCAGTTTTGGTTTCAATTTTTTCCCCTTCACAAAATCCTTTGAGAAAACAGGTCAAGATCAGAGAAAGAAATCCTCTATCCACATTTAGAATACATTGTTTCACTAAAAGCAAGAAGAGGCACTTAAAAATTTATTACCAACAAGAAGAAAAAAACAAAACCAACCAAACAAAAAACTACTAAGGAAAAAAGTGGATGGAGAAGTAAAATTTTGTTTGAAATAGAATTCAAGTAAGTTTATCTAAGTGCCCTCATTTATAAGGCTTACAACTGTGATAAGGATGTTCTGCACAAAATCTGACACGTACTTCCCAAAAACCGACCAAAAACCAACAAACAACCAACCAACCAAAAATCAAAACTTAATTATGACTTCTAGGTATTCTCCAATACATTGAATTTGTACATAAATACTCTAAACACTGAATTTCAAAGTCCAAGCTGTCACAGTGATAGCTTACAGAAGGCTGTTCTAACAGTATTACCCCATTTATCTCAGGAATTCCACAGAAAATCAACTGTAATATCTTAAGATTCAGGAGGTAAGGCGTGCCTACAGTACTTTCAAATCAACCTGGTTTCCACTACATTTTAACATGCAGTACCAGTCAGTACATTCTCTCATGTCATACACTACCTCCAGCTCGTGTGTAAATGTCAAATGATCCAAGCTGAACCAGGCTGCACAAGCAGTGACAGTGAAAAGCAACCTTAACTTCAAGTGATACATGTTCCTTGCAAAATACTCACTCAGTCCCTAACGTGGATTGCAACCAGAACACCGGCAGCATGGACTTGAAAATTATCTGTGAACATTCCTAATATACTAGAGGCAATGGCAAAAAATATTAATGCCCCTTCAAGAATGGCAGAAAAGTTGAACTAATCACACAAATTCAATACAGGGTAGAGTCCATTTTATTTATTTTCTCCTAATGGAAAAAAATCAAGAGAAAAACTGGTGTTACTCTACAGACAAAATTTTTTTTGTCTGTAAATTTGTCTCAAATCCTAAACAGGAGAGAAACTGGAAAACAAGTCTGCTGGTATAGAAAATTCCTAAACTCAATTCAAGTCAAGACAATTCAACATCTGATAAAGCTACATGGCTGCTCTAGTCACTACTAGCCACAAAGAAACATTTCTTACATGTTCATGAATAACTAGATTAGAATGTTTCTGTTTATTCACTTTAGCTTTATTCCAGCCACTTTAGTGGTCTGGATGAAGGCACACAATTGTTCTTTAACAAGAGCAACCAAGGCTTTCTCTTCAAGTCACAACAAAGGATGTCTCCATATACACCAGAACGTCCCCCTCAGCACGTCCGAGGTTAGCTTTTGTTATGCATTTTTTATGTTGCTAGTGTTATAAAATCATGAAAACTTATCAGCTTTCACTTCCCATATATATACCTTACAACTACTGTAAAAGTAAAAAATACCTTTTAGGTTCTCAAGTCCAGCAACTTCTTACTGAAGAATGCTATATTTTATAGCCCTGGGTATATACTCCATCAAGAAAAGACTTTAAGATGCATAGCTTTTCTTGAGTAAAGACATTTTTAAAAATCTTTTCCATTGGGTGGGAAGAACAGAAAATAGAGACATTTCAAGAGAAAATACATCCTTTTGTAACTTCAGTGCCGTTATTTTTACACAGGCAGTGTACTTGAGAGAAGTAAAAGCAGTAATTAATGTTTGCTCACTCTGCCCTCGTAGTACTCACAGAGAAAAAAATACCATTTACATCTGACTATTTTGCTAAAGTTAAGACAAAGATCATCAGTTTCACTTCCCGATTCACCTTCCCCCAATATCCCAGCTCATGCTCCAGACTGAGCTCCTCTTTTGCTAAGTCCAAGTAATCAGGTGGGTGTTTAGTTCTCCACATGTATCCCGAGATGCAGCAAGTCCAATTCTGCTGATTTGCCCGTGTGCACTGCAGAACACCCACCACAGTCACTTATCACCCTGATAGCTATTACTGCTCACCTGTCCCACTCATAGCAGCATCCTGGTGCAGAACCTTGCCCAGGCTTGCAGCATATGGGCTCTCCACAGCATGCCATTTCTAAGACACCTGGATTCATGGTCAATGAAGTATTCCTGTGCCTACTGGCAAAAGTAAGAATCTGTCCCATATTAAAGGCTGTTTAAAAACAGAAAAAGGCAAGATGCTGCAAAAGAAGAATATAAATTTTGCTCCTGTACTCAGAATTTTCTTGAGTGACTTTGAACTCCCTATTTTCTTCCCACTGGCAGGAGTTAGAGGAGTGGCTCAATAAAGTATTTCTTCTTCATTCGCCGCCAAGAAAACCGTTCTTCTCTCCTGTAATAAAGTGCTGCTTTGGGGTACACCACATGACTTAGTTAGCATGCTTAATTAAAAACTTCCCAGCTGGATCCACTGATCTGCACATCAATTTTAGTCCAAATCTAGAAACATAGCCCACTTACATATGCTTCTATCACCATCTCTAAAAAGCTACCAAGACAGTATTCAAAAAGTTCTGTTCAAAAAACATATTTAAGACATTGGTAGGGTATGAAACTTTAAACTCTCACTGCTTTCTTTATTTAAACCAAAGGTGCATTGCTGCATTCTTTAGTCCAGATTTTCAAGCTTGCTGTTCCACTTATTTGTTTCCCTCAAAAAAACATTCTTGTATTTGTAAAACAGATTTGCACAGAATTGAAACTCAAAAAAAAACCCCTTCTTGCGAGTGTAACATCAGGTAAACTCTGCCACTGCAAACATTAAAATCAACATTTTCCAGAGAACTCTATTCAGAACTCTGGTTTCCTGCAGTTTCAATAGATACTGAGTACAACAAATGTAAAGGACCAAGAAAGTGACATGTGACCGTTTAAACCGGAGGAGACTTTAAACACAAAGACAAGTTACTAGTATTTTACAAATATAGAAGGGGAGGAATGAGTACTTTTTTCCATTTCTTCTTCATGAGAAAGGTACTTTAATGGTAAGAACTGCATTAACTTAAAATTTCAGTTAGCTCACCAACTGCCTCATACTCGTCTAATACATCCTAAACTCACAACCAATTTCAGGGAAGAGAGGGGATTTAAGCATTTAATTTTATTGTTATTATTTACTTGGAAGACTCCTTTTCAGAAAACTCAATCTGAATGGTTCCCATAACCCAAATAGACCACTTGGTTAGGCTCGACCTTACTTCTTTCCTCACTGCCTTTTCTGATGCCAGGTTACTTTGTTGACTTCTTGTTGCTGTTAACAGCACTGAAGCTGAAGAATGTCAGCAGAAGCATCCCAGTCTCTCACGGCTATCAACAGGGAAGGGGAACAAGGTTTCCACAATACACAAGTTGTAAACTCTTCCATCATTCAGATCATGACAGCTGCAGACAGAAAAAGAACTGTACGCCCCAGCAGTCTAAGCCATCTAAGAGATGGGACTATTTTGTGCATGTTGAAGTCAGATCAAACACTAAAGCACAGCCTTAAGCCAGGCACTGCCTAGAAATGAAGTACGACCATCTCCAGCAAGAGCCTCGCCTGCAGCCAACCTTCTAATCCTTCCATCAGCCAAAGATTTCAAATGGAAAAAACAAAAGGCTTTTAGGACTACTACAGTACTTTAGGAGGACTTAGGTATATACCTAAGGTTAGCGAGCAATCATTTCTTCTCTTTTATTTGAGCAGAATAAAAGGGAAAAAAAATAATTTGACATCTATCAACTTTTTCATATTCAAAATCACATGGAATATGGAAGCAAGGACTCAAGAGGATTTTACAATTCAGTTTATACATTTATAAACTTACATTTATAGTTCAGGATTTCAGCCTTCCACAGTAACTTCATATGTGTAGAAAATAAGACTACAGCTTTGCAAGACACAGAAAAAGCATTTGATTAGTTCTAGTCAAAGTTTCTGCATCAAAAGGGAAACCATATAATGGTACAGATGATTATGATGCTCTTAAGAATCTTTATAGTTTCTTATGTGACAACTCTAGACTTAACAGTTTCACACATCCATCTTACTTGCCGGAAAGCTACATGTACGTCAATTAAAATCCCTAAAAAATCAGATAATAAAGGGACAGAAGGCAAGACTTTAGGAGTCTCTTCAAATCTTTGAATTTTGAACTAATAAAATGAAAATAATACAGCAACTACCTAAAAACCACAAATGTACAAGAACAAGAACGTGTTTTCTTTCTTGGTTCGTGTTCCATGCAACATCTGGTTTCTACACGCAGTCTTCAAGCACTTGTCCCTTTATTGAATTAAAACTAAAGCAATTGCTGTGAATAGACAGTACTTATACATTAATGGATGAATATTCTTCCTACGCTGGCATTATACACCAAAGCAACACACTCTAAGTTGTTTGGAGCAGATAGACACCCCTAACATAAGCTTGGTGCCTATGCAGCCAGTGCAGTTTGGTCCTGCTCTCTGCCTGAAGCTCTGAGCAGTTCTTGACCTGTGCTAAATTCTTTTGTGTTGAAGCAAGAACCACAGGACGAAAATTTGAGGGAAAGCATTGCTTTTCTCAGGACTCACACGAAGCAAGAGCTAGAAATCCCCCACAGAAAGTCAGTGGTTCTCAACTGCAGTACAGGATTACCAAAGAGCAAACTTTCGTTTGAACAATGCTTGTACAAAATAATGAAATTCAGAGCAGATTTAAACCTCTAACTAAAAATACTCCCCAACTGTTTTTCCAAATACAGTACATTTACCTAAACTTCAACACTAAGGAAGCTCTATGAGTGTAGATATTAGAAAGACATTTTTTTTGTTTACAATGAGGGTGGTGAAACACTGAAACAGAACGGTGATGGGTGCCCCATTTCTAGAAACATCCAAAGTCAGATTGAACAGGACTCTGAGCAACTTCATGTTGCTGAAGATGCCCCTGCTCATTGCAGAGGGACTGGACAAAATGACCTCTCTAAGACAGTCTACCTTGCTGTGAAGTGTTAAAGCTGTGACCAGTTTCACAAATCCATATCTCCACATCCACTGCCAGCAAGCTGCCAGTAACACAAGGCTACCTCATCCCAAGGGCAGAAGCAAGAGGATCAGTGTGCTGTAACTGAAATTCATCCCAAGACCATGCAGAAATAACTGGAATGACATAAAGTAATACCATAAGGGACTACAGGCTGTCTTAATTAAAAACCTCTCCAAACTTCTATATATAAACTACCTGGCAAGCATCTTCATTTTTCAAACAGGCACTACTGGGAATCTGACAGCCTTCCCTAATCTATTCCAGTGCTCCTGTTCTTAAGAGTTGACTCAACTAGCTTAATAAGCGTTTGCTACAGTTTAAGCCCACAAGTAGTTTCATCTCCAGTAGGGAAGACAACAGCTTTGTCTTTTCTTTTCAGCCATCTTTTATGTGTTGAAAGAACATTATCAAAAGAAACCTCCCTTCTGCCTCCTCTAAAAAAAAAAAAAAAACTCATCAAAAGTGTTTTCAGTTCTCCCCTAAGGCACTTTTTTTTTTTTAGATCTCTGACCATTTTCCTTTGCCTGCAACTATTCTTCTCCCAGTACAATCACAAAACCAGGTGCTGTACTTTAGCTCATTAGCATGCCAAGAAGTGGGAAGGCTGGCTCCATGTATTTTACATGACATTGCCATCAATACAGTAAGTGAAAGATTTGCTGGTTCTCAGGCATTGGTTGACTCATGGCCACCGTGCAATTATCTGACTCCAGATTCCTCTCTGCAGATCTCTGACTGCCCCAGTTACCCCCAAATCTGTTATCAGCACAGTCAAATCTGCAGTCAAACCTTACTGAAGAATAACAGATGCCATCAGCCCCTCCTACATTTCATCCTACTTGGGGGTACCACCTGGTTAAGATAATTTTGAATACCCACTCCTTAATCCTAGGAACGCCTCTGATAGTGCAATCCACAAAGTCAAAAAATTTTACTTAGATCAGTTACAAAAAAACATTACTACTACACTAAACAAAACTGCAGAAGTCCTGATTCTGCACATCTTCTGGTTTGACACGAATCCTAACTTCAAAGAACATTTCTTTTATAATGGCTGCAGACCTGGTCTTGGACAAAAGAAAGTCATATTTTCTGCCATGATATATAAAGTAGTTAACACTGTGAAAGTGAACATATAAAATATAAAAATTTATAATTTGCAAGAACAGACATACTGGGTCAGATCAAGGCATTGCCCAATCCACTTTCCTGTCTTCGACAGCTGCCATAAGGAAACACCCAAACAAATAACTTCCAAGCCATTAATAGGAGGTATGAATATAGGTATTTGCCTTGAATTACACATATATATATAATGTCATTTATTTTAAGCACATTCAGTAATTTTACCTAACAATAAATTACACAGTTATCCAGCACTATGTTGGTGCCCATATCCAACATCAGTTTAAGGGAACTAAGAGCTTTCAGTTGTATAAAGCCAAAGAAATTAAAATGATGCAGTGACAAAATCACTGGAGCACAAAAACAGTATTCCATAAAAGTAGATATCTGAAGGTTTAAGTGGATGATGTGTTTTTAAACAAGCACTTTCATGCCACATAGCTGACTCCTTTCACCAGCACAATCCATGGCTGATCTCCTTTAAGAAGTTTCATTTATGTGGTTGACATATCCTTTTCTTCAAAGAATAGCCATGGGATGGGTCACTTTGTAAGAATCTGAAGAGCACCATATTTTTCAAGGGAGCATTTTTTAACAACTTCTGGAAGTCTGCAGCTATTTATGCTCGTAGCACAAAGGAGTATTTTTTTTCTTAAATCTTGCCAAGTTGAAGCAAAAGGGATTCACAACTGCACCAGCCTACTTTTCTGTGTCCTACAGAAGAAAACACACTCTTGAACCTTCAGTAGGAACCCCAACTCTCAAGTCAAGACTGCCCAGCTTCCAGTAATGTCACTGTAGTTTCACTCCATTTTTCACATTTGAAGAGTTACACTCTATATGGTCTACCCTAGACATCCAAAGAGGTACATTCCACAAGGGAGAACATTCCAGATACAATTTAAAAATCTGGTAGAATGCTAGAATTATTGCACTAGCTCTTTGTATCTTCATTTTAAAATGGGGGAAAGGTACTCTGAGGTAGTTGTATATTTAATGTTTTATGACTTACTTTCCACCTAAGCACAAAAATTAGTAATACATATGGCAAAGCTGTTTCCACACACAGAATAACTCCAAGTTAGGGTTGAAGAAGTTGTAGAAAACAGAAATGGTCAAATAATCACTATTTGACTCACTGCATGTTTCCTAAGTATGAGATGGTTTCATATTAACACAGACAAAACAAGAAATCAAAAGTTAAACAGCACAAGAGATGTCCAGAGAAATTCAATGGATTTCAATGAACAAATCTCCAGGAGTTCAGAAACATCTGCTCTCTTCAGTGTTAGATGAAAGTTAATTATTCCTCTTGATCTACAAATTCCCTATCCCTTTATTAACCACCTTTCCTGACAAAATCTCGGATATTACCTGAATTTTTATGAGTACTTGCCTTTATTCTCTACTACACTTAGAAATCACAGGGCTTTCAAATACAGTCATGAAAACCTGCATCTGTAGTCTCAAAGCAAAACTGTAATAGCCTGTGTACAGCAGCCTTTGAGAAAGCTGAGTCCTACCCACCAACTTTTGTTCTCCTTACTTCATAAACACCCTGCATCAACGGGCTACTGATATATTTTCCACACACTTCTTCCTCATATTTCCCAGAAAAATATTTTGCATACCAGAGATGCCATCTGTAGCAGCTTTGCTTTGGCTTTGGGGGTTTTTTTCCCCACTAGCATATCTTAATCTGGAGGGTGTAAAGAACTAGACAAGGGCTGCTCACCTCTGCAGCAAACTCCACCAACTTCAGAACTCCACTGGAAGCACAGCAATGCACAAGAACTCTGGGAGAGGTGAAAGCACCAGGGCACAGAGGATTGCACAGAAAGTGTGAGTAACCAGAGCAAGCAATTTAAAACCTGCATCTTACCAGTCCTCCCAGATACTCAGGCAAGAATACCATGAGCACCTTTGCATGTCAAGATAAACTTTTGTAATCATTTATGTAGGGCAGTCTGTAAAGGCTTTAAAGCAGAAGCCTTCACACGTGGCCTAGGTTTAAATTCCAGATCTCAGAACCCTAGATCATCTCCTCCCATCCATATCCTATTTCTGACCATGCATATGTGTGTGCCTCTCTATACTCAAACATACATAAAAAGTAATAGAGCAAAAGGAGCTGCTAGAGGATAATTTAACACAACTTTCCTCAGTTAGAATCTACTGATTATGAAATAGTCTGCCAGGAACTCCTTCATAATTCCATTTGCTGTTCATTTAAAAGAAAAAAGGACAAAATAAACAAAAAACTCCACTCCACAATGTCTGAATAAACTAAAAAACCTGAAAGGCATATGTAGATACTGTATGCTTTAAACTAACACTAGAAAAAAACATTATGTTTTGCAATTATGCCACATAAGAATAAACATAAGAACATAAGAATAACATAAGAATAAAAAATTAAGCTTTCACCAGACATTTTGAAATGCAGTGTCATTGTTTCAGTAAATACTTCGGAAATATCATAATTATTTGAAGTTATGGACACAGCATAAACATTTCTGCACTACTTCCCTTTAGAGTTGCCCCACAGTAATAAATCTTTACAGTCAGTCATGAACTGCTCAAATATTACCATTGAAAAAATAACCCAGGTTATTAGAGAAAAAAACCATAAATCCACAAGCTATTGCTTTAAAAGCCAAGGCATTGACACCAAACAGAAAATGTTGCTTGCTGCCTTGTGAGTATCTCTACCTATCTCCAAAATCCCACAGGCATTTCAAATGTGCCACCTGGGAAAACAGTCACTGTTCTTTTGCTATCAGAGATCCCACGTCACTTGCCGTGCTTGAACCTTGTCAGCTTTCAGGGCCACTGAAAGCCAGCTTCTCTAGCTTCAGTCCACTGAAGTTCAATCTGTCACAAAATAGAAGAGACTTGCAGATTTGGCAGCATTCATTCCCCCAAGAAGATCTTCCACTGGGCCCAAAACATCTCTGAAACGTGCTCTGATCACTTGAATGACATCCAGACATTGCTGCAGGTGAACTTCACTCGCGCATGCAAAGAGTCCATTGAACTCAACTGCCATCTCCATGTCTCTCAAATAAGAATCTACACACACTCCCAAACCAACTCAAGCCCACTGCACTGATCAAGGAAGAGCAAGTTTAAAGTTGGGCTCAACCTAAAATTGACAGTACCTTTTTTTGGGAGTTGCAATTAAAGCTCTCCCTGACCAATATCATCTGAAGTTTGGGTCCACAATTTCTGGAATAATAAAGTTCTCCCACTCCACAGAAGCCTCATGCTTTTGTCTCTACTACATTCAATAGATGTTCTGCTAGAAAATCCAGATAAACAGAAAAAAAAATCACCTAGCTTTCCATGGGCCTCTAAAACATTTCCCCAAGACTCAGATCAGCTCTGCAATCCATTGTGGTTACTAAAGCATATTGGTAAATCTATTCCAAAGTCTCTAAAACTGGAATTCGATTAGGAAGGTTCTATTCTCTGAGGAACAAAGAAAAAAAAACCATTAACTTGTAACTGCTATGGTGCATGACTATATGTACCTGTGGCTCCCAAGGCAGTACACACAATCACAAGTAAGATGGCAAGATTAGAAGTGAAATGGTCAACAGATACATTCTTCTCAAGGACAACACCATTTTCCGCTTCTTTAGGTTTCAATTGGGCGATTGTATATATAAAGAAAATAAAACATTCCATTGAATCACCTGCAGAGAGACTGCCCTGCCAGAAAGCTTTTGTTCTCTTAAGTGAGGCACAAAACATTTTTTCTGATGCTGAACCCCACAAACTGAGGAAATCTATTTATGGCTATGGCCTTCATTCATGGGGATACAGATCTGCGCCAAATGATTCACGTTTACTTGGCCAATATCCAAATACTCTGTTCATTTAGGCTGATGAATTTGTGACCCTTTCCTCCCTCTAGGAAACCCACTCACACAGGTCAATTCATTGTGCTACATTTTTATATAGATACTTAAAACAACTAAGCAGATGAGATGGGGTACAAATAGCATTGTATGCTCTATGTAAATGTTTACATGAGGGTGTGAATCAAAAAACCAGATTGGCACTATCAACTGTGACTAAATAGTTTTCCTCTTTCTACATAGCAAGAAAAATCAAATTTTTCTCTGCAGCAACAGTCACAGTTTATCTTTCTGCAAAACATATTCTTGGCCTGTCTGAAAATTAAACAATTGCCTGCATTCCTGGCAAAAGATATTACTACAAGCTACAGGGCTTGTATCTGACAAGAATTATATTCCTACTAAAAAAGTCAAAAGAGATGATGTGGCTGTAAGAAGTCTGCCTTGGTTGGAAAAATTCAGCTGCTGCTTCCCTTCTGGTTATAACTTCAGAGCCAACTTTTCTCCTTCTAAGTGGTCTGACCCAAAAGACTGGCAATTTTTGCAGCTGAACTCAAATGTTTATGCTCATGCACATACAACAGCACAGTGAAGGGCCAGTATTTCTAAATCCTGTATACTCTCCACAGCATTACTCACCCAGTGGCATCAATGAGAAATATCCTCCCTTTCCCTTTTGATCAGCAGGTCTCTAATTATGATCATCTACTGTCAGGCACTTGGACTACTAAAATGTTTCTCCAGCTCAGTCCAACTGCCTGAAAAGATACGTCAAGCAATGTAACTATATCACTACACATGTTTGTGATATATCAAGTTTAAGAGACATTTTCCAGACATGAAAATACTTTCACCAATGCTACACTGGTCATTATACCCTTGAAAGAAAGAGACACTCAGCCCTATTCAGACATATTACAAAGTTGTATTTTTCTTAGCTGTGTGTTCTCACTTCTGTGCAAGCTAAAGTGAATTTCCTATGGCAGGCACCAAGGCCCACTGCAGCCCCACAGCATTGATCCTTCAGGTAACCTGACTATATCACCCACACAGAAACCCTGGAAATCATCTAGGAATTAATCAACATAGAAGACAACTGGCAGCTCACTTTCACCTGTGCAGGAAGCACTGGCACTGACACACAGTGAACAGCCCTTCCCTCAGATGATGAGGCCAAGCCAGAAAATACACAGCCCTCTGTGCTACAGAGACACAGCAAAGCTCCTGGCAAGGACTGCAGCCATCCCTTCAGAAGGAGCTGTTGCTGTATGGCTTTTGTTAAAAAAAAAAATAAAAAAAGCCCTGAGTTCTTGACATTGACAAGCCATCTTACCACTTTCCTTTCTTCCATTATAAGACAGACTAGGTGAGAACACAAATTGCCTTAAATGCTTAGATCTACTTCCCGTCTGCAAGAGATAAAAGTACAGAGTGAACTGCTTTGCTTTATTTCCTTTTCTGAACAACAGACAAGTCATCTGTGGCAAGAGCACCTAATGAAAAGATTCTTTGATAGCAATGAACATACAAGAAAAATCATTGTCCACTTCTTTTAGAGGCACAGCAGTATGACTTCTGGGCATCCACATTTCTGACAGTTCTCAGAGAGTGATAAAGGACTGCTTTCAGAAAGGTCTCCAACATGGGTTTCTATTGAAATACCATCATCTCACCTCTCCTACTGCCCTGACAAAACATCACACAGCAACACCTATAGGATACAGGATTGAGCCAAACATGCACCATTTTCATAGAAAACACCTAAATAATGACCCTCTCTCTGTGCAGGTAAGCTATTACCTATGGGGGCAGGAAGGATTCTGAAGAGATGGTGAAGGCAAATTGTTGTTATTCAAATCCAGTCTGCAAAACTTCAGGTAGACATTCATTGTTGGCTTCTGTTTAATGAGACACAGCAGCACTGACCAGGAACAGTTGTCTGAGCATGACTATGATGTTGTAGCCATTTCTCACAGACCTGCATCTTGCTACCACATCTCACACCTTTCTCACCTCAAGATCAGATGGCTACAGTGCACTCAAGCAGTTACATTTTAAATCAATTCCAAAAATATAGAGTGGCACAGACCATTATGCCTCCAAATGTCCACCTCCCCCAATGGCAGTATGCAGCACTTTGGAAATAATCTCTATGGAATAAGAAGTGACAGAAGGGAGTCACCTCTAGACAGGGGGTTCTGGTTTTGCATCTGAAGAAAGGGGGTCTGTCCTGTACAGCACACTGTGAGTTTTGAGCCATTATGGCTGGAAGAGTATCTTGTCACATTGTAGATGTTGTAATTGGCATTTATTTTCAAGATACATAAATAAAAGAGTGCCTCTTGGTGCAGCTTTCTGAAAGAAGTTCTGAAAAGACAAATTTTTTAATTTTGCATGGGCTTGGGTATTCTGTGAAGCAGTCAAACTTCCAATAATCTCCTTTTCCTAGCTGTTTGACTTTATAAGTTTTGTTTGTCTTTCAAGGCTGCTCCAGGCTGATGCTCATTAAATTCAGAAAGCAGCCAAGTAACTCCACCAGCCATATCGCTGCTGCAGGAGACAGCCACTTTAGCACTTCCCACACTAGCTATGGGTGACTAAAAGTCCTCAGAGTAAAGTTAATTTTTAAGGTTTTTTTTTAACAAAATCAAAAGGGAGAGAACTCCAGAAAAATATTCAAGTTTTAAGCTGTCTACAGAAACTTCTGGAAATTCAGACTTTTCAATTTAAAATGGGATTCGGTCATTTAAAACAAAAGTACTCCAGTAACTTGAACCAAGAGGCTTCAAGTGTTCTCCAAGCACCTGGCACAGCTGAGCTACTGTGTTAAAATAACCAAGGGGTTTAGCATTATTCATTTCAGAAAATGCTACAGCTGATTGCAGCACAAAGCTTTAACTGCAGCTTTTTGCACACAGATATCCTGTAGACTTTCAGAATCTTCTTCACCCATCCATCCAGTTTAGGAGAGAGCACAAGGTGAGGGAACAGCCAATATCCCACAGATTCATATCATCGTGTAGATCTATGATGAATAAACTGAACACCAATATTGGAAAATTCCTGTATATTTTATCTAAAACATCTCGTAAAGATAGAATACAAAACTAAAGAACTGTCTTGAGGCAGTAGAAGGAAACTCTTCAGGCTGTGAGGTGGTCTTCAGCTTTTCTCACCCCCCTTCTGCTGCTTGTGAAACCTACAAGGCCCTGTCGAGTTAACAGATGAAGTGATACAACACTTCTGGAGCCAGGATGCTCACAGGCAAGGAACACACTCCATAAGCCATAGCTGCGTAAACAGGTGAACAAGATGGTTCCAAGATTGCCAGGAAATACAGGAGGTGAATCGAGGGGTAATACAAGAGGGGAACACCTCCAAGAAGCTGTGTAGGGAAGAGGAAATGCGCAGAACAGAAATAAAATGCTCAACTAGTTAATGGTATGAATAAAGAGGAAAGAGAGTGTCAGCATCAGAATTAAGTACAGCAGAGAGTTCTATTCCTTTTCAGACAGCAAGGCACAACTTTGGGGCACTGTAACATGAAACACTTTCCACTTAGGCACACATGTTCATTAGCTGACCCCCTCAGTGCATTTTCTTTCCAATCTAGGAATGAGTAAAGCTGCTCACCCAGCAGCAGTCAGAAAGCTGGACAGGGCTAGGATGAGCGACGGCCAGACACATAACGCTCAGCAGGCTTCTGGAAGGGAGTGATTTTCCTCTCTCCAGCAAGGAAAGCAGGATGGGCGGCTTTCAGTTTCAGAAACCAATTAGGCAGAAACTGCTATCAAAGCAATAGACAGGGCCCTACCCTAACTGGGTTGAGAAACACCAGGTGGTATTATCTCAATCGCTTTGCCAGTTTCAACAGCCCCACTCATTCCTTCTCGCTGAAGGTGCCCAGGGTGCCCTTTTCCAAGGCTCTTCCCACACACCTACCTGGACACCACGCAGCATTGAACTGAACTGTCACCTAGACACCACTGCTACCTAACAAGCAGTCACTTTTATGTAATGGCTTGTGGAATAGCTACCAGAAAAGCAGCAAACGCACAGACTTTATTCCTTCATGAACTATTTTTAAAGAACCATCACGCTCTGTGTGAACAATACACAGCAATATAGGCTTACCAAGCTATTGTGCCTTCAGGAGATTTTACAATACAGAAAAAACCCCAGTGAACCTAAGAAGAAAAGAAAAACTTCAACAAACCCCAAGTTTGGCACCACCGTAACATTCTTCCACAGAGTCCAAAATGAATTATTACAAGATTGTCCTTTAGATTTTGCAACCAAGGGTATGTGGTCAACATCAGAATTAGCTAAAGCAAATAAAATTGCCTTCCTCACCCTCCAAGTTAACAAATCCTGCATAACCAATTACAGACCCATGACACTCACACATGGAGCAAAAAACTCTTCATGGCAAGTGTTAGCCAAGACATTATTTACTGCAGACCATCAAGACAATTGGCTACAGTTACAATAAGTACTGCTGTCTGCAAGGACTTGGTGTTACTTAAAACACATATTTCCGGGAAGCTCAGAGAACGAAAAAAAAAAAAAAATCAATTCTACAGTCATTAGATGAAAATTTTCAAACTGCAAACTTTGACACTTCTATTTTTATACTGATATTTTTGGTCATGTGTTGCATGACTACTCTTTATATTTCAGGATTATTTTTATCCCATTTGAGAAACAAGGTGCATCCATAAGCAGTGCAAGAGCAACTAGGTGAAGAACAAAAGAAAACTTCAAGCTCCTATCTCTTCATATACTATTATGAGCAGGTTGATAGCATCAGCAAGTGGAAAACTGGCAGCTTAGCTCCCTCCTTTTGAGGGACAGGCTTAACACAAGGAGTACACATGCTTCTTGGTTTTTTGTTCACAGAAAGCCTACAAACCCAGCAACACAGAACCACACAAAGAATACCCTATTTGACAACTATTTCAATGTAGAAATCCATATGGTTGAGTGATTTCACAACCACCAAAATATAAATAGAGAAATAAAAATAGCCATATTTCACAAGACAGATGTATGGCTTGAAAGAGATACATGAAGGCCACAGGGTTCCTACTGTTGCAGAGATGTTAAAACCCCTCTAACATCCCTGACTGAGCAATGAAAGCAGCAGGCATGAGAAGTCATCTTTCCCAACAGCCAAAGGAGAAGCAGCCGTTGGTAATCTCCCATCCTTCCATTCAAGGCTTCATTTGGTTACCAACTTCTGAGAGCAAAGTATCGTAAATTCAACCTAATAAATTGCACAGCAAAGAGAGGAAAAATCCTTGCTCACTCTTTTCTCCCCATAAACCTTGGGAAGAAGAGCCATCACAGTATGGTTCTAGTTCTGCTCCTCCCAGGAAACACAACGAACAATGAACCCTCCTCCAGTATTTCATTAATCCTTTTCTCATCCCTTAAATCTGTCCTTCCTAGGTAACTATTGCAGCACTCAGCCAGGAGAAGCAATAGCTGCAAGAGACATCAGAGTAAGAGTGACTTCATCATTTGATTTCACCCCTCCTTACAAATGAAAGCAAAAAGGCTGACAACAAACAAGTCAGGTTTTGCTTACAAAAGACCCACACCAAGACAGAGGCACTAAAGATGTCCCAGACACTCGAAGATCCCATCCATCAATTTTCACCTTCCTCACAAGGGCTCTTTTGTCCCAGCTTTAACTCAAACTGTGTCAGAATGTAACTAAGTATCAGAATATAAATATACATCAAAAGCAAAGAGCCGACCTAACTCTGCTCACCACACAAGCACTCCACACTGGCAATACACAGCTTGCTACATCATGTGATAAGATGTTACCAAGACTCTGCTAACCAGAAAAATAAAACCGTTTTTTGACATCCTGGAATTTTTCTCAATTTAAAAAAAAAAAAAAAAAAAGTTAACTTTCCAGGCTGTCTTACATGGCTGGATTAACTGAAAATAGAAACTGCACTTCCCACAGAATCCTTGAATGTGGTTCTCTTGCTTTGTTCTGACATTTTTTTCCAGACAGCAGAAGGACCAGGAGCACATGACTAGAGCGACTGGGGGGGTTATCACAAGTGCATGCGCTTTATGTTACGGCCTTTGTTTCTCCCTCAGTGTTATACACTTGGGATTCAATCATATTTGCAAACTTGTTAGTCTGCATCAGTTAGCACCCTGTTCACAGGCAAGCATCTGTCTAGTCTTTGACCTCAAATAAACGGGAAAGGAGCATCAATGACCTTTCAAGAATCAAGCTGTAGAGCCCGAATAAGACAAATTTAGTTGCTGAGTATGACAGGTTGAGGTCTCGCTTGGTTTAGACAGCCACCTGCAGAAATACTGATCAACGAGACCTGCTTCCCATTCCACAGGCACATAGAGTAAGCCAGTAAATTAAAATGGAGTCACCCACAGTTCTCCTCCGTACAGATCAATAATCCTTAATAAATACTAATGCTGGACCTGATCAAACCTACGCTGTCGTGCTGCTAACGTAGGTTACCTGCACCCGTGGTTTTTGGAGTGCTGTTGGCACGCTGATCATGCAGATACAAGGTGGACTACAGACCCTGAGCCAAATGCTCTCTTCAAGGCTTCCACCACAGCGGAAGACATTTCGGTGCAAAAAAACTACCGAAATGTCTCATCTGTCAAAAAGCTCACAATCTCCCAGTGCTCTGGCATGAAACACACAAGGCCCTGCGATGGATGCAGGCATGCACCCACAGAGCTATGTCAGGTGTGGCTTTACACGAATAACAAGCAGCTCAATCGAATGGGAATGCATATTGAGCATTCCTGGTCCCATAAAGATGTCACCCTGCATATCTGTAAGGAAAAAGAAAATATCCCTAAAAACTACGCTGTTCATTTGAATCTGGAAGAACAATTCAGTTCCTGATGTGAACATATTCAAATCAGGAGTAAAGAAATTCCATATGATAAGCACATAGCTGATCTATAGCAACTCAGAACTGGGCCTTTTTGTATCAGCACTGTACATTTGTTCAGGTTTAATTCACATTTTTAATTCACATAAACCAGCTAACCCCAACGGATAGAATACGAAGAACGGGCACACATTAAGCATGATTTCTGTAATGTCTGTGCAGAATAAAGCACAGGCCTCATTCTTAAAAATATTCCTCTGATCAGAAAATTGGAAAAGGAATGCCAAGCTTGACATGTGAGCCCATGGAGTAGTTATTTCAAAATAAGCATTTTCTTATGCCATCTTCTGAGCATTTTACCAGAGCCTGGAGGATATTAGAGACACCTTTTGTAAGCTCCCCTCCCCCTCCCTTTTTTTTTTTTTTTTTTTTTTTGTTTTTTCCCTGTTTTTGGGCTTTCTTTCAAAGAGCTCCTNTTTTTTTTTTTATGGGCTGGACTAGAAGGTGCTCACACCCGATCTACGGGTGCATGGAAAAACCACCAATGCTCTCTCCCCTTCACAGCTAGGAGTGCTTAAAAAAACCTCAAAAAAACACATCATGAACGTGAATGTCACGGTCATACCTGTGTACCCGCAATTCGTTTCCTCCTTTCGGTGGGAGGAGGGGGGGAATGAAAAGGAAATACAGGCTACGGAGCTCCCAATCCTTTCACAAAGGGGGAAAAAATGGCTTTTTAATGAGCCAGAGGCCGCTGGCAGCGACCAGGAGCTAAGGACGAGGACAAACCCACCGGGATTTTCCGTCCAGCAGGCCCCGAACGGAGCGGCGGCGTGCGCCTATTCAAGGTTAATGGGG